>OX422214.1:304333893-304933893 GCA_949130495.1 Sambucus nigra
GCACTCTCGTCCAGCACAAAAAATGCATTGTCTCTATTCGGTAAGTGGCCCATGTAAAGGTGATAACCTAAAGCTTAATTGTTGTTAAGTTGAACCTTCTCGCCCAAAAAACCAATGAAGGGTCTGTTGTACACCTCCAACTTCCTATCTTTTAATTCAATTTCTTAAAATAGTTATAGAACAATACATCGACAGAACTGTCTTTTTCTACCAAAATCCTCGCTACCCCACTTTTATGCACCATCTTGGTGATGACAAGAGGGTATTCATGGGGATAAAGTACACCTGGTAAATCATCTTTTGAAAAACCAATTATGATATGATCTTTGATTACCTTCCTAGGGTAACACTCCACAACTTCAGTGAGATAGACCTCCCCAACATAAGCACATGCCTTCTCTTCATCGAGGTAGGTTTTCCTCTCGGGTGGTCTACCTCCATCATTAGCATCACTTCTAGCTATAAAGTGACAATCAAAAGAAATTATTCCCACATCATTTATAGTCTCCTTAGGCTTTTTGTGAAAATAGGGATCATCCTCAAAATCTTCATTGCGGCTGCTTCTTGGGTTTTGGCTCGTTCTGCCTACTTGATTGGCCACCTTTATTAACATGCTTCATGATTTTGCCTTGTATGATGATATTTTCAATCTTGTTCTTCAGTTCCAGGCAACTTTCAGTCGTGTGGTCATGATCCGTGTGGAATTCGCAATATTTGCTCATATCCCTCTGATTTGGTGGAGCTTTCAATTTACCCAACCATTTCAGGTAAGTCCTTCCTCAAATCTCATCAAAGATGTAGTGCACACCTACGATAAGCGGGATATAAGCTTCATACTTATTCGGCATGTCTGAGTTCTTGTTGCCCTTAGACTTTTCCTTCTTTTTTGAGCTCTTGTCGTATATAACATAGCACAATTCCTTTGCTTGCATGCTTCTTCAGCATTCATAATTTATCCAACCTTGACCAAACGCTCAGACATTATGCTCGGCAGTTCCTTGGCCAGTGCCTAATAAAACTTCCTAGGCAATAAGTCGCTAATGATTGTCGTGATTTCTATCTTCTCATCATAGCCAACTAATTCAAGCATCTCAGTTTTAAAGTGTGAGATAAACTACCTAGTCGTTTCATTTGTTTTATGACGAATACTTAACAAGTGAGACACCCTTTTGCCACACTTTATATCGTAACAAAAACTTGTTGATGAAGAGATTATCCAGCTATTGGAAGTTCGATATTAGCGCTCTTGATAAGAAGTTATACCAAATTTGAGCGGATCCAGTGATGGTAATGGAGAATGCTCTGTAGCATATTTTATCTGGACATGCAGCATAGGATATAATTTGCCATCATATTTGGGGGTGATGATAGGAAGTTTGAACTTTGTGGGCATTGGATAACCCATAATTAATGCCATAAATGATGATCCTTGAATAAAAAACCTCTACAAAGGCTTCTTCATCTTTATAATCTCACCCAGATGATCCTTTACGCGTTGGATAGACTCGTTCCAAGGTTGTTCCTCCTTCTCGACCTTAACTGTCACTGTCTATTGCTCAGCCTTGGCTTTCAGCTGATATCTCTTCATAAGAAGTTTGCTTGGCTTTAGTTGTCCCTTGCACACTTGGTCTTTACCTGGATAAGCATTTAACTCTTCTAGTCCCAAATATTTTGGGCTCTTCTTTATACTCCCTCTGCTCCCTCGGATCCCTATACTAGTAGGCCCTCACAACTCTTGGGCCCAATCGATCAAAGGTGGATCCTCTACTTAGCCTCTCCTAAATGTTGGGGCATTATAGGGAGTAAGTATGTTCATTGTCATATCCACCTGATCTGATGGTAGATTTTTCCCCTGGGAGATAGGATATGTCATCATGGTCTGATCCAGAGTATTTGGACCTGTTACCTTCCCCTTTTGAACCCAAATCCAATCGCCTAGGATTTTCCACATCTGTCTCATTGTGTGCCTGCCTCCTGACCTTGTATATGGCTGGGGGATGCATCTCTCGTCTTCTAGCAAAGCTTTCACCTATTGCTGGGGTAACTAGGTTCCTTTCTGGCCTATTATGCCATGCCAATATACTCTACGACAACTACTTGATGTTATCCTACATAGCCTCTTGGACAATAGCCAAGCACTTTAATATTCCTTACGGATCACCCAAACCCACAAGTGTGGAAGGCATAATTCTATCAACATCTTTTGGGTTTTATCCCATGTTCACAGAATTTCAAAAAAAAATAGAGTACCGTAATACAAAACAAAAGAGTAAAAGCAAAATTTTAAGCAGGTAAAACTAAATTCGATGGTGAATTCAAGGAATCAATGAGAATTGAAAGAAATTTGTAGATTAGTGAACTCTAACCCAACGAAACACAAATGAATCGAATTTCGATTCACTGTTTTCTCATAACTAGGTATCCTCCGATTTCATAAATCAATAATGGTGGAAAGCAATGAATGGCTTGTCGGTTCCCACATATGGCACCAATTTGTTGACATCTAAAAATGGTATATAGATTTAGTCTTAGCATATATACACGAACTATAAATAGTAACAGATAAAGAGATATAATCACATAAATGCTAATTTAAAGAAAACAGTAGAGAGAGATGGGCGAAAGGGAATGAAACCATATTTATGTAGTTCGGTCCAAAGAGGTGCCTATGTCCACGTGTGCATGTGTTAAATGTACTGATTCAGATGGAAAACGCCATAGACGAATAGAGGTTACAAGCTCTCAAGTTAACTTTATAAATGGACAGTGCAACAGTATGAAAATAATATCTCAATCCCCATCCATGAGGGTGCAGTGGGATATTAATAGGCTTTTAAAAGAGAGAGAATAGAAAGAGACCGATTTTATGCCTTTATAGGTTAGGTAGGTACACCATTACATGAAAGTGGGATAATAATCATGAAGTTAATTATAAAGAACATGAGGGAATATTTTCATATCTCCCCACGCGGGGTGTATTGCTGATATCACCCAATCACACAGTACATGCTTAATTTTACGGTGTTAATTGTTGTGAGTTGGCTGAGCTAAATTCATTGTCTTTGATACTGGGGCCAATCAGGTTAGAAGTTGAGCCGACCTCCTTTCTGAGAAAGATGCATAAAGTTGTCATCTTGCAATTAGTCCATGGGCCACACCATGTTCATGGTACAATAGGTGCGATAGTGTTTTTTCTCGCGGGGGTTTCCAGTCGAAATCCTGGTGTGCTTTATGTGATTGCTTTATATATTTTCCATCTCTAATTAATCACCAACAACCTTTAATTTGGACTAAATTTATTTGGTAAATCAAAATTTGGTTCAAATTAAAAAAAGTATTTTTTTCTTATTTTTTCTAACTTTTTAATAGAACAATTTAATTAATTAATTAATTTTAGACCCTTAAGGCATATACCTAGGCATCTTCAAACTAGAATCATAGCAGGTGTTAATCATGCATCTGGGGGTAGGTCTAGGGAGAGTCATTCGGTCACACGGATGCTTGTATTTAATGGTAGCTACTACGCGTACTAGAAGGCGCATATGACATTTTTCTGAAGTCCCAAGGTGGGAGGTTGTGGTTAGATGCAGTTAAGGGTAGGATACTTACAACAACCTTACCAGGAGAAACCATTGTCCCTAAACCTAAATAAGCATGTTATGAGAATGAACATAGGGTATCTAACTTAAACTCTAGGGGCTGAATTCCATTTTATGTCGAGAAAATCAATAAGATCTTCGTTGAATCTCCACATGTACAATGTCCAAGGGGGCGCAGGATATTCTCCAATACACCTACAAGGTTACCGATACCGTACAAATCTCAAATTTGCAACATCTCACCACCCAGTTTGAGTTTTTGAAGATGTAGGAGAATGAGACATTCCATGGTTTTTATGCTCAACTCTTTGATGTTGTGAATTCTCAAATTTATTTAGGAGAGAATATCCTAGATTCTAGGTGTGTTAGGGAAATCCTTAGGTCAATACCACCTAGGTTCCTTCCTCGCGTCTCAGACTTAAACATCATAGGAGTCATAGATAACATAAAGGTAGAGGAAATCATATGTTAGATTCAAAACTTTGAGTTATAAAATTATTTGTCGTCCAATAAAGAGATGGGCATCGTGTTAAAGGCACATAGTAGTTCTCCCTTGATATCAGAAGACGATTACGATGAGAATGAGGTTGAGATTGCTTGGATGACTAAGAAATTTAAGAAGTTCCTCAAATATTATCCACAAAGGTTTAAGAATAATAACAAAAGAGAAGAGAACTTTAAAAGTAAAAGAGTTGGAAACTCTTTTAGTATACATAACAAAAAATCTCACGGTGTTGGAGGCAAAGAGAAAAAGGGGTTAAATGCATACCTTTGTGAAATTGACTCGGACTATGAAAGTCGTGAGTATTTAGTTGAGACCTCTATTAATGCTCTCACCATTGTTGAGGATCTTTTTCAATCCCCATTTTACCTTGTGGAAGGTAGGGTTGAGAATGACAATGTAGAGTCAAAACCTGATTGTACCTAAGATGAGAAGATTATAAGGGAAAGAACATGATTGTTCACACTATCTTGAAAGTCGAATGTACCTCCCAACGGTACTTTGAGAGTGGTTTCTCATGACACATGACTGGTGAAAAATCCCTTTTGGACACGGTGGTGATTATTAGGATAATAAAGTTACTCTTGGAGATGGTAGTCAGTCTAGCATTTTGGGTAAGGGAACCATCGATATATCTGGGTTTCCTATTCTAGAGAACATTTTGTTTTTAGAGGATTAAAAATCTAATCTAATTATCATAAGCTAATTCTTTGAAACAAAAACTTGGAGTTGACTTCTCTCAAAAGTATTATGAATTATTTGCTAAGAAGGGTAAGATAGATTGTATGGTGTGAGGGCGCCTGATAAGCACCCAAAACTGTACAATTTATACCCCAAATAGTGTATTTTAGTTGCTAATTCTCGGCAATTTGGGTCTTATGCGCTTAAATATTTATCTTGTAGGTCAATTGTGCGTTGCAGAGTTCAAGCGTTTAAATCAAAGCAATTTGCGACAATATGGAGCTAAATACCCTTACCTCGTAACCCTAGCCTACCCTAAACCTACCCTAAGCCCGTGTGTGTTTGTTTGTCCCTTTTTATTATTTTTTAGATTTTTAGTTTGAATCAATTTTATTTTTAGGATTTATTTAATCTTTTCTAGGTTTATTTTCTATTATATTTTTATTAGTATCATTTTATTTTATTTTGATTTTTTATTCTATTAGTTTTCAATTTTAGTTTTATTTTATTTTATTAGGATTTTAATTTTTAGGATTTCATTTATTTATTAGTTTTTACATTTTCTTTTTAGGATTTTAGTTTTAGTTTTATTAGATTTTATTTTTTTTAGGACTTTTGTTTTTAAGTTTAATAGGTTTTAATTTTTAATTCTATATCTTTTTATTTTTTAGAGTTAAGAATTTATTTATTTATTTAGTTCTTTTTGTTTTTGTAAATTTTATTTATTATTTTTATTTTGTTAGTTGAGTCTTTTTATTTTATTATTTATAGGTGTCCAAATAAAACACACACATAAACTCCCTCCACCACACACAACTTATCCTACACCTCACTAACCCCTCACCCTCACACTAAACCCATGCACCCTCACCACACCACATTACCCCAACCTTACCTCTCACCGCCACTTTCTCTCTCTCAACATCACCAAACTTCCATTAACACCCCTCCCCATCTCATCTCAACAACAAACACCCATCACCAACCTTCCCCCTCTCTCTTTCCTCTTTCTAACGCCCTTACCTTGAAACCCCAAACACCACCCTCACCTCCCAGCCGGAACCCAACCGGCGACGACTCCCAAGCCACCAGCGCCTGAGACACCCGGAGTCCCTCTCCCTACCGCTAGGCAGCGACCCACGGACCGAACCCCCTTCACAGCGGCGACCTCCTTGCGATTGACCCCTCCGGATGTCCTCACACCCTCTCGTCCCAGCCCTCTGGCCACTACCCGTGTCGGACACCCTTAACCCCCTTATGCCGTCGATCGACCTCCATACCCGCGCCCCTCACCTCTCCTTATTCCGACCCCTTTAACTCCGGCGTCTCTCTCCGACTTCCCGTCCCCTACCCGAGAGCCGCGCACATACCACCTCCGACGTACACCTCTACCGGCGCCGACCACAACTCGGACCTCTCTCTCTCCTCGATCTATCCTCTCAGCCACACCCACATCTAACAACCAAAACCCACCACCATTTAGACCCAAGCCTTTGACCCATTTTCCATTTACCATTTATTACCCATTTCTTCCCTTGCACGATCTCCACATGTTTAAAGTCAACTTCCAAGACTAAACCAAAGCCAAATACCCATGTGCCACTTAAACCATTTAATTCCTTTTACCCAAATACCCCCAACTACCTATTTATCCCCCTTTTTCCCAAAATTACCCCCATGTGCAAACAAATCAGATTTTTATCATCACCCATATATCCTCATATTTCACACCCCTCATGTGCACATCTTTATTTTACCAATTTAACCCCTTAGCTCCAATTGCATATAAAAGAAGACCTCAAGGCCATTTGAAGATCAAAAAGAGCTTAGATATAGGAATTTGTAGAGAGAAAATACCATTTTAGTGTAGTTTTAGATTAGAATTTTTATTTTATTATTTTTAGATAGTGAGAAAAAAATAAATTGTTGTGAGGATTAAATTGAGTGAGATTCTTGATGTAATTGTGTTTGAATCATTCAAATTAAGGGATGTGAATTTCAACTCAAGGAATAGAAGTTCAATTTCACTTCAAGAGATTGGGGTTTGATTGTTTTCTTCTCTTCTCATTTATTTTATGCCTATTGAATATTTGTTTATTATGTTTGATACCATGTTAGGCTAAATCCCCTTTCAAGGGGTGGGGTGAAACCCTTATTTGATATTATTTTAGTTTAGATAGTTTAATTACTTGAAAAGTCCCTTTGAATGTTAATTTTGATCCCTCACCCTTAGATTTACGCCTCGAGAGAGGGTAAATGGTTTTCGAGAGAAAATCGAAATTCTAGTGATAATACCCAATTTTTAGATTCGAACTAGAGATAGGGGTTTCTTAAGTGGGGTATTATCACTTGAATTTCAACTCTAAATTTTATTTCTAAGATTAGCATAAATTCTAATTGATCGATCCTAGCGGGTGATTAATTAAAAGGAGTGTAGATCTAATTTTCTAGAGTTGTGGGGTGTTAAACTTAACTTTCTAAAAGATTACTATTCTAATTACACTTGCAACGAGAGTTGGTTTGTAATTTTGATATTAATTTGGGAGAATTCAAATAATTAAATTAAATTAATTAATTATAATAGCTAAAATTTGTGGTGTAATCCCACTCCTTGATTGTTCTCACAATTATTTACCTCACTTTATCTTTTATTTTAGTGTTAGAATTTATTTTCCATTTTAGTAAATTTCTAGTTAGTTATTTCATTTAGTTTAGTTTAGTTTAGACCTCACCTCACCCTATTGTTTTAATATTGAAAAAGCTAAAAAAATTAGAAAAGTGAAAAAGCACAAAAAGAAAATAAAAAGGTGAATTACAATTAAATTTATTCCATTTGCTTTACTCCCTAGAAAGTGGATTGATACCCTTACTTACCGCTATGCTTGAGTTGTTATATTTGTAGGTATGTGAGGTTTTGATTAGAAAGGCTTGTTCAACAACGACAAAGATACCCATACAAAAGTTATTTCTATCGGCGCCAGACATTTATTATGCTCTTACCCCCTTATCCTCATTTATTTGTCACAATGATAATGTGACATACTTTGGTCTCTGGCATCAATGCCTAGGTAATATAAACCAGACGGAATTTGATCATCTAATCAATAAAGACCTACTTCATGGCTTACCATCACCTGGAAATCTTTTCTCAGGTGCGTGTAGGACATGTCAGAAGGGTAAACAAGTTAAAGGGTCCACGTAGGAAGCTTACTACCTCTCAAGTGCTTGAGTTCATACACATGGATATCATGGGGACTATTCATATGAAGATTATAGGTGGTGAGAAATACATCATAATAATGGTGGACTACTTATCAAGGTATGACATCGTTAGATTTCTTAGGGAGAAGTTGGAGACCCTTCAATTTTTGGCAACTTAATGTCGTTTGTTTCAAAAGTGCATGATTTCTTCATTGTTGATTTGAGAAGTGACAATTGAATAGAGTTTATCTAACAAGGAGCGGGCAAGTTTTGTGATGAACATGGAATTCTGCATGATTTTTTGTCTTTGCTACACCTCCACAAAATGGAATCATGTAGAGTAAGAATAGAACGATTCAATAGATGAAGCATTCCATGTTAGAAGGAAGTAATGTGCCTTTGAGGTTTTGGGAAGAGGTTGTGAATATCGTAAGCCATGTGATGAATAGGGTTTGTCATCTTTTGAGAACTAATGTGACATATTATGAGTTGTGGATTGGACGTAAACCCATCCTAAGTTAATTCTGAATTTTTTAGAGTCCTTGCTAAATTTTGTAAGAAATGGAGCATTTAAGAGAGTTTGATTCTTAAAGAGATAAAGGACTATTTTGGGATACACATCAAATAAAATAGCTTATATGGAGTAAAACCTTAAAATTTCTAAGGTCATGGAATCATATAATGTGGTAGTCAAGCATGACTCTCCCGCCTCGTTTATTGATAAAGATGACAATATCCACGAGAGTCATCCACCTCTAGGTGATGATCTCACTACTCCTCAAAGAGATCAAAGAGAGGTGTATCCTAATTTGATTAGGTAATAAGATAAATATTATTGGATCATGATTCCTCCAACATTATTGGGGATTCTAGGAAAGGTGTCATGACATGTTCTAAAATTTCAAGTAATATTAGTTTTATTTACTTTATCTACCAAATTGAACCCAAGAATGTGAAGAAAGCACTCAAAGACGAGCATTGGATCCATGCAAGGAAAGAGTAATTTATTTAATTTGAGAAACATGGTGTTTGGGAACTTGTCCCCTGTCCTTACAATACCAATGTGATAGGAACCAAATGGGTATACAAAAAAAGATGGATGAGAATGTGTAATAACTAGAAACAAGTCTAGGCTTGTAGCTTAAGGCCACACATCGGTAAAAGGTATTGATTTTGATGAAATTTTGAGCCAGCTTCCTAGCTATAATCTATTTTTTCTTAGAGTTGGACTTGACACATATCAAACACTAGGAAAAGCGTCTGGTGCAATTATAATGTGTGTGCTTGTGGCAGTATGTGTTCATCTGTGAAGAGTTAGTCCTCTTTTCCAGGGATGATGTCATGTCCTTCTTTAATAGGGGTAATGATTACGTCCTAAAAAGTATCAAGTGCATTTTCAAAATAATTTCAAACTCATTTCCTATACACGATTGCTTTCTAGAGAGAGAAACTCCTCCTGTTCTCAAATAATTTCTTTTACAGCTAAAATATTCCCGCTTCCTGCCATTTCTGACTGGAAACCCCACACGTGAAACCTAAAGGAATGATAAGGGTTTAAACAAAAAAACGAGTGGCACCACGCACTCAATAATTTTAAACTATGAAATCCCACACGTGTAACCTAAAGGAATGATAAGGGTTTAAAGAACGTGGATAAACATTGACTCCAATAAAAAAAATCCAAACAAACCCTATAAACAACCTAGTTGAGCAATCTATAACAAGAGTCAACCATACTAAAAGACGTTAAGTTATATTCAATTCACATCAATAGAGACCTAAAGCTAACAACGTACGGTAAAAAAATTAGTAAGGCCAAAAACAAAACTACATACTAGATGAAAATGTGCTAACTCGTTCATTTTTATTTCTATTGAGACCTTGTGTGACAACCCGCAATCCGAGATAAGGGGTGGCCAGCCCGATACTCAAACGTAACAGGAATCATGGATGGATATCATTCTCAGCATCACAATAAAAACTGAGTATACGGGAAAATCACCCAATAAATCAGAGAACGGGTTGCCAAAAAGGTTAAAAATTTTAAAATGCGGTTATGAAAATTTAAACTAACAACCCAATCTGACGAGCAAGTGGAATTCCAAAAGATAATATATATAATACAACTAAGACGAATGTACACAAATGGACCGAATAAGCTGTCGGTCCACAGCTACATATAATGACGTACCACAATATAAATATCTTACATAGTACATTCATTAATCAAATACAAATGTTTGGGCCACACGCCCGAGTGACAAGACCCGATCATATTTAGAATAACAAGAATGAAAGCGTCTAATACAACGTCCTGTAATAACCCGCAAAACCTTACAGCTCGTCGAAAATGAAGGGAACTTGGGAAGTCAAGTCGGGCGTCCTTGCGGTGGAGCACCTGAGCGGATACAATAATATATATACAACAAGGAAAGTAAACCGGTCAGGGCCGGGTTCTGTATGATTACCAGAAGAATAAAAAGCATGATAGATATGAATAGTTATACATGAATGATAAGGATGATAGTATGACATGCTATCGACAAATACAAACAAGAATTGAAAGTAAAGCACTTTAATTTAAAACCCTTCTTTAATAATACAATTTCCATTTCCTTCTGACAATTCCTTATTAGGAATAAAACCATTTTCGGTTTAAATCAAGGAGTTATAACTTCTATGCATTAATCAAAACTTCCCATTTTATCTTTCCATTCCTCATTAGGAATATCATTTACATCAAGTGCTCTATATGGCACATATATTATTTCCATGCTCTACATGGCACATATCTATGCTCTTTATGGCATTTAACATACGCTCTTTGTGGCGTTTATCAATCATCAAGTCCAACTTGATGAAAATATAGTTATATTCATATACATATAACGATATCTAAGACCGCCCGTCCGGGTTTCCCCACTGTGCGCGCCCCTAAATGACCATCATCTTCCAGGGCCTAACATAAGACAACTTGGGCACCTATCGCAATACGTCGGGAAGCGGCCATGAGCCTGCGGGATAGTCAAGACCACACTCGGAATCTCCTACCCATCGCAGAAAATATAACAATAAGCGCTCCCATGGCCTAGGACTATATCCACCCTGCATTCATTAGCCAGGGGGCTTCACCTCACGAGCGAACTTCCCTTATGATGTCATTTAGAGAGGTGTGTAACAGTAAATTAACATTTACATTTTATCATCATAATCATTACCAATTTCATTTCCATTAATCATGGGATTGGTTCTTTTATTTAAACCTAACATCATTAAACAACGGGGTTCATTCTAGTTGAACCTATCATTTTTAAACACCTATGGGTTCATTTTATGCGAACCTAATTCCCATCGAACATTATCATTTATTTTACCTCAAATTACAATTCCAGGCTAGGTCTCCAAATGATCATTATGATCCTAGAAATTACCAAAGTTCATCTAAATTGATAAGCCCATAAGTCTCCAAGTTAGGGCATTTTACTTCCAAACTTCTAAAAGTTTGAATAAAAGAAGAAATGCCTTAACATTACTTTAAACCTCCCCGAAATAAACCCCAGATGAACCCATTTCTAGTCCAGGGTAACGACCGAACTCCATAACTACTCTAGGACTCTAAGTTTACTTCTTTAAAGAAGTTTCCTAGGTCCTAATCCTAAAGAATAAGGAGGAAAATCAAAAGGAAAAGACCCCCAAAACTGCTGGAACCGAATCGATTCGCCCCAGCGAATCGGTTCGGACAACAAAATTTAGTTTCTGCAAATGCCGAATCGATTCGGTCTTAATCTGAATCGATTCGGATAACAAGACCTGGGATTCTGCATCTATGCGAATCGATTCGCCCAAGGAGCCGAATCGATTCGCCCCTGCGAAAATGCCAAGAATGGCTATGGAGTCTTGAACTCCAAAATTTCTCCAACTCCAAAACCAAGCCCAACCGAAAACATTGGCTGCAATTTCTACATCCTAAATCCATCTATCTACCAACCTTAAACATCATTTATTATCCAAATCCATTTTTAGTGGTTAATACCCAAAAATCCAATCAAAACCCTAACAATTCTAAATCATAACAAATTCATAAATATCAAGACTAATTATTCTACTTAAATCATAAATTTGCAAGTAGATTACTTGCCTCAAGTGTAAGAATCTGATTTGATGAAGAAGGAAGCAACAATCCAAGCTCCAATCTCCAATCTCTCTCTTTCTCCAAAGTTTTCTTCCTCTCTCTTTCTCTCTAAGTTAACAATTTGGGGCACAAAAGGAATAGTAAGTCTTAGCAAGACTAAATCAGTCCATAAGTCTAAAATGCCCAACTCTAATAACTTATGCGCGATAAAATAATACGCGATATCACTATTTAAGCCAAAACCAGTCAAAAGTGCCCGAAATGCCAAAATACAATATGGCACTTATTTTGACTGTCTCACACCTACCGGGACTAACTACACTATCCAAATTATCATTTGGAAATTTTATAACTCATTTTACTTCCGGTTCCATAATAAACCAAAATGTCATTTTAAATCCTTATGACATTATAAATCACCACATGAACATTTATCTACTCACGGGGTAACTATACAACACTTTGGTAAATATTGACCTTGACATAACAAATTAATATTTACTCAACATCTATCATTTTATAATTAATTTCTACCCAGTGTAAATAAATATAAAATGGGCTATCAGAAGAGAGGGTTATTACATACTCCCCCCCTCAAGAGGGAATTTTGCCCCCAAAATTCAGGTATACCTCACAAGAAGAAGTGCGGATGCTATTCCCGCAAGTCATCCTTGCGACTCTATGTCGATTTCTCGACACTACGCTGACTATATAGAACTCATCCCCCAAGGTACTACCAGCGATCCCAAACGTACTCTACGCTCTAAGATAGCAACCGACTACATCTAATAAGAACCGTCACGTTGCACCTTCTTAAAAAAAAAGAATGTGCCTAAAGGCACCGTCGCATCTCTCGTACTCCCTTGCATGAGAGTCAAAGAACAAATTATGAACTCGCCGCAAAGTGTTTCAATAAAGCGAGCTAATAGGTTACCGGACCCACCGCAACATTTCTAGGAAAGGTACAACATCATGCGGTGCAAGTTTTCCTTTTCTCCTCGAAACGCATAACGCCCTTTACAGGCGATACTCACCACAACATTTGGTCTAATGACCTCAAACTCCAGATGCCTTCTTCTCGCATCGACTGAGCTCTTTCGTCGGTCTTGGTTATACGAGAGACTCATCATCTCGCACTTCTAACCAACAAGTGGGGAATCGATAAGGCCTACCATACAAGGCTTCTTCTAAAGCGCCGTCCTAATAGTGATTCGACACAAATTCTATATAGGCGAATTCAACGAGTGGAAAGTATTGTTCCCAACTACTCTTAAAGTTAGGCACGCACATAAGGAGTATATGCCTCAGCATATGGTTTATTCTATTGGTTTGGTCATTTGTGGAAAATGATAAGAAGTGATTAACCATAATTCGATTCCCATGGCTTCTTGGAAACTTGCCAAGAATGAGAAACGGAAGTATTATTCTAGTCAGGACTATAGTCAAGGGCACCCTCTGTAGTAAAACAACCTTACTATGCCCAGCCAATAATACTAGCGACGTACAACTTAGCACATTTCGTCATTACCTTGATGAACCGAAACGTTAGAACCGCGTGATTTCTCCATATCTGCTTTACTTAAGCCCCTTTTGTTCGGGACAAAATTCTCTTAAGGGAACGCACCCCACCCTCAAGATGGACTTCAATTTAAATAGGGGATAATACTCCTTACAAGTTTAAACTTGTGAGGCGCATTAACAATAGATCGATACTCCAGTATTATCACTCCCCATCATGGCAGAGACTTGCTAATTGAATCTACCTTCGAGCTTAACTACATGGCTCATGGGTACGAGTCAATTCGCCCTTTTGTTACCTCCGTAACACTCCACTACGTGAGGCCTCATCTCCTTCGGCCTTAACCACCAACTTTTCGAAATCCTCCCACTTCACATAACATGGAACCAATCCCTTGATATGAGTTTACGCATGACTTAGTCATGGTCAACTCCAAACAACCCTCCTAATCTTACGTCCCATACTAAAAGGCCCTACGTCTAAACAATCCTAAAGTCTATCTACCTATACGCTTTCTAAGTCGTATACCCCTAATGCTAAGTATATCCCTAGTGCCCAAGACCTTTCTCAACTACCGACATTTGCTCGGTTTCGTGCGCGGGACGTCTCGCCGAAGCGAAATCCAAACAAGGAACCTTCCCGTTACACTACTACCTCGCGTTGTCAGTCATCGAGGGGTACAGGTCTAAGACACATGTTCGGGACCGAAAAGATTCTACAGCTACGCACTATCAAATAAATAACAACACAAAAAATATATTAACAATCCGAAGCTGACCCTTCGTGAAACCCTAGGGTTATATACCCTATAACATATGCATCTCAATAAATAGCCTTCTATATCAAGGTATAACCCGAAGTCTCAATTCGACTTCGTACCTCGGTCTCCCTCATATCGATCAGAGGAGAGAACTATATGCAATGCTCCTATGTCGCACTTTAATAGCCATCCATCACTCTTGTACGTGATTCTCGGCTAAACCTTCCAATCCCACTTCCGACAATAATTTCGTAAAACAAACTAAAATGAAAGGGAAAAATAGCATACCTTCACTCACAACATCGTTAAGTGTTCATGCGGCGGAGTGTCTCGCAAAGCGAAATCCAAACAAGGAACCCCTCCGACACATGCCCACTTAACTAGTTGATCATGGAGATAGAGCGTAATACACATAAGATAAAAGAAAGGGTAGGTGGTATATCTCCACTCTCAACGTCGTTAAGGTTCGCGCGTGGAGCGTCCCACAGAAGCGGAATCCAGACAAGGAACCTCTCCTATACGCTACCACTCAACTTGCTGGTCGTGGAGATAAGGCATAGCAATCACATACTAATATCACATCATACTCAACCATGTTAAGGACGAGTAAATCGGCCTCAAGCAAAATTTAATAAGAGAAATTTCTACATACCTACAAACAAAAGAAATGAGCGAACCATTACCCATAGAACTCGATACTAATGAAGATACTCTCAGCAGATATTATGAAATCTGTAATCTGAGAAAAGCTCGTAAAACAATTGAGCGCGTAACAACCACATCGAATAACATATAACTCACGTATCTCTGAGTAAAAACTTACCCTCAATAACGGGTGGTGCCGGCAGGGCTGGAGGAAACATAGCCTCCCGATTATGACAAACACGCCCATACTGTAGTTGTCCCTGATGCGGAGGAACAACCATAATTGGTACCGGAGGTGGATACTGAACACCTGGCTGCTGCGGAGCCCTAGGAAACTGACCCCCATTCATCTGAGGACATTCCTTCTTGTAATGACCTGCCTCCCCACATTGGAAGCACCGTCCCTTCATGTCCTCCCGACCTCGACCTCTGATATTCCTGAACTGGGAAATGCCTCGGTCCAGATGACCCCTACCTCCAGGGCCACCCCAATCTGCCTGATGCAAAGCATCTTGTCCGTGCTTATTATTGCCACTCGCAATAAACTCTCCAAGCTTCCCTACTTGCCTCATCTCAGTAGCTTTCTTGCTACCCTGCATATATAGTCGATGCTCCTGGCAATGGAGTAAGGCTGCATTCATAACCTCACGAAAAGTCTGAAAAGCTGGGTTACCCAATAAGTGTTTTCGGATTCTCCAGTTCAGACCTCCCATAAACTTCGAGATCTTCCTCTCTTCCGGAGTCACCTCATCTGGTGCAAAACTCGCTAACCGGGTGAACTCCTCCTCATACTCCGCTACAGACCTCTCCCTTTGCACTACATCTTGTAACTTCCTCTTCATCTCCCTCTGGACCGCGCGAGGAAAATACTTAAGATCAAACAAAGCCCAGAACTCAGTAATTGACATTGTGTCTCTTTGCTCTGGTGTGGTCATCGTCTCCCACCAGTGTAAAGCGGATCCGAAAAGCTTAAAGGTGGTAAGGACTTGTTTCTTATCCTCACTACATTCATACGAAGGTGGCGTTGCATGTTTTTCTTCCATTGATCGGCTTTAACCGCATCCGTGCCTCCCTCGAATTCTGGGGGATTGCCCTTTAGAAAGGACTCCCGAACCCTTTCCCACGGAGTAAGTCCCGTAGGAGCTTGAACACCTGGAGCCCATGGCAATTGTTGGATCACTACGGTCATGGCGGCATTAATATCTCCAGCCACTATGCTTGCTACATCCGCAACATTAACAGTCCCTTGTAGTGGCGGTGGAGGACCTACTTCCTTCTCTACGGCCTTAATACGTCTTGCTGGGCGACCTCTCGTAGGCGGCATCTGAGATAGAAAAACAATGGTATTAAAATACTGGTTAAAACAATCTATTTTGCAGAAGATCGCAAACATAAGCAACAAGAAGTCCTACCATTAGGTTTTACATCAAATAACGCTACGGTAGAACTAGACAAGTCCACACAGATCCTAGTACTCTAGAACCTGATGCTCTGATACCATCTGTGACAACCCGCAATCCGAGATAAGGGGTTGCCAGCCCGATACTCAAACGTAACAGGAATCATGGATGGATATCATTCTCAGCATCACAATAAAAACTGAGTATACGGGAAAACCACCCAATAAATCAGAAAACGGGTTGCCAAAAAGGGTAAAAAATTTAAAATGCGGTTATGAAAATTTAAACTAACAACCCAATCTGACGAGCAAGTGGAATTCCAAAAGATAATATATATAATACAACTAAGATGAATGTACACAAATGGACCGAATAAGCTGTCGGTCCACAGCTACATATAACGACGTACCACAATATAAATATCTTACATAGTACATTCATTAATCAAATACAAATGTTTGGGCCACACGCCCGAGTGACAAGACCCGATCATATTTAGAATAACAAGAATGAAAGCGTCTAATACAACGTCCTGTAATAACCCGCAAAACCTTACAGCTCGTCGAAAATGAAGGGAACTTGGGAAGTCAAGTCGGGCGTCCTTGCGGTGGAGCACCTGAGAGGATACAATAATATATATACAACAAGGAAAGTAAACCGGTCAGGGCCGGGTTCTGTATGATTACCAGAAGAATAAAAAGCATGATAGATATGAATAGTTATACATGAATGATAAGGATGATAGTATGACATGCTATCGACAAATACAAACAAGAATTGAAAGTAAAGCACTTTAATTTAAAACCCTTCTTTAATAATACAATTTCCATTTCCTTCTGACAATTCCTTATTAGGAATAAAACCATTTTCGGTTTAAATCAAGGAGTTATAACTTCTATGCATTAATCAAAACTTCCCATTTTATCTTTCCATTCCTCATTAGGAATATCATTTACATCAAGTGCTCTATATGGCACATATATTATTTCCATGCTCTACATGGCACATATCTATGCTCTTTATGGCATTTAACATACGCTCTTTGTGGCGTTTATCAACCATCAAGTCCAACTTGATGAAAATATAGTTATATTCATATACATATAACGATATCTAAGACCGCCCGTCCGGGTTTCTCCACTGTGCGCGCCCCTAAATGACCATCATCTTCCAGGGCCTAACATAAGACAACCTGGGCACCTATCGCAATACGTCGGGAAGCGGCCATGAGCCTGCGGGATAGTCAAGACCACACCCGGAATCTCCTACCCATCACAGAAAATATAACAATAAGCGCTCCCATGGCCTAGGACTATATCCACCCTGCATTCATTAGCCAGGGGGCTTCACCTCACGAGCGAACTTCCCTTATGATGTCATTTAGAGAGGTGTGTAACAGTAAATTAACATTTACATTTTATCATCATAATCATTACCAATTTCATTTCCATTAATCATGGGATTGGTTCTTTTATTTAAACCTAACACCATTAAACAACGGGGTTCATTCTAGTTGAACCTATCATCTTTAAACACCTATGGGTTCATTTTATGCGAACCTAATTCCCATCGAACATTATCATTTATTTTACCTCAAATTACAATTCCAGGCTAGGTCTCCAAATGATCATTATGATCCTAGAAATTCCCAAAGTTCATCTAAATTAATAAGCCCATAAGTCTCCAAGTTAGGGCATTTTACTTCCAAACTTCTAAAAGTTTGAATAAAAGAAGTAATGCCTTAACATTACTTTAAACCTCCCCGAAATAAACCCCAGATGAACCCATTTCTAGTCCAGGGTAACGACCGAACTCCATAACTACTCTAGGACTCTAAGTTTACTTCTTTAAAGAAGTTTCCTAGGTCCTAATCCTAAAGAATAAGGAGGAAAATCAAAAGGAAAAGACCCCCAAAACTGCTGGAACCGAATCGATTCGCCCTAAGGGCCGAATCGATTCGCCCCAGCGAATCGATTCGCTCTGAAAGAGAATCGGTTCGGACAACAAAATTTAGTTTCTGCAAATGCCGAATCGATTCGGTCTTAATCCGAATCGATTAGGATAACAAGACCTGGGATTCTGCATCTATGCGAATCGATTCGCCCAAGGGGCCGAATCGATTCGCCCCTGCAAAAATGCCAAGAATGGCTATGGAGTCTTGAACTCCAAAATTTCTCCAACTCCAAAACCAAGCCCAACCGAAAACATTGGCTGCAATTTCTACATCCTAAATCCATCTATCTACCAACCTTAAACATCATTTATTATCCAAATCCATTTTTAGTGGTTAATACCCAAAAATCCAATCAAAACCCTAACAATTCTAAATCATAACAAATTCATAAATATCAAGACTAAATATTCTACTTAAATCATAAATTTGCAAGTAGATTACTTGCCTCAAGTGTAAGAATCTGATTTGATGAAGAAGGAAGCAACAATCCAAGCTCCAATCTCCAATCTCTCTCTTTCTCCAAAGCTTTCTTCCTCTCTCTTTCTCTCTAAGTTAACAATTTGGGGCACAAAAGGAATAGTAAGTCTTAGCAAGACTAAATCGGGCCATAAGTCTAAAATTCCCAACTCTAATAACTTATGCGCGATAAAATAATACGCGATATCACTATTTAAGCCAAAACCAGTCAAAAGTGCTCGAAATGCCAAAATACAATATGGCACTTATTTTGGCTGTCTCACACCTACCGGGACTAACTACACTATCCAAATTATCATTTGGAAATTTTATAACTCATTTTACTTCCGGTTCCATAATAAACCAAAATTTCATTTTAAATCCTTATGACATTATAAATCACCACAGGAACATTTATCTACTCACGGGGTAACTATACAACACTTTGGTAAATATTGACCTTGACATAACAAATTAATATTTACTCAACATCTATCATTTTATAATTAATTTCTACCCAGTGTAAATAAATATAAAATGGGCTATCAGAAGAGAGGGTTATTACACTTTGCCCTTGCATAAATATTTGAATTTTATTTCTCTCAATTGCACAAATATTTGGTTTTAAGTCTTTTGCCAATAGTAGTTATCGCCCTCTTTAGGTGGATCTTACCAATGTCTCTGAATGTGTAGCATGAAAGCTCTTCAGATCATAATTGATGATACACCTGATTACAACTTGTTTTAATTGTGTGTGTGATGTGATAAAGATTTTGACATGATTGCAGTAGGTTGTTTGGAGGATAACTCCAAACATAATGATTAAGTAATGTTTACAAAATTCTCACACTATCCACCAAAATTCCAAAAACCTAGAAAAGAGAAATAATTTATAGGTCGTTGTTCTTACATCCTCTATCATCGGCTACACATAAGCTACAAAAATCACAAGATAAAAAATATTTTTTTTTCGGTTTGTATGATTTTTAAATGGAAAATAAAATCTTTTTGGTTTTTCTTAAAAAATTTCAAAAATAAGATCTTTTTGTATTTTTTGAAAAATACAGAACAAAAACAAAACTATGATACTCTAGGAAGGATATCATGGAATAAATAAGATAAAAGGAATTCTAAACTAGAGATGCTATGGACAACTCACTCAGTAGTGTGAGATGGACAAGAGTCGTCACCCTCATCCACTACTCTAACTACCTTTAGAAGCACCTTATACCTTTGACTTACTTAAGTCTATATTGTATAAGTGCTCAACTAATTTGGAAATTGTGACAAAATTGGTTGTCTAACCTAGAATCCAAAGAACCTCAGAAATATTCTCTATAATCCTCTTCAATGATCCAACCAAGGTATAATTGAATCACACTACACACATTAGAAGTGCATACATGTGTATATATTGATCATATTGATTGTGTGATTAAATTTCCCTTAAAATGTTATTTTAATATTTTTTTGGGGAATTTTTAAACATTTTTAAAATAATGTTTTCATTAATAAAAGTTTGATTATAAACTTTGTGGGGTTAATATGCTATTTTGAAAAATTCATTTTTCATTGGAATGTTTGATTGGGTAGAATGTAAATGCGCTAGAGACTCTAGGGAACAGCCTGTAATTTCTTTTGACGCGGGTTTGCAAGCCAATTAAGTGCCAACACATGTCATGCTCCTGTTAACTCATTTGCGTTTGTTATGTGAGAGGGTTGCCTGGTGGTTTGCTGATCGTTAGATCAAACCTTATCTATGGCCTGCATGTGTTTTATACTTATCCATGTGCTATCACTGTGGACCAATCAACTTCGACTTAACCACCGCTATATTATCACCCTTGGATCAAGTCAATATTAGGAAGACCTAATCTCAGCCCTTGATTGCCTTCGACAATCCAAAACCTTCCTCCACTCCTATATAAGCCCTCTAATTCTCAACCTTTCAAGACTTTTGGCCGTCGTCATTTTCTAGAGAAAAAAATAGAGAGAAGAGAGAAGTGAGAGAGAAGTGAGAGAGAAGAGAGAAAAGAAAAGAGAGAAGAGAGAGAAAGGGAAACTGTGTTAGCCAAACCCTAACCCTAACCCTAAACACTTCAAATCTGATTCAAACCTTCGTATATTCACAACCCCAAACACAACGTTGAGAGAGAGAGAGAGAGAGAGAGAGAGAGAGAGAGAGAGAGAGAGAGAGAGAGAGAGAGAGAGTTGTGTTACTTGTTTGTTCATTTGAAGCTGTAACCTCTTGATCTGTGATCTTATTACCAACTTAAACATTTTTGTGAAGATCTGTATTTCTTTATCATAGAAATCTTAGATCTACACTTTGCATGTTATATTTCACTAGATCTGCATATTTCTTTCTCGTTTTAAGAAAATCTTTACTGATTTAGTTTTGCAAATATTTTATGGTTTCTGTCCTTATGAAACTAAACCTTGACCTAGTTGGATTCACACTTGGAGATTTTCAATCTCAAAAATATTTTTAAAACAGAGATTGATTAAGGTCTTGACCGATTTTGAAGCAAGATTTCCGTGGAATCTGGGATATATTAAAGGTCAAAAAGGTTTCAAGTTCTGTAAGAAAGAAAGAAAAGAAAATCACAGCATATAGTCTTTATATGTAATTTTCTAGGACTGTCTGTAAAAACTAAGTGTGTGTGAGTTCATGCATGTTGATAGGAATCACATCACAAACACTTAACACACTACCACACTGGAAGTGTTGTGAATAAGATCAAAGATTATTGAGTCGACGCAAGGAAGCTAAAGCAAAGGGGAAGTTATCAAACTGGAAGAACATCATCAACAATCAGATCTAAGAGAAGTTAGAAGGACACCAAGTGGGGTATATTCCTAAACTTAGAATAGGCTGAGTTGTGTGCATGTATGTTGTATTGTTTGTAACTGCTATTTGTTTTTAGTGAATTTTTACTTTCGTGACTTAGAAGTCACCGTGGATGTTTCCTCTATTGGGAGAGGTTTTACCACGTTAAAAACTGTGTGATCAGATTATCTTCATCTACTCATCTCATTCTATAGTGTGCTGAATTTTTGAAACTGTCTTAGTTTTAAAACTGATTACAAAGTCTTGGTTATTCTCGTACATAAGTTTTGTAAACACATCTTGTTGTTTATCTTTTTATTTTCAAAAGAAAAGGGTTTCTTCAACAAACATCTCGGAGTTGCTTATACAGTTTAATCTTGTATTAAACGACATTAGCAAGGTTTTTCACCTTTTTCTTCCTATTCGTTCTCTAATATTTTCCTTGAGAACTAGGAAGGGAACCGGTCATGATTTTCAATTCTCCTATAATTAATTGGGATGTTCGAACTATGTACTCAACACTGTAAGGACAAATTTTCAAATTGAATCAATTTGTTTGTATAAGCCTTATTTTGTGTTTGGACAAAACTTGTTTGAGTCATAGGTTAGGATTTTAAATGATTATCGTTCAAGTCCGTGACATGTTATTCAAGTTCGTAGCGGCCAAGATAAAGCTGCATCGAGCACTCATCGAGTTTCGAGTTGAGTTTCCTCTTCAACATTCGAGGGATCTCACTGAGGTTTGAATGCATATTTATGTTAGATCCCTT
This sequence comes from Sambucus nigra, assembly GCA_949130495.1. Lineage (NCBI taxonomy): Eukaryota > Viridiplantae > Streptophyta > Magnoliopsida > Dipsacales > Adoxaceae > Sambucus > Sambucus nigra. Next base: position 304,356,343 of record OX422214.1, read on the forward strand.
GATTTAGTTTTGGGTGTTGTTTTTCTAAAAAAACAATTAAATTGCTTTAAAACTTATTTTTTAGAAAAAAATTCAAGTCTTTCTAATGACATTAGGCATGTCGTTCGAACGAGAAATTGAACCTCGTTATAACAAAGGATCGAACGAAACTTCAAATGATTATTTTTTAAAAATAAATAGTTCCTTTATGTTTTTCCCGTTGTGATTTTTCCTTGTACATCATCGTGTTGTGGTTTACTATTCATTTTATTCATGTGTATACTCACCTTGATGCATGCTTTGGTCAAGACTAAAATTGGTAAATTGTTTAAAGGAACACTTGTGGTTTAAATTGGTGCAAAGCTCAATAAATATTGTGAAAATTAAAATTAGGTGGTGTTTTAATATAACCCTAGGGCACTAGCGATTTTCAAATTAATATCAGAGTGGGAACACTAAGATATTATGTAGATCCCCATTTTTGGTGCTCATTTTGGGTTTAGATGTATTTTAATGGAGAGGGTAGTTTGTGCCCAGTCTCCATTATTTGATGGGAAAAACTATCTCTATTAGAAGGCGCGAATGCAATTTTTCTTGAAATCGATCGACGAGAATGTTTGGTTCTCAGTTGAGTTTGGGTGTGCTCCTTCCACCGAAGGTGGTGTTCCAAAAATGTTTAACTCTTGGACATTAGCTGAAAAGAATGCCTCGACTTTTAATTCCAAGGGTGTAAACAATATTTTTTTTTATGTGACCTTCGAAGAGTTTAGAAGAATTATGACTTGTGAAAGCATAAAGGACTGCGACTAAGTTTGAGATGATTAAGATGCTAAAGATGAGCCTTTTGATGATTTATATTCCATCTTATCGAATATTGTCAATTCATCATTTAACTTAGGTGAACCTATTCTCGAGTCGAGAGTGGTGAGGAAAATCTTAAGGTCTTTTCCTGAAATATTTATTGTTAAAGTAACGGTCATATGTTCCCTAGGATGTGTCGACATTATGAGAGTCCAAGAACTTGTAGGTGATATTCAAACCTATGAGATGAATATGTTTCCTCTAAAGAAAAAGGATGAAAAGAAAGAGAAGGGCATTTCTTTGAAAGATCGAAAAGATGACTTTTCGAATTCAAATAGTTACGGTGAGCTTGAGGCTAAAGAGATAGCTAGATTTGCTATAAAGTTCCAAGAGGTTTCTTAAGTTTAGATATGACAATAGTTTTGAGAAGAAACCTAAAAACTTCAATGACCGTGATAGGAAGAAGAGGGACGGTCCTATGAAGGTTGATGATTGAGACAAGTGCTTTGAATGCTATGGTTTTGGCCATTACTCTCGTAAATCTCCCATTAATTTAAGGAAGAAAGGCAAGAAACCAAAGGTGTGCAATGCCACCCTTAGTGATATTCAGTCGGAACAGGAATGTGACTCTCTCGCTGAGAATAACTACACCTCGTTCATGTCTGGTCATGTGGGATTAGATGAAAAGTCTTTCATCGTTGAAGAGGATCATTTACATGATAGTTCCAAGGTTCGGTCTTGTGATACTCAAGTGGTGAGTGATGAACAAGAAGAAAAACAAGAAGAAAAGGAGGAGGACAAGGAGGAGGAGGAAGAGGATATTCAAGTTTCCTTTCGGGAGTTGTACACTGAGTCGTTGAAGTTAAAAAAAGTCCATCTTGCATTTAGAAGCTAAGATGTAGAATTGTGCCATAAAAATTATGATTCAAAATTGATTGATGATCTAAGGGCACGAGTCTGTTTTTTTAAGGTGAAAGACATAACCTTTGTGGGTTAATGGAGATTTTAAAGAGGGAGCCTCTTGAGCTTGAAGAGTCTAAGCATTTCTAAGAGTCTAGCATAAAGGAGTTAGAAGAAAATATGAAATACTCGAGCAATGTTAAATTTGATTTAGAATCTAGGTCGGGGAAACTAGATAAGTTGTTAGGCACAATTCAAGTCAAATATGACAATTTTGGAATTGGATTTGATGACACAAATACTACCACTACTAAAGTCGAGATTAAAGTTTTGAGAGAGTCAACCGTTTCTAGGGACGTTAGAAAAGGTCAACCCAAAGGTAACATTCCTCATGTCTACACTTGCACACATTGCAGTAGGAAAGGTCACCTTAAGCATTTTTGTTATGATCTTATAAAAGGTCCTAAGAAGTCTAATATTTGTGTCAACAAGATTCTCAAAGCCTTATATCATCACGTTACACCTACTTAGGTTAGGAGATTTGATTTGGAGGCAATTAATAGCAGGCTTGTTGATTCTCTCATGCTATCACATGAATCTTAACATGTTATATATTATGATTGATTGTGCTTGCCTGCATATACTGACTTCTGTGCTTCATGATGCATGATTTTTCAAGTTGTATGATGTTTATCTTTTGTATTTTATTTTTCCATTTTTTGAGTCTTATTAAGAAAAATTCAAAAAGCTTTTTTTGTCCTTTGAGTCGTTTTGAAAAAAAACTCAAAAAGTTTTGTTTTATGTGTAGTTTTGTTTATACAAATTTTGTGTGGCATATTGGTGTGTTTAAATCCACTTCCTTCCATGTATTCATGTGACTAGGACATTTCATTAGATTGTTCTTAATCATACTGTAACACCCCGTAATTCTGCTTAATTCTAAATTACGTGAGTAGAGTAATTTAATGTCATTAAATATGTTTGATTTAAATTACGTGAGTAGAGTAATTTAAATAGATATTATATTTGGGATTAAATACGCTTTAATTAAATTACGTGAGTAGAGTAATTTAATGTGATTTAAATAGATATTATATTTGGGATTAAATACGCTTTAATTAAATTACGTGAGTAGAGTAATTTAATGTGATTAAATATGTTTGATTTAAATTACGTGAGTAGAGTAATTTAAATAGATATTATATTAATAAAGAAGAATATGTGTTATAGAAAATTTACTAAGGTGAGTAGAAATTTTCAATGCTGATATGTACGGTTTAGTGACTATATGGACGTACCGGTTATATAACTCGACAAAATTAAGAATGAGAGTAGAAAAATATTTACGAGACTCAAATGATAATTTAGAGTCTACGGTTGATTCCGAAAGGGTCGAATTAGTCAAAATAGTGTACCCGGGGGTACTAGTTGAGTGCCGGGTCATTTTCGGGCTAAACCGGGACCATCCGGGGGCATTTTGGTCTCTTTACAATTATGGGAAAGAAGACCTAAGAATTTTTGTAACCCTATATATGATTATAAGAGTGGTGGCTAGGGTTAGACAGTTAGAGTGACACCATAGCCATTAGAGAGAGAGAGAGAGAGAGAGAGGCAAATTCCTTAGGCAAGAAGGAAGGAGGGATCATCTTAGGAAGATTTCACCACAAAGATTGTTGGGAAGAAGGATTGAGACACCAATATCATCAATCATCATCAACAACCACGAAATCAGACCCTACAAATCTTAAGGCAAGTGGTTATTTGCAAAATAATTGAGTTATAATACCCATGTTTAAGCTTGAGGAAGAACATGATTTTTATGATATTATTGGGAATAAAGAGTTGATAATAATCCATGATTGATTAGGATTTGTATGTAGGACGTTTTTGAATTACCAAGTAGGTTTATATCATAGAAAATCTGATGAGAAATTCGTATGAAAATTTGGTATTTTGATGAAAAATATAAAGAATGCAGTTTTAGGGTTCTTGAATATTATGGATATTTTCAGTGAATTTAGCCAAGATTTATAATGATTTTGTTGTTTTAAATCGTTAGTAATCATCCCAGAACATGTAGGAATGATTAGAAATTGTTAGTTGTGAATTTGATGGCTTATCATGAAAGTTAGAGATGTAAAAATGGTGAAACCCGTAGGAAGAAGATGAACTGGGTCTGTCACTGCTTGATCGATCGATCGACCCTGGAGTATCGATCGATCGAAGCAGTCGATCGATCGACCATCTTCCTTCGATCGATCGACCCTGTCTGAACTATAGAAAGTTGTGAAGAAATTTCTTTAATTGCCGTTACTTAATGGGAATCTTAGAATTGATATTTTTCCTATGAGGAGACTTGGAAATTACCAGTAGGTGTACCATTAGGTCCCTCCACTAATGATTGAGTAGGAATGTTGGAGAAATGGAATGACGGTAGAACGATTGACTTAGCCGTGAGTTGAAATGGTTAATTTAATTACGGAAAGAGTGAGACTTAATTCCGAAAAGAAAATACTAGTAGGTTAAAGTTAACTTAACTACTGAATTAAGGGAGGGGTAACTAGGACCCTTAGAGTTACGCGAATACTCGAATAAATACAATAGTGAGATATGTTGTAATTAATAAGTACGGAGAATATAAGAAAAATATATTACGTACGGATATGATTTACTAGGTCGGGTGCGTACCTACTAAATTTATATAAATAGTTTTGGGTTAAGAGAATATTACCTAAATTAATTATGTTAGGGTCGATGTGACATTCCGAACTAACATAAGACTATTATAAATTTGGGGTCGATGTTTAATGCCGAACCAAACTTTGAACTGGTGCCGCGATGAAAGAGTCCCGAACCAGAATATGTGTCTAGATTTATATTTATAGATAGTTGGGGTCGATGAACCATTCCGAACCAACTTTCACTTGGAGTCGATGAATTATTCTGAGCCAAGGGTCCTTTGTGTGTAATAAAAGGATATATTAGTGGTAACTAATATTATATACATTGTTGTGGGATAAAATGTTTTATGTGCTAAATCTACAAATTGAGAATAGTAGACAATGAAATGATAAGTAAATGTCTCAGTAATAATTTATAGCATGATGTAATTATTACAAGAATAAGGTAATGAGCAGTTATTGAGTTAACTACAGTTATGGACAGTATAAATAGGTAGACCAAGTTTCCTCGATAGTTCTATACTATGTAAGAGAGGTGAGGAGATCCAAGGGAGAGTGCGAAACCTTAATGTGTGTAATCAATAACTTAATTGTGATAACCGCTTGCAAAATATTTTCAAATGTTTTGAGTACTAACTCTTGCTATGTAAAATTTTTAAAAACCTTTTAGGTGCCCAGCCACAAGGACACCCAGCTTGATTTCATGTCAGAGATTTGGGAGATGCAGCCAGTGTGGAGGTTGCAGGGATTGTTTAGACGCTTCCTCTTTTTCATTTCAAGTGCAGGATCTCAGTTTTATTATTTCTAGTTGGAACATGTCGTTCCACCTTTTCTATTGCAGTTTATTCTAGTTATGGATTTGTAGTTGTCTTTGGGCTGTGGTTTATGGCAAGAATTTATTTGCTTTCAGATTTTTATGTACTGAGCATTCATATCTAGTTTTGGTTATGTGTGGTTTGGATTATTTATTGTTTTAAGAAAGATAAAATTTGGCACCCGTTTTAATTACATTTAGGTGTTAGTAATTTTAAAAAGGCGTTCGACAGTGATGCTAAGAATGAACCATTTAAGAAACCTGTTTATATTAAAATAAGGCTTGATCACCCAAGGTTTAATTAGGCGGGGTGTCACAGATGGTATCAGAGCATCAGGTTCTAGTGTCCATAGGATCTGTACGGCTTACTACGATTCAGCGTTACGTTTGTTTGTATTAGAGCCCTACTATTAGGATTGTTGATAAATTTCCAACTGTTGCGTTATCGTACTTCTGCTCTTAAACTTTGTATAAACTGTGTACTTATACAATTTAAATCTTATTTCAGATGCCGCCAAGGAGACTGAGAGCAGAGAGGGCTGAAGCCAGAGAGGAGGTGAGGGAGGCTCATCAGGAGCCACAGGTACCGATACCACCACCCCCACCTGAGCTAATCTCCACTACTCAGGTTGCAGTAATAGTGGCACAGGCAGTTGAGACAGTAATGAGGGCAATGGCAGCCCACTTTCCACAGCCCCAAGTACCTCCCCCTGTGGCACCGACAGTGCAAGTTCCGGCGGGACCATCTACTTGCCAACGAGTCAGGGAGACATTTCAGAAGGGGCACCCACCCGAGTTTCAGGGTAGTACTGATATAGTGGAAGCGTGCAACTGGAAGAAGAATATCCAGCGCCACTTGCGCATGCTAGAGTGCACCGGAGTGCAGGAACAGATGCTAGCCACTTTCCGTCCGTCAGGAGCGGCCCTACAGTGGTGGGAGTCAGTTACCACCACCGAGGAGAGAGATACTTTGTCTATTTCTGAGTTTTGGGTGCGGTTTGACCGCAAGTATTTCCCTCCAGCAGTAGAGTCAGAGATGAGAAAGAAGTTCAGTGAAGTGGTTCAGGGTGATCGCTCAGTTGCTGACTACGAGGAGGAGTTTACCCGCTTGGCCAATTTTGTGCCAAACGAGGTGAGAAATGAGGAGAGGAAGAAGTCCAAATTTATGGAGGGCCTAACCTGGAGAATCAGACAGCACTTAATTGGTAATCCGGCATTGGTAACCTACACAGATGTCGTCAATGCCGCTCTACTACACTGTCAGGATCACCGTTTTCATACTAAGGGAAGTAAGAGGGGTGAGCCTAGCCAACCGGTCAAGGTGGATGGAGGGAGTGGCAGCAGTGCAACACAGCAGCAGGCAGCGGGTAAGTTGGGATAGGATTCCACACGGGGGAACCCTGCCAAGAATTTTAAGCACGGGAAGTATCGCTTCGATCGACAGGGCCAGTAGGGTCCTCAGCAACCAGTCCCTCAGGGTCGACAGGGCCAGGGTAATCAAAATGGGGGACAACAAGGCCAAGGGCGACAGGGCCAACGTCAGGGCCAAGGACAAAGACAGTTCCAGAGGCAGTGCTTCACTTGTGGTCAGCAGGGTCACAAGAGCATAAATTGTCCACAGCAAGACTGGGCACGACAGCAGGGTGCCCAACAGGGGCAGCAGGCACCGTTAGCTCCAGCAGCAGTACAGGCCCCACAGCCAGGGCAGATGCAGTACGGACGTGTGTTCAACATTCGTGACATTCCATTTCAGCCGGCACCGCCGGCAGTTGCGGGTATGTTTCCTATTCATGGGCTTGAGGGGAATGTTTTGTTTGACACTGGGGCAACGCATTCATTTATTTCCACTAGATTTGCACGGGCAGCCGGCCTATTAGCGACAGCAGATACTCATCTTATGTGTGTGGAGTCACCGATGGGTAGTGGGTCCCTCATACACTCGATTTGTAAGGGTGTGGACATTATGGTCGGGAGATTGAGTCTAGCGGCGGACCTTCTAGTGCTGGATATGGAGGGATATGACGTCATCCTAGGCATGGATTGGTTGGCACATAATAGGGCAATGGTAGATTGTTATGAGAAGACCATCGTGTTCTCTATCCCGGGGCAGGAGATGTTCCTTGCGGCTATGCCACTTCCCGAGGGAGGATCGCGAACTCACTTATATTATATTGAGGAGGAGACCTCACATGGGGTGGTCGTTTCTCTGGACTCAATCCCAGTTGTGAGGGACTTTGAGGATGTCTTTCAGGAGATACCAGGGTTACCACCTAGCAGAGAGATAGAGTTCGTAATTGATCTCACACCGGGGACGAGACCGATTGCCAGAGCACCATATCGCATGGCTCCTTCAGAGATGCGGGAACTGAGAGAGCAAATCCAGCAACTGTTAGGACAGGGTTTTATTCGACGGAGTACATCGCCATGGGGTGCGCCAGTACTGTTTGTGAAGAAAAGGGATGGTTCACTTCGTCTGTGCGTAGATTACAGAGAGTTGAACAAAGTAACGATACGTAATAAGTATCCATTACCGAGGATTGACGACTTGTTTGATCAATTGAGAGGGGCTGCATACTTCTCAAAGATCGATTTGAGATCGGGTTACCACCAATTGCGCATTCATGAAGAGGATGTACGTATGACCGCTTTCCTGTCGCGGTACGGGTCATATGAGTTCAGAGTGATGCCTTTTGGGCTAACTAATGCACCGGCGGTATTCATGGATCTCATGAACAGGGTATTCAGGGAGTTTTTGGATCAGTTTGTGATTGTATTCATAGACGACATTCTGATTTACTCCCGTACAGAGGAGGAGCACGCAGAACACTTACGATTGGTCCTACAGACATTGCGAAACCATCAGTTATACGCCAAATTTAAGAAGTGTGGATTTTGGCTTCGGGAGGTGCAGTTCCTAGGCCACGTCGTATCTAGCAGGGGCATTGCTGTTGACCCGAGTAAGGTATCGGCGGTGAGGGAGTGGGGACAGCCCACGACACCGACAGAAATCCGCAGTTTCTTGGGTTTGGCTTGTTATTATCGTCGCTTCATCAAGGGATTCTCAAAAATTGTCGGACCGTTGACGAATCTGACTCGGAAGGGAATTCCCTTTGTATGGAGTGATAGTTGCCAGTTAGCGTTTAACGAATTGAAAGACAAGTTGACATCAGCCCCCGTTCTTACCTTGCCTAAGAGCGGAGTGGAATACCGAGTCTATACTGATGCGTCCTTACAAGGACTTGGGGGTGTGTTACAACAGGAGGAGAAGTCTATAGCTTATGCGTCACGAAAGCTTAAGCCACATGAGAAGAACTACCCCACCCACGACCTCGAGTTGGCAGCGGTTGTTTTTGCTTTGAGGACTTGGAGACACTATCTTCTGGGCGAGCAGTTTACGCTATTCACGGATCATAAGTCATTGCAATATCTGTTCACTCAGAAGGACCTGAACATGAGGCAGAGAAGGTGGCTTGAATTCATGAAGGACTACCAATTTGATATACAGTACCATCCTGGTAAGGCTAACGTGGTGGCAGATGCGTTAAGCAGAAGACCTATCGGAGAGTTAGCAGAAGTCTGGAAGGCAAAGTGGAGTGAGCTCCGACACGAGGATGATATGGCAAAAGCATGTATGGCAGTTCTAGCTATCACTTCCGAGAAAGTTATGCGGATAGTGAGGGCACAAGCAGAAGACCCATTTTGTCAGGATAAAGTACGGCAGTTACTGGCCAAGGGGGCAGAGTTCTACTCCATCAGTTCAGAGGGTGGACTACGCTTCAATGGTAGACTGATAGTACCCGAAGACGATGATTTGAGGCATGCCGTTATGCCAGAGTCGCACGGGTCAAAATTCTCAGTACATCCAGGTGGGGACAAGATGTACCAGGATATGCGACGAGTATATTGGTGGTCAGGTATGAAACGAGATATTGCAAAATTTGTCTCAAAGTGTGTTACATGCCAACTCATAAAAGTTGACCATCAGAGGCCTTCAGGAATGCTACAACCACTAGAGATTCCCGTGTGGAAGTGGGAGAGTATCTCAATGGATTTTATTACCGGATTACCAACCTCGCAGAAGGGCCACGATTCCATATGGGTGATAGTGGATCATTTGACTAAGGTCGCACATTTCTTACCGGTTCGTACGGATTACGATACGATGCGATACGCGCAGCTTTTTATTTCAGAGATTGTTAAGCTGCACGGAATTCCTATTAATATCGTGTCGGACCGAGATAAGATATTTGTGTCGCACTTTTGGCAGAGTTTTCAGGAGGCCATGGGCACCGATTTACGGTTGAGTACGGCATATCACCCACAGACGGACGGCCAGACGAAAAGAGTAAACCAGATGCTAGAGGACATGCTGAGAATGTGTATTCTAGATTTTGGGGGAAATTGGGAGCCATATCTTCCTTTGGTGGAGTTTGCGTATAATAACTCTTACCCATTCACTATTGGCATGGCTCCATTCGAGGCGCTTTATGGGAGGCCTTGTCGTTCACCCGCTTGTTGGTTAGAGGTGGGGGATAACAGACTTTTAGGGCCAGAGATGATACAGGAGACTTCCTCCAAAATAGAGTTGATTCGAGGACGTATTCGAATAGCCCACGATAGGCAGAAGAGTTATGCTGACGCCGGCAGAAGGCATGTGGAATTAGATGTGGGAGACCAGGTGTTAATTCGAGTATCTCCTATGAAAGGGGTTACGAGGTTTGGCAAAAAGGGGAAGTTAGCACCGAGATATGTGGGTCTGTTTCCTATCATTGAGAGAGTGGGACCGGTAGCTAACAGATTGGGACTCCCTGAGCATCTTCAGCGAATACACAATGTGTTCCATGTAGCATCGTTGAAGAAATACAAGAGGAGCGAGAGAGCCTTCTGGCACATTCCACTGGAGGAGATCGATTTACAGCCAGATATCTCGTATGAAGAAAGACCCGTGGCGATCCTGGATTATAGTGAGCGCAAACTAAGATCCAAGGTGGTGCCCTTAGTACGAGTACAGTGGGGACACCACAATATGGATGAGTCCACTGGGGAACGGGAAGAGGATATGCGAGAACAATATCCAGAATTATTCATAGCATGTATTTTTCCTAATTTCGAGGACGAAATTCCTTTTGTAAGGGGGGAAGTATGTAACACCCCGTAATTCTGCTTAATTCTAAATTACGTGAGTAGAGTAATTTAATGTGATTAAATATGTTTGATTTAAATTACGTGAGTAGAGTAATTTAAATAGATATTATATTTGGGATTAAATACGCTTTAATTAAATTACGTGAGTAGAGTAATTTAATGTGATTTAAATAGATATTATATTTGGGATTAAATACGCTTTAATTAAATTACATGAGTAGAGTAATTTAATGTGATTAAATATGTTTGATTTAAATTACGTGAGTAGAGTAATTTAAATAGATATTATATTAATAAAGAAGAACATGTGTTATAGAAAATTTACTAAGGTGAGTAGAAATTTTCAATGCTGATATGTACGGTTTAGTGACTATACGGACGTACCGGTTATATAACTCGACAAAATTAAGAATGAGAGTAGAAAAATATTTACGAGACTCAAATGATAATTTAGAGTCTACGGTTGATTCCGAAAGGGTCGAATTAGTCAAAATAGTGTACCCGGGGGTACTAGTTGAGTGTCGGGTCATTTTCGGGCTAAACCGGGACCATCCGGGGGCATTTTGGTATCTTTACAATTATGGGAAAGAAGACCTACGAATTTTTGTAACCCTATATCTGATTATAAGAGTGGTGGCTAGGGTTAGACAGTTAGAGTGACACCATAGCCATTAGAGAGAGAGAGAGAGAGAGGCAAATTCCTTAGGCAAGAAGGAAGGAGGGATCATCTTAGGAAGATTTCACCACAAAGATTGTTGGGAAGAAGGATTGAGACACCAATATCATCAATCATCATCAACAACCACGAAATCAGACCCTACAAATCTTAAGGCAAGTGGTTATTTGTAAAATAATTGAGTTATAATACCCATGTTTAAGCTTGAGGAAGAACATGATTTTTATGATATTATTGGGAATAAAGAGTTGATAATAATCCATGATTGATTAGGATTTGTATGTAGGACGTTTTTGAATTACCAAGTAGGTTTATATCATAGAAAATCTGATGAGAAATTCGTATGAAAATCTGGTATTTTGATGAAAAATATAAAGAATGCAGTTTTAGGGTTCTTGAATATTATGGATATTTTCAGTGAATTTAGCCAAGATTTATAATGATTTTGTTGTTTTAAATCGTTAGTAATCATCCCAAAACATGTAGGAATGATTAGAAATTGTTGGTTGTGAATTTGATGGCTTATCATGAAAGTTAGAGATGTAAAAATGGTGAAACCCGTAGGAAGAAGATGAACTGGGTCTGTCACTGCTTGATCGATCGATCGACCCTGGAGTATCGATCGATCGAAGCAGTCGATCGATCGACCATCTTCCTTCGATCGATCGACCCTGTCTGAACTATAGAAAGTTGTGAAGAAATTTCTTTAATTGCCGTTACTTAATGGGAATCTTAGAATTGATATTTTTCCTATGAGGAGACTTGGAAATTACCAGTAGGTGTACCATTAGGTCCCTCCACTAATGATTGAGTAGGAATGTTGGACAAATGGAATGACGGTAGAACGATTGACTTAGCCATTAGTTGAAATGGTTAATTTAATTACGGAAAGAGTGAGACTTAATTCCGAAAAGAAAATACCAGTAGGTTAAAGTTAACTTAACTACTGAATTAAGGGAGGGGTAACTAGGACCCTTAGAGTTACGCGAATACTCGAATAAATACAATAGTGAGATATGTTGTAATTAATAAGTACGGAGAATATAAGAAAAATATATTACGTACGGATATGATTTACTAGGTCGGGTGCGTACCTACTAAATTTATATAAATAGTTTTGGGTTAAGAGAATATTACCTAAATTAATTATGTTAGGGTCGATGTGACATTCCGAACTAACATAAGACTATTATAAATTTGGGGTCGATGTTTAATGCCGAACCAAACTTTGAACTGGTGCCGCGATGAAAGAGTCCCGAACCAGAATATGTGTCTAGATTTATATTTATAGATAGTTGGGGTCGATGAACCATTCCGAACCAACTTTCACTTGGAGTCGATGAATTATTCTGAGCCAAGGGTCCTTTGTGTGTAATAAAAGGATATATTAGTGGTAACTAATATTATATACATTGTTGTGGGATAAAATGTTTTATGTGCTAAATCTACAAATTGAGAATAGTAGACAATAAAATGATAAGTAAATGTCTCAGTAATAATTTATAGCATGATGTAATTATTACAAGAATAAGGTAACGAGCAGTTATTGAGTTAACTACAGTTATGGACAGTATAACTAGGTAGACCAAGTTTCCTCGATAGTTCTATACTATGTAAGAGAGGTGAGGAGGTCCAAGGGCGAGTGTGAAACCTTAATGTGTGTAATCAATAACTTAATTGTGATAACCGCTTGCAAAATATTTTCAAATGTTTTGAGTACTAACTCTTGCTATGTAAAATTTTTAAAAACCTTTTAGGTGCCCAGCCACAAGGACACCCAGCTTGATTTCATGTCAGAGATTTGGGAGCTGCAGCTAGTGTGGAGGTTGCAGGGATTGTTTAGACGCTTCCACTTTTTCATTTCTAGTGCAGGATCTCAGTTTTATTATTTCTAGTTGGAACATGTCGTTCCACCTTTTCTATTGCAGTTTATTCTAGTTATGGATTTGTAGTTGTCTTTGGGCCGTGGTTTACGGCAAGAATTTATTTGCTTTCATATTTTTATGTACTGAGCATTCATATCTAGTTTTGGTTATGTGTGGTTTGGATTATTTATTGTTTTAAGAAAGATAAAATTTGGCACCCGTTTTAATTACATTTAGGTGTTAGTAATTTTAAAAAGGCGTTCGACAGTGATGCTAAGAATGAACCATTTAAGAAACCTGTTTATATTAAAATAAGGCTTGATCACCCAAGGTTTAATTAGGCGGGGTGTCACACATACTTTCATAGAGTAGTTTGATTTGATTTGCATGATGGATTCACATTTGTATATGCCTCCACACACACTTTGCATGATATCTTTTGGTTAATTTCATACGTCACATGAGCTAAGTGAGGTGCTCTCCCGTCAATTTTGTCATATACATAAGAAAATTACTATTGGGGAGTAATGCATATAATATCCATTTCCCATGAGTTTGTATCTTTATTTAAAAATAAGAGTGTGCACGGGGAAGGGCTATGAAAAGAGCAATCTCCTTTACATGAAAGGCCACCATTGGGAAGAGTCTAAAATAAAATAGAGGCAAAAGAAAATATTATATTTCCAATGCCAAAAACTTTGCATTGATGCTTCAAAATTAGATATCTTCAAAAGAAAATAAGAGAAAAAGATGTATGCTTATTTTTTAGGGTGTTTAGTTGAAGATCAATGGGTTTGCACAATGAATTCAAGTGTAGCTGAATTATTTTTACGCTATTGATTTGAGAATCATCAAAACTTCTAGGCTAGTGTGCAGTGTGTTGGTTTATCCTTTTTGTATTCTTTATTTAACATGTGAGCCTAATTTGAATGTGGATAAATTATTGTGGTCAAATATAACTACTTGGACATTTTTGAATGATTGGGTTGTTTTTCTCTTGTTTTTAGGTCACGCCCCTTCCCACCGTACCACCTTTGTTTAGACATATTGATACTATGAGAGTGTGTAAAGCTTATATGTTTGTTTTTTGTGGTCGTTTATAACTATATATATTATGTGCTTCCTTGGTGTATGTGTGGTCATATATATATATATATGTGTGTGTGTGTGTGTGTGTGGTATGTTTTGTATTTTGAGTCTTTGCATTTTCATTTAATCCCTGCTTGCCTTATGTTGAATCTCTGGTTCAAACTGCATGTGTTATGATCATTTTGGTATCCCATACTTCAATGTTTACATCATAGTTGGTATCTTTTGTTCATAGTTTGGATTATTTGTGCTTGTATTGGCGAACTGTTTATCTTTACATTGTTGATTCACACCATTTAATGGTATACTTTATTTTCATACATTTACATGTTTTAACATCATGGGGTAGAATTGGTTTATTATTGTGCACCTAATTCTTTGTCTATTCCTGAACAAAAAAGGGGGACAAATAGTATCTAACTCTTTACATGTGGGGGAGACATCTTTAACTTAGGGGGAGACATCATTATTAGGTAGAGATGGTTAGATAAAGGGGAGGGTTTTTCATATGCGGTTTATATTGTTATATTCAAGTTTCATTTAAAAAGGTGTATTTAAGTAAGAAGGTTAGCTGCGATGCAACAAAGGTTTACACAAGAGCAAAGCTACTCAAGTTTGTGTTGATCAAGCATCTGTACTTTTTCCTTTTGGGGTCGGAGATTGAGTCTTAGTGAGCTTGACTGCACCGTAACTTTGTTTTGAGTTTTGTCCCAAAATAGCTTAAGGGGGATATTTGTAAGGACAAATTTTTGAAACAAGTCAATTTTTTTGTATTAGACTCATTCCATTTTTGGGAAAATCTTGTTTAAGTCATAGTTCAATTTGATTTGTTTGTCCTTCAAGCCTGTAACGCGGTATTGAAGACTGTAGTGGCCAAAAAAAGCTGCATCGAACACACATCGAGTTTCGAGTAGAGTTTCGTCTTCAACATTTGAGGGAACTCAATGAGATATGAATGCATATTTATGTTTGATCCGTGGATTTAGTTTCGAGTGTTGTTTTACTAAAATGTTTTTTAAACAATTTTAAAACTTTTTTTTGAGAAAATTTTCCAATTCATTCTAACGACATTAGGCATGTTTTTCGAATGAGATGCTGAACCTCGTTAGAACCAAGGATCAAACGAAACTTCAAACGATCGATTTTAAGTGTACACTGATTGGTCGTTGGATATATATAGTTAGATGTTCGTTCAAATGAGATCAGGCACTTTGTTCAAACGAGCCTTCTGACTTCGTTTGAATAAGGTGGCTCATTTTTCAAAGTTAAGATTTTCATTAACCTTTTTCATCCTTATCTCATTTTCAGAAAACCTCCTATAAATAGGAGTGTGGAGCATCCATTTTTTTTAAGTTTATTCCTGCCTTTTAAGTTCCCAAACTCTTTAAAAAGCTCTGCATGTTTATGTGATCTTTCATAATCAAGTTTTCTAAACAAAAACCCTAAGTTTAAACCCAATTTTGAGATCCCAAGAATCCTACATACATATGTCTATTTGAGATCTCTTTTGTGATGCACCATAGTGGTTTGCTTTATTCTTTGAAGAGTGTTTCCAGCGGTTGAAATCGCATTTATATTGTGCAATGGTTATACTGGTCACGAGACAAGTAAGATCAATGGGATATTGAGACATTAGGAAGTGCCTGCATTGTGTGGCTATTGGAAGGCGCACAATAATGGTTGTGAATAAGGTGACAAGGGATGAAGAAATGCATCAAGGCTTGAAGGCATCAATTTTGTGAGTATGTCAAATTTGTCATTGTATATAGACCTATATTGTAGTGGGCTTTTATGGCTTGGATGTCCGAGGTTTTTTCCGTTGTGGGCTTTCCTCATACATCATCGTATTGTGGTAAACTATTTATTTATTCTTGCTTATACTCACCAAAATGCATTCTTTGGTCAAGACTAAAATTGGTAAATTGTTTAACGCGATTCTTGTGATTTAAATTGGCATAAAGTTTAATAAAATTGTGAAAGTTAAAATTAGGTGGTGTTTCCATATAACCCTAGGGCGCTAGAGATCCCTTTTTTGGATCTCATTGAAATCTTTGTTCAAAGATAGGGGAACATACCCACTTTGAACAAGTCGGTGGATATAGTCTCCAAGGTGACTCCTCCTTTTGCAATGGGTGCAAAATTATGGTAGTGAAGGATCCACGTTCTTCATCTTGGGATAAATGCTTAGAAAGAGTCAAGGAGGTGTGTTTGTTAACCCTTTGACAAAATTGATCTATTTATTCTTCGATTATACTCTCGCACGTTGTCATCGACTATACATGTTTTGTCCTTCGAGGATTGAGATGGTGAAAGGAAAATCTTCTTTAACTTCTCGGAATGCCATTTGAGGTCAACTTTCACCTTATTAGACTATTAAAAGTCTTTATTAATCTTCTTATACCATTCTTCCACCTCACATGCACACGAAGAGTTATGAAAATCCATCTTCAACGTATTTATATTTTTATGCAAAAGGTCAATCTCTTTCTCCCCTTCCTACAACTTCTCAATGAGAGTAGCTTAATCCGTTTTTTGCAATAATCATTTATGCTGCAATATCCTTTAAAGCACATAGGTCACTTTCATACAAACTAAGCTTCTCAGTAAGTTTATCATTTACCTTCTCCATGCCTCCGCTCAACCCAATGAGTTCATTGAAGTTCATTTGTATTGGTTCTTTAGTCTCATCAATATGAATTTTTTCCTTTACCATTACATATCCATCGGTATCAAACTCAATACCATATTATTCAACCTTTTCTGCATCAAGGGAGTTTTAAGGATGAACCGCATCCTCAATGGAGGTAAATGCGGTAAAGTTGTGTTGAACGGATGACTCCTTACCCAAGTTAGTGTCACTATCACTAAGAGTGAAATTCATCGCCTTCTTATCATTAGTTCTTATCTTTAGACTAATAGGACACTAGCGTGCCATATTCTAAAAACCTTGGCATTGAATCCAGAGTCATCATCTGATTTTTCTCTCCTCGAGACTTACGGTCACGTCTACCAATAGACTTTTCTACCCAATTAGCCTTACTATTCTCTCCTCATTTCTTATGAGATATAAATTTTTAAGGATTGGATTTGAGATACTTCTTTAATTTCTTGGTCAGTAAGTCAATCTCAACCTCAAGCTCGTTGCAATTGTCATTTGAGATCAAGAGATCACTATTTTGTGCCTTCAACATTGTGCACTTCTCATTTTTAGGCGGTGTACAGTTTTATGACTTAAAGGTTTGGATATATCCTATATTCTCGTCTACCTTAATGTTATAAATTCCACCTATGACATTAAGGGATGAGACTTGGGTAATGAACCTAGGTAGTAGTGGCCTATGGATTTTCCCAACAACCCTAGAGTCTGTAATATTATCACCTAAATAAACGTCAAAGTCCACGCTATCGGAGAGTTTTTCGTAAAACTCATCGAAGATCTCATTTTCTTGCATGTTCAACAAATCAAACTAAGTGGCGAGATGTTGAATCTTCAAGACCCATAGAATATCGGTACGGTTATGGGTGAGGTGGAGAATGTCCCATCCCTCCTTGGACATTGTATATGTTGAGAATCAATAGAAATCCTCTTGGGTGAAATCATAAAAAATTTCATTAAGTCCCATAGAGTTTTATTTACTTATCTTAAGTTCATCCTTAGACCATAACTCCTCAAGTTTAGGGACAACAGTATCTCCTTGAAAAGTGGTTAGGCACTTCCACCCCTTGACCATGGTTAACCACACCATCATATTCGGATTTAAGGAAAACATTCATACGCACGTTCTAGTATATGTAGTTACTACTATAAAAAAACAAGTGGATGTGTAACTAACTAACCCTTAATAGACACACTCCCTAGAAGTTTCTGAGGGATGAGTTTGCCTATCAGCACATCAACCTCCAGGAGATTGAGTTGCATCCAGATGTGAGCTATGAGGAGCGAACGCAATGCATTCTTGACTACAGAAAGTAGACTCTGCCATCGAAGGTCATTCTGTTAGTTAGAGTCCAGTGGGGACACCGCAGTCATGCTAAGACTACTTGGGGGAGAGATGATGACATGCGGACAAATGTATCCTGAGATCTTCGAGTCGGATACATAAGTTCAAATTTCGAGGACAAAGTTCCTTGTTTAAGGACGAGGAATGTAATACCCTGTATTTTTTGTGTATATATTTAAATTGTGTAGTTAATTATTTATTTGCATATCGTGACATGTGATATGTCACTTAATATTTTTATATGTTATTATGTGATTCATATATGTGCCACATAATTCACACTTTTGGAAATCGATATAATACACGGTAATACATTAACTAAATATTTTTAAGTGACTTAAAATTATGGGTGACAATGGAATGGTCGGGGACTAGGTGTCAGAGATTTCCTTTTTTGGATTATCTCCTCGGTGTTGGGCTCCACTAATCGTGAAGTAGTTTCTTATAATGTTGAGTCACACGTAAATAATTAATAATTAAGTTTTAAACTTAATTGATTCATCTCTGATTATAAATTAAATTAAAGATATAATTAAATTATTTTTAAAAAAAATTGGGTTGACTTTGAGGACACTTAGAAAGTTTAATTTTGACGTAAAATAGTAAAAAATAAGTCCATTATGTTAGTACATGGTTTGGGCCAAGTTTCAGGTCATTTGGAGTATGTTTTGGGCTCATCGGGTTAAGGAAAATATTTCTCTTAGGATTAATTTCATCGTTAAAGCTTTATTAATTTAATTAGAGAAACCTAAAAAACTCATAAGATATTAGATAAAACCCTAGAGATAAAAGGAGAGGAGTCACACCAAGGATTGGAGAGAATTTTAGGTTTTAGGGTTTTGATTCATCAATCGATCCAAGGCAAGTATACATTTATTAAAAATTTAATTGAATTTGTGTTAGAGTGGTGATAGTTCATTGGAATCTAAATTAACACTCCTGTAATCAGATTTTAATCATCTAAAAACCTAATTTTTGTAATAACTTTAATTGTTGAATAAAGCCTTAATAACGTTATGGAACTAGGGTGGTTTGATGATGAATCCCTTAAATTAATCACATAATTTGATTAAATTTTGTTTATTATAAACCATAGTAATGATACTCATAATACCCCTAGTGTTTAATCTGTAATTGAATCGAATCTGAGATGAATTTGATAGAATTATAAACTTAGAGTTCTAAAATTTATAATATAAATTTGATACATGAATCATTGTTATAATTGCTTAAAACTTGTTGTTATAGGTTAATATTTTTAATAAACATCTTATACTTGAAAGAGGATGGGAATTGGACTGTTTAGAGGCTTCAAATGTAGGTTTTGGGTTGTTAGTGGTCGTTTTTACAAATTGGGGAAGAAGGCTTCTGCATGGATCTCATTCGAACGAGATTGGGATTTCATTTGAACGATATATGTGGGTTCATTTGAACGAGTTTGGGTTTTCGCTCGAACGAGATGGGATTTTCGTTCTAATATGTTTGGTTTTGGTTGTAATGACAAAGGGTTTTCGTTTGAACGAGAAATGGATTTCGTTTGAATGACTTTGACACACTTTGATTATAAGTTCTAAATTTATTGGAGATAAATAATCTGAGATTTGAAATTCTTTTTATAATCCGTAAGTAAACTGGATTTTTGGGTATTTTCCTTTGTGTTCAAGCATACCATGGAGTGTTAGTGCTCATGGGGGACGTACTAGGAAGGATTTTGATGGGGACGTATGACATTGATCGCGCCGGTACCCCGATGATAGCGATGGGTTTTCCTTGGTCCTTATAGCCCGATCCTACTACTGAAGTACCCATATCCCTAGTAAGGGTAAACAAGGGCATTCGTCATATAGCCTTGGGTATGAAGTCTATACAATGTAAGGGAAGGTTTAGTGATGTTCCCTTATTATGGATTTAAGGTTATATGGTTAGGACGACTTATAATGAAAATACAGGGTGTGAGTGCAGAAAATATCAAGATTATGTGAAAACAATCACAAATGGCAGAAAGTAAAGGAAATCACACGCACAACAACATTTTACGTGGTTCGGCAACTTGCCTACATCCACAGAAAGGTTACTTGTTCTTATTAAGTGTATCTCAAAATCTCAAGTTTCAATCCCTTTGTCCCGGGTCAAGGTTTACAATTTATAGATCTTGCTTTATAGAGGTTGAGTTGTACATAGAACTCGATTAATCACGTTGGATATATCATGAACCACCTGAATATCTCTTCCAAGATTTTTAGAGGTTGATTTAAGTATATCCCAGAGTATTCTACTATATATTAAATATATGTGTGATGGTCGATCATTAGATCTGGGTCGGGCATCCCCTTGAGCGGCTTGGACCTGTTCGGCTACTCTCATGGATCATAAAAAATAGGTCCCCACAATTGCCCCTAAAAAATTTGGGCTTTTATCAGTTATGAGTTATGGGCCAATAATTTTAACTACACTAGTGGCCTTTTCTCTATGATGGAATCCTGGTAGATTTGGTGAAATGGGTGAGGGTATGCTCGTCATGAGCCAAACACCATGGCATACTTGTAATTCATTTAAATAAGTGAGGGTGTTGTTGTCCGACCAGGCATTTGAACCACCAAAAATCATTTGGGAGATCGTGTGTGATTATTATCATCGAACTTCAAACCGGGGATACAGTTCTTTCTCGTCAGTCAAGTTCAATACACCTTCTTCCTTATTTTCTAAGCTTCGTAACGTTCGTCTTCTTCAGAGCTTCATCCATTTTTGTAAGTTTTAGCTCACCTTCTTCGTTTTCCTCTTCTTCACATTTTTCTACGACTGTAGCTAGGGTTCTTGTGTGCTCATGGTGAAGCTTGATAATAAATCAATAAGGGAATTTAGGAAGAAATGTAGTATTACAGATTGGGTAGAAATCGATTTTGCCCCCTTACCTAGAAACGTGCATGACGTTGAGGGGGGCACTGGATTCATACCCTCATGCTAACACATGGGGGTTTGACTTTTCCTCCAAACCCTCTCTTCCTTACATTTCTTAGATATTTTTTGATAGTCCCTGCTCAATTTATCCCAAATGTGTGGAAAATAGTAAATATGGGGTTCCTAGAATTAACACCCTATATGACACAAGGTTGGGTCTTGATGAAATCTATTAATGTTATGTATGTTCAAGAACAAGTTAAGGCCTTATTTACTTGAAGACCAAGAAGGCTGATTGAGTCGTGGTGGTAAATCCTCTAGACTCGCATAAGGATTACTGAGCCAAGGTTTTATTTCCAGAAATTGGCAACGTCCTAATGCTCGTGCGGGCGAGAGCTAAAGAGGACCAATATTTTTTACTATGGGGAGGAGCGCATAGGTCACTGATTTTTATCTTATTGTTGTTTCATAAGGTCTTCATTTTCTTGTTCTTTTGGTCTTCTGATAACTGTCCTTTCTTCCTCTATTTTGCAGCTCGTGCAAAGAATCTCAAGCCCAACATCAATGAAATCAATGTTGATGAGATTCTAAAGGCTTGGAACATCAAAGAGAGGCTACCTGATGGTGAGCATTCCAGGTCAGCAGCTTATCTGTTGGAGTATAAAAATACTACAACCAGATTTATTACTCTCCCTGTTGACAAGGTTCCTGCTTTGAGAGCTCCTGAGGTTGGTCCTTCTGAGCTAGTTGTTATTGAAGAGGAAAGCTCGAAAAAGGGGGAAAAGTGAAGAGGAAGAAAGTGAAAAGTAGAGGTAGGAGTACAAGAAGAATAGGAAGAAGAAAAAGAGGAAGGCCCCTTTGACTAAGAAAAGAAAGTTGAGGTTCCCCGAAGATGATGACCATACGGTCTTGTTTGATAAGATCCCGTCTCTAAAGACATCTGCAATTGATTACCCTAAGGGCAATGGTTCTGGGCCATCTGATAAGGGGAAATATAAAGATAAAGAAAAAGAGAAGAAAAGAGAGGAAGAGGGGAGAAGTAGAAGAAGAGAGAACAGGAAAAGAGGGGGAAAAAAGGAGAAAGTTGAGACTAAGAGGAAGTTGGTCCTACATTCCTCTGGGGTACATGCTTTCCCAAGTCTTGAGGGGGATGGCGTGGGTGTCACACCTTATTTGGCCCTGAACTATTGAAAAGGGCAGTGCTCGTCGCTGATCGCGAGTATTTGTTAAAGTTGGGCTTACCCCAGCTCTCCCTCAAGACTGCACAAGGGATGGCCCTGGTAAGTCTTTTTCGCTATTTATTTTCCTTTACTCTCCCTGTTGTTGTTCTGATTCCAGATGCTATCTGATTTTACCACTCTTTTGGACACCCAAGATGATAGCTCCAGGAGAGAGCAAGAACTGAAAGATGCTCTGGAAGATGAGAAGCAGACCTTTATTAATGCTCACTAAGAGTGGGAGCGTGAAAAGAAAAAAAATGTCAAATGCCTATGACGCACTTGGGGCTACTCAGAAGGTGGTGACTGCTGAGAAGACCAAGCTGGCGGAGGCCAATCAGGTCTTATTTGATAAGGTTGCTAAGCTGGAGAGGAAGTTTCCCCAAAAAAAAATATGCAAGCTACTGCGAGGGCTTTGACAAATCCTATGATGATGTTGAGCACCAACTGGCCTATTGGTGCAAAGTATCTTTCAAGAAGGGATGGGACAAGGGTTTGAATGTTGTTGGAACTCCTATAGACTCTGAGCTTTTTAACCTTCATTCACCTGGTCTTGATCCTTTTGTGGAAGATGATCAAGATAGAGACCAAACTGTTAGTAATGCGGAGATTGTTTCTGTCGAGGTTGGAGAAGGTGTTGGTGTTGGTGAGGAGAAGCAGGTGGTTGACAAAGGGAAGGCCATTGTTGATGTAGATCATGTGAAGGACTTAGACTTGTGGACTAGGATATTACCTTTTCCTTGTACGATATTTACTTTGCCAGTTTGTAACTTATTTTTGGGGAACTTAATGTATTGGCATGCGGCCTTTCATGCTTGTATGAGAATGAAATTTCAACTTTTTTGCATGTGTTCACTTAAATCTCCATGTTCTAATATTCTTGCTTCTGGACTAGTGTGTATCGTTTCTAGTCTGCTGATTTAGATCGTTATATTTATGCCAACTCCCAACTAGGGAAAATCCTTAGACCAGCTATCATCTTGAAGGCTCGCAAAGCCTTTGTAAGAATTTGCAAGTCCTTAAGGGTAAGGAATGAGCAGTACAAGAATCAGACCGAGGTAATTGCTAAGCTGAAGGATGATCTTCAGGAAATGGAGGAGATAGGTGCCTCTGTACAAGGGGAAGTAAATTCCTTGAGGGCTCAACTTTTAGAGAGGATTGAGGTCGACCAAGTGGGTGAAGTTCTTCAGTTCGAGAATGACGCCTTGAGGAAGGAGGTTGCTAGCCTAAAAGCTTTCGTGGTTGTGCTTAAATAAAATGTCAAGAAGCTGGGGTATGCATTCAAGATGGGACCCCAAGAAGTCTAGGGAGAAGGCTACAATGCTGGTTGGGCAGATACCCCAGTGAAGCTCAAGGAGGTGGAAGACGTTGCCTTTGCTAAAGGGTGGCTAAGTGCCCTCAAGGAGATGAAAACCCCAAAGGAATCCAAACTGTGGTATAAATACCAAACTGAGTGACATAACTGTTGTCGTAACCCCTTCTCAAAAGATGATGACTAGATTTCGACTGATGGCATTCCTTCCCAACTTTTGGATCATGACCTCGATGAAGATATAGAAGAGTTTGTCCCAAAGCCAGATGATGGTCAGAGAGCGATTGTAGCAGAGTATCTTGCTCACCATCCTAGGCCACCTTAGGTCTTTGTGTATTTCTTTTTGGTTTGTGATGTAATTGTAACCTTATATTTTAATAAAAAAATTGTTTGATCTTATGTTTTGAGCATATGCTGACTAAACATGTGTTAATCTTGTCAGTTTGTCGGTTAGTTGGTACCTTTATCAATCAAAATAATATTGGTTGACCAATATTAGGCCTTAGATGAGCTTTTACTTAGTTTAAATCATTTTGGGCTTTTTCAGCCGACTAAATCATATTTAAGTATTAGTCCTATGCTTTTTATGTGTTTGAACATTCTCCCAGTCCAATATGCCTCATCAATATCATTCCATCCACTTTAACTTTTAGGTTATATCGTCACACTCCCTTTGGCCTAAGTGAGATGATGGCAAGAATGCACCTAACTAATGGGAAATAAGCCCGAGCAGGCTTTTTTTTCAACCAACAGAAGTTAACAACCAACGTGAGTTGGCTTTGTTCCTAAGGATCCTCTATATGGCTTTTGTTGTTGCCGGAACAACTCATAAGGCCTCTTGTGTTTGCAACAAGGACCTGAGGGTGGTAGTAATTTGAAGTGCTTATAATTGACTAGTCATAACTACTGCTAACCATGTTTGTTAGGCATTTAGATATGCGCAAAGGAGTTATTGTTGGAAAAGGTGTAATTTATCGAGATGTAATGAAGATAAGTTAAGCAGCCAATGCAAAAAGATGAGAATAGAGGGGTCAACTGGACTTTATTTGTTAAGTATTGTCTAATGAGCAATCACAAGTTTGAAAATAAAAATTTGCTTAAACTAACTAAAAGATAAATAAGAAGATCTAAAAGTAGATCTTCTTGAGATTGGTTGTGTTACATGCTCTTGGTATCTCCCTGCCCTCCAGCGTTTTCAAGTGATATGCTCCTTGAACGTCTCTGATTACTTTGAAGGGTCCTTCCCAATTCGGTCCCAGTTTGCCATTCGATGGTTTTACAGCACTGATGAGGACTTTCCTCAGGACATAGTCCCCTATTAAAACTTCCTCTGATTGACCCTCTTGTTGTACTGCTTAGCGAGTTGTTGTTGGTAGGAAGCCAACTTTATCAAAGCCAGCTTTCTTCGCTCATCCTCTAGGTTAAGCTTAGTATGTAGTGCTTCATCGTTGAGGCCTTGGTCAACCAGAGTGGTTCTCATATTAGGGAGACCTACTTCCAGAGGGATGACAGCCTCTATTCCGTAAGTGAGTGCAAAGGGTGTTTCCCCAGTTGGTTTCCTAGGTGTGGTGCGATAAGCACATAGAACATGAGGGAGCTCATCCACCCAGGCACCTTTGACTCTTTCTAATCGCTTTTCCAGTCCATCGTCCATGGTTTTGTTGGAAGCCTCTGCTTGCCCATTGCTTTGGGGATACGGCACAGAGTTGAAGTGGTGTTTGATGTCGTGTTCATCACAAAAATCTTGAAAGAAACCACTTTCAAATTGTGTATCGTTGTCGGTGATGATAGCCCTTGGTATCCCAAAGAGAGTTATGATGTTCCTCCATATGAACCTTGTCATATTAGAGTCTCGAATGTTTGCCAGTGATTCTAACTCTACCCATTTGGTGAAGTAATATGTGACGACCAGTAGATACTTGTGATTTTCAGGTGCGGTAGGTAATGGTCCTAAAATATCTAATCCCTATTAAGATAAAGGCCATGGGCTGGTGAGGGATTTTAGGTTGCTGACAGGCTAGTGAACCGTAGGTGAGTGCTTATGACACTTTTCACATTTGCGAACATAGGTACCTGCATCCTTTTGCATACGAGGCCAGCAATATCCTTCCTTGGTCGCACGAAAATCCAATGATATTCCACCTGCGTTACTCCCACAAATTCCCTCATTGAGCTCACTAAGTACTTGCTCGGCATCTTGTGGGTGAACGCGCTGGAGGTAAGGTCCTATAAATGATTTCTTGTAAAGCTTCCCCTTAGGGTTGAGGTAGAAATGAGCAGCCTTGACCCTTACCTGATAGGCCGACCTCTTGTCGTCTGGCAGTATGTCACTCTGTAGATAATTGATGATGGGATCCATCCAACTTGGGTCCTTATTTATGAGAAGGACTTGCTCAACTATAACTTCCTGGTCAATACTAGGATACGCGAGGACCTCTATCTAAATTGTTCTCCTTAGGCCAGAGTCAATTGTTGAGCTTAACGTCGCTAAAGAGTGAGTGTGACTGTTTTGTCCTCGAGGGAATTGTTGAATTTCCACCTTTTCAAAATTTATCGTGAGATCTCTTACTACGACGAGGTACGCTACCATTCGATCATCTTTGGCATTGAAGTCCACACTTACCTGCTTGGAGACCAGTTTGGAATCACCAAATATGTGGAGGCGCTTTGCCCCCAGTAGTTTGGCTTTTTGCAAATCGGCGATCAACACTTCATACTCGGCTTCGTTGTTGGAGGCCTCAAATCTAAATCTAATTCCTTGCTCAATTATAGTGTCTTTAGGGGTGATGATAATAATTCCTACTCCTGCCCCCTTGGAATTGGAGGCTCCATCAACATACAAGGTCCAATCTTCGGATTGTGCTTCTTGTGTCATCGACTGCTCAATGTTCAGTTGGTCAATTGGTTGATCTCCTGTGAACTCAGAAATGAAATCTGCTAAAATTTGTCCCTTGATCGTCGCTCTAGGCTAAAAGTGGATATCAAATCTTTCGAGTTCGATCAACCACTTTGATAGTCATCCAGAGAGGTCGGCTTTTCATAAAACAACCTTAAGTGGGTAAGAGGTGATTACGGTTATGGAGTGGGCTTCGAAGTAATGCTTCAACTTCTTTTAAGCGACCACCAGTGCATAGGCGATCTTTTCCAAAGGCAAGTACCGTTGTTCAATGTCTAAGAATGTCTTACTGGCATAGTAAATCGGGTGTTGTCCCCCCTCCTTTTCGCATACTAAGGCAGAGCTCACAGCATGGTCCGACATAGTCAGGTAAAGGTACAGTCGGTCTCCATCATTTGGGATTACCAATAGTGGTGACTTGATAAGGTAGGACTTGATTTCTTCTTGAGCTTGCAAACAATCATCGTCCCATATAAGTCCTTTGCCCTTTTTTAGAAGCTGGAAGAATGGTCGACAGCATTCCGAAAACTTGAAGATGAAGCAGTTGAGCGCCGCGAGCATTCTAGTAAGCTTTTGAACATCTCTCAACGTCTGAGGAGGCTGGACTCTAATGATAGAATCGATTTGATCTAGGTTGGCCTCGATTCCCCTCTAACTTACTAGATAACCTAAGAAATTTTCTAACTGGACACCGAATGAAACTTGCTTTCATTAAGCTTCATTCGATGCTTCCTGAGGATCTCAATGGTTGTTGTTAAATCTGAGAGGTGGTTGAACCTGTCCTTGATTTTAACAAGCATATCGTCGATGTATACTTTCATTGTTTCTCCCATCTGTTTGTTGAACATCCTGGTGACCAATCTTTGGTAAGTTATCCCTACGTTCTTAAGGCCAAATGGCATGACCTTGTAACAGTACAACCCGATTGAGGTTATAAAGGAGGTCTTATCCTGGTCGGGCCCATATAGAGGGATCTGGTGATAGCCTGAGTAAGCATCTAGGAAGCTCATCCTCTCATGTGCCATTGTGGCGTCGACCAACTGATCTATCTTTGGGAGAGGGAAGTTATCCTCGGGGCATCCTCTGTTGAGGTCGATGAAATCGATACAAGCCCTCCGGTTGCCATTGCTTTTAGGTACCACCACTGGGTTGGATAACCATGCAGAGAACTGAACCCCCCTGATGGACCCTGCATCCAGTTGCCTCCTTATTTCTTTCTCTACTTCCTTAGCCTTCTCGGGGGATGTTCGTCGAGCCTTTTGAGTGATCGGCTTGAAGGTTGGATCGACGTACAGGCGATGGCAGGCCACGCTGGGGTCGACTCCTGGTAAATCATAAGGGTCCCAAGCGAAAATGTCTATGTTGATTTTGAGAAGTACAACTAACTCTCTTTTCTCTTGATTGGTGAGAGCAGCTCCAATCAGAAATTTCCTCTCGATCAAGTTATCATCGGCTATAACTTCTTCCAAGGTTTCTACGACCCTATCCGCAGGGTGGACCCTGGTATCTTCCACCCCTGGTCGACCATACCGTAGTTTCTATTTGGAGATAACAACCCCATCCTTAGCTTTCTCCTAGGCATTCTCTGATTTCTTCTTCTTTTCTTTCTTTGGGCGGATAGCTGCAATAAAGATGTTCATCGTCGTAGCCTGGTCGGTTGGTAAAAATCCCTATTTATAAATCAATTTTTTATTCCTTTAAATTTTAAATAGTTGCACATTCTATAATTATGCAACTTTGAACTCAAATAGTGAAAATAAATCAACCTCATAAAAATGAAAATTAATTTTACCATTTTTCTTTTCAACATGATTAAAGAAAATTCACCCCAAACCAAACAGACCCTTAGTACTCTTCCCATTTACCTCTACTCTATCCAAGAGTGGGTTGTGGTTAATGCTACATCTTCGATGGCAATTGTGTTTAATATTTAAAGGGTCCATGTGGTTCGGGGCTAAATATATTATACCACATTCCATTTTGTTAGGCGTAAAATATATTTCACAACGATGAACAATAAAATGGTGAAATATATATTCACCTTTCTAGGGTTAAAAAGTCACTATTTTATTCAAAGTTGCATGATTAGACTTTCAACACTTATTCACAATTATAAACTGTAAAATCGTTTTACCATTGTACCATTTTACTTTTCACCACGGTTAAATATACTTCACCATGAACCAAACGAACCCTAAAGGAAATACCCCAGGTTTTGTTAAGTTAAATACAATGCTTTTATTTTAACTTCTAAAAGAGAACCCCAATGAGTTAGATGAATGGTTGATCAAGCATAACTAAGGAGCTCACCCCCCAAGGTCATGAGCTCGATTCTCCTTGTTAATGAAAACTTGTTGGGTCGTGTGGGCATCACTTAGCCGACGTTGCCTTGTTTCCCGAATAACTTTGTTTTGTTTCTAGGCATCAATCGAATGACTTTGCCTATTTTGGGGCTTCACCTGGTCGACATTGTCTTGTTACTAGGCATCACTCAAAAGACTTTGCCTTGGTGCTAGGTATCAACCAATCTTAGGGCCACGGACCCCGAAGAGTAATCTCCGTTTCGCAAGCCTTGTTCGGGACAGAGGGATTAGTTTGAATATATATTTCCAAACGTCATCTCAATTGAAACTCCCAAATAGTACAAGTCAATTGAAATATATATTCACCACGATAGTACAAGTCAATTAAAACTAAATATATATTCACCCCGATAGAGGGATTAGTTTGAATATACTATTAGGGCCACGACTTTGCCTTCATTTAAGCTCCACTTTGCCTTGATCTTTCATTAATCAGTAAATGAGGAGGTTAATTTAATAGCTACACCTTCCGCAAAATATACCTCCATTTGTTTATGACCAGTAACAACAAAAATGGGGTCTCCTCAATTGAAACTCCCAAATAGTACAAGTCAATAACTAAGTCTCATAATACATGCCGCTACAATATCTAAAAGTACTAAATTGAAAAGTAAATGATACTAAAAGAGTTAGAGACCCATAATGTCTCTAAAGCTGGGATCGTGGAGAGTAAAAGATAAAGTGGATGTTCTAGATGGCAAGGAGCCGCAGGTCCAACTCTAGCACTTGAGGACACCACGTAAAAGAGATGGATCAAAACTATAGCAAGTCGTCAAAACTATAGCAAGTCGTTTAGCTACACAACTTAAAGCAATTATATATGTAGATGATAAAATCAGAGTTTATATAATTCAATGATGGGCTATCACATACAATGTAACCTCACAATGTATTAGAACTATCCCAATTCATTTCATTAATTAATTAACACGTAATCGACATGCGCTCCTTCCTTTCGTCCATCTAAAAAAATGCGGTACGCCAAATTAAACCGTCGCATATCCCTTGGTTGTCTGTTTCGCAATGTCGATAAACCCGTCACCACCCTGCTACGCAATGCCGAAACTTCACATACCATGTGACGCAATAACATTTCGTAATAAATCATTCTCATCAAATATCTCAACATAGGGGTGTTCCTCCTTGACACTCATCCATTCATTCATGTTTAATCATAAGGGAGTTCTTCCTCAGCACTCTCCCATTAATTCATATTTCACATCTTCATTTATCAATGACATTTACAAATTTAGCATGTCTTTTATCACTCTCTGCTATAATCTCAATATCCAATTACCCCACCCTCTGGCTATTACTAATGAGAGACATTAATACATTTTAATCCATGTCATAATGAGCTAGTAGGATAATAATTCTACAAGTTACTTCTCGTAAGTAAAACACTAAAGTAAAAACATGTTGATTTTTATTAAAGATTTTAGTCACCACCCCTACCCATCTCTAAACTCCGTGCATGGAACATCTCATCGAGGTGAATTCCAAACAAAGAGCCCTCCACCCCCACCCACCCGACACTTCCCTTTAGACAAGGTAGTTGTTAACATAAATTTAATTGGTGTTTATTATGAGAGAGTAAGGTGAGGAATTAAATGTCTATATAACCAAAATTCATAATCAACCCAACTACTCCAACACCATCTTTCAACAACCAAAACAACACAAACTCTCATGTACCTACATAATCAATTTGATATTAATAACAATAATATCTCAAGTGAAGGCGGATATCATTTTCTTACATAAAAAGAAACATGTAATTAAACTTAGGGTATATTCCATCTTAAGGTCTTATTTATATATCAAGGGTCCAAAGTCATATAAAATGCATTCACATAAGTTCTTATATCATGAATAAGGTCTTCATAATAAATTTCATCGATTTGGGGCATAATTACCTAGAGTACAATCTTTAAAGCATAAGGTACAACCATAATAAGCGTGTGAGAAATTTCAGAATATGTATATTTTAAATCAAGTTCATATTATCCATCTTCTAATCTCAAATAATCAATTTCTACAAATAAGGTCCGAACCCTAAAATGTTATTTCCATACTTCGGGGACAATATTCAATTTTTACAATTTATTAGGGATCAACATTTATTTTCAACAAATGAGAATGTTAGATTTCACCTCATTAAAACATTGAGTTAGGAGTACATAAATTCATAGGGTTTCTAATTGATTTTTAGTATTACAATTTGGTTTAGGTGAATTTAAGCAATTAATAAAAGGAGGAGAGTAGAAAATAATTTGCCTCAAACTGTATTCCTAAATTCAATTTCTTGTTGGTGAAGAAATCCTTGAATTTGTCCTAGAAAAACCCCTTAAAAATAGTCATAAAAGCCTCTTGAATATTTTTTTTTTAAAATTTTTGGAACCCCTCTTCTTAAATATTAAATTGAAAAGTAAAAATTACGGTTTGATTTTATAATTTAACTTAAAATGGGTGAAAGGTTGACGAATAGTGTGTAATGTAATGGGAATACAGTGGGTTGGAACCGAGAAAAAGAAAAAAAGAAGAAATAATTTGTTAATGATGAGAGTCCTTATCAAGCCATCAATTTCCATTATATATATATACTAGTGAATGCCCGTGCCGAGCGCACGGCGATAAATTTGCCCCTGTAATAAAAAAATAAAAATTAAAGAAAAATAAAAAAAAATTAAAATTAAAAATAAAAAAAATAAAATTAAAATTAAAGAAAAAGAAAAAATAAAAAATATAAATAAATAAAATAAAATTAAAGAAAAAAAATATAAATATAAATAAAAAATAAATTTAAAGAAAAAATAAAAAATATATATAAATATAAATTAAAAAATATATATAAATATAAATTAAAAAAATTAAAATTGGAAAAAATTATTTAATAAAAAAAATTAAATTTACACGTATTTAAAAAAATACATGTATTTATAATAGTATAATAGTATATAATGGTATATAACACAAAAAAAAGGAAAAAGAAAAAAAAATAACTTTTAGCATGACATTCATGTATGGGCATGAAAGAGAAAAATGTCATGCATGCGAAAGTGAAGATATTTTGACCAAAATTTTCAAAAACCATGCTCCTTTATTATATGAATATATATATATATATAGACACACACACACACACACACACACTAGAGCTTATGTGTGCCCTGCAAATCCCAAAGACCAAACCCATTGCCTGCCGTTATATTTAAACCCGTGCGCTTCTAATGAGGGTCAACCAAGGGTCAATCCCGAAACTCCCATTTGTCTCCCATCAGCGCCGCAATATTCAAAAGTGGAAACCCTACCTTGCTGCCTCTTTTTACTCATTAAACCCACCACCACCACCATCATCATCCTTGCCTTAATCCCATCATATGAAGTCGGACACATGAATTATTCTTTTTCGTTATAATCTATTATATGCAATATTATCATTCAAGTTTAAATCTTTAAGATCTCTCCTAATAATTTCCTCCCACGATAGCTTAAAACGATCTCTTCCTCTTTTACCCTCTATTTTCAATAATCTTCATCTTATTATAGAGGCATCTACTAATCTACACAACACATGTTTGTATCAACTAAGTCTACTTT
This sequence comes from Sambucus nigra, assembly GCA_949130495.1. NCBI lineage: Eukaryota > Viridiplantae > Streptophyta > Magnoliopsida > Dipsacales > Adoxaceae > Sambucus > Sambucus nigra. The sequence goes on from OX422214.1 coordinate 304,388,580, forward strand.
CTCTTAGTTTATCGCTAATAAAAGTTACTCCAAATTTTTCTCACGTATTGATTTTTAATTTTATCCTTCCTAGTAATTTTTATCATCCATCGAAGCATTCTCATCTCACTAACATGAAGACTTTGTCAATGTTTTTTCTTTAACGCCAAACACTCCGCTCCATATAGGGTCGCTGCCCTAACAACTGTTCTATAAAAATTTTCTTTAAATTTATTAGTTATCCTCTTATCGCACAACACTCCACTCACTTGTCTCCATTCTATATAATACAAACTTTGCCCCAAAAATTTAGCAATTAAACCAATTAAATTAATTCCTTTAACAAGTAAGCCAATTAAATCAATTAACGATTAAAATTAACATTAAAATTTATTAATCCCTTCTAATATTTTGACACATAATTTAAATCCCTTATAATTAGACTTGAGTGTTCTATAAATTAATTAAATTATTAATAATTAACTAATTCTTTAAAAATAACGGGGTACTACACCTTGTCTTACATTATTACAAGAGCACTAATTACAATTCTTCCACCGCTAAACCGGTTACGCCTCATTATTTATTCATAACATTCCAGATTAAACTACTCTCTTACAAAATGTTGTCTGCATAGAGCTAAGCGGTTGGGGTTATGTAAAATTAAGGAGGAATTAAATTCTATTTTTTATTCAGCTGCTCGACTCTGTCACTACCTCTTATAAATTGGGATCAATGGTGTTAAGAAATCAAGATCCGTTTAAATATGCACCTGTCTTTATTATCATCCCTGGAAGTTGTAATAGATTAGCTCATGTCATGGTTGTCTATGTGGCTAACCAGGAGAAATCCTTTGTTTTGGGATGTTGATTCCCCAGTCAGCATCTTTTTTATCAGGCTAGTGCCTTCTAATGAAAGTCTTCTTCTAAAAAAATGAAACTAGCCAAAAATCGAGCTGAGTGATGGTTCGCACCAGACCACGTCTCTTGCACATGATAATTTGATTAAGCAATATGATGACAGTTATTTTACACAGCTAATATTTCACATAAATGTGATATATTACAATAAAAAAAAAAAAACATCCATTTTTTCCTGGAAGTGACCCAAACTTACCAGCAAGTATATTTTTCAAATATAGTAAATATGAGTTGCTTGCTGTATATCCTTTCTAAAACTGCTGCATAGTTGCAACAGCCAAACAGAAGACCAGGTCAAAAAATCATTGTTGGCAATACTGGAACTTAATTCGAGTTTTTCATCAGATATGCCACTATGCATCCTAACACAGCCCCGGCAACCACCTGTATAAAGTTAAACCAAATCATCAATATTGAAATCAATACACCTTTATTTTTAGATGATTCACCCATCTGAAGGTCGAGAAACAAAGATGAACATGTGAAACTTTTGTACGGATGGAAAGAACATAATAATTCTACACCGTTCTCTGCATATACTGCAACATATATTTATAAACAAGAAATTAAGATGAAATTAGGTTACAAATGAAGAAGTAGCTTCAGATCTACTGCTAAATTGTTCTCTAATCTACATTAGAAACAGAGCCTTCATAGATTGTAGTTCCTCACTTAAAATGCTTAAAATGACTATAATAAATGATTACATGTACAGCTACTATTCTCTCTCCTCTAACTGAATCTACACATACCAAATGATTGATAAGTAAGATTTTAACAAACATCCATGTGATTTTCAATGGGAAACTAGCTTCTATTCAAAATGGCACCAGATGACAGATAGCTCCAAAAAGACGCTGCATAACTAAATAAAAGGGCAGAAGCCTGAGCTAACTTGAATCTGATAATTCTGCTGATCTCTCAAGTCTCCGTCTAACTCTCTGCTTCAGTATTGAGCTAAGCCACTGCTTAAGTTTCATAACATTGGTTACCCTTCAAACGATCCTTGTCCTCGAAGATCGAAGTGAGGAAACTGGTTTATACGAAATTGGTTATCTGCCCAGCTTGCATCTTCGGGAACTGATTACGTAGAATCCAAGGATTTTTGCTGCTAATATCAATTTCCTCCTATATTCTACTGCAGTTTTTCGTTATGGTTGTAACCTCAAATACACCCATTCTAGCACTTCGAATCTCCTTTTTGTTCTCTTCTTGTCTTCATTGTAATTCATGAAAAATACCTCTACCATCACAACTTTGTTGTAGATAATCCTCCACCGCAGCGATGAGAGTTTCATATTCCACCCCTAGGCCCAGCTGGGGTGGATTGTACCCATACAAAGCTGGAAAAGGGGACATTGGAGACTTGCTTGGTAGTTGGTGTCAAACCAACACTCTACATGTGAGAGCCATTGACTCCACTTCTTGGGCTTATAGCTTGTCATACACTTCAGATAGGATTCCGCACAAGCATTAGTTCTTTTGTACTCACTTTTAAGTAAGTTCCCAGCTTTTTAAACAGCTCGGCAGAATAGACTTAAGGGTAAGCTATCCCAGTCAAAGACAACAGAGGAGGGCAACCCATGTAGTTTGCACACAGTAAATGAAGACCTGCAATATGCTAGCATTTGTAAAAATTGGGAAGTGATAGGAAATGGCGGTACTTTGTCAGCCTATCTACCTCAGGGGGCACATTCGCATGTTTGTATCTTTGAATATGCCCTCAAAAGTGGAAGAATAATTCCTGGAAGCTACAACAATGGGTAAAGGACAGGTTCCACGATTATATCGCCTCAAACACCAACGTTTAAATGTTTTTTAATACAAAGCCTTTGGCCATAGAGTCGTGTAGTACCCTGAGAAGAACAAAAGGACCGTACTGATGACAGATGGATAGAAAATTGAAGATGCATCAATCAAAAAGACCACATAGGGATGTTCGTTGACAGGGATTCGAATTCCATCAAAAACGAATGGCATACCATACGAGTTTGTGGCCAAGTTCTTCATAGAGTGAAGGATGACATGAATATAATAAACTTTATTTCTATTTATTTCGGCTAGGAGTGTTAGTATACGTTGTTTTTTAATTATTGTTTGTCTTTTTGCATAGTACCAGTGTTTCCCTTCGGCTGCGACCCTAGGCTATAGAAAATGGTGTAATCCTCCTCCTTGACAACTACTAATATTGAGTGGAAATTTATCCTCTTCGAGGATTTGAAGTTATTGTGAATTATTCCGCTACGTATTTTGGTTACATCAAGTTCATTTGATTGCTACGCAACATGAGAAACTAATGAAAACATGTAGTCTTATAGCACATTGAGTTTGAAGGGGCAGTATCAATAATTTAAAAATCTCGTTTTCTACTTTCCTGGAATATTTTCATCAAGCTGAACTAATATAAAAACCTTTGCTATAATGTAATATCCGGTGAAAGATTATACATCGTTTGCGTAATTCTTAGTTTTCCTGAGGCTCAGTTGCTTCTTCATTGAAACAAGAATATCCCCCCACTGTGTGTTAGTTTTCCAAATGGCTGTTAGTTGGTAGGTAAAGATTCAAAAAGAGTGAATCCAGTAAGGGTGACTCAGAGAGGGATAAGCTGGAATGGGTAAGCTACGTATCCTGCTCAATGAAGAGGAAGATCCCGGATGACGAAAAGAGAGCCAAGTGGGTTGTAAAGAAAATGGTGATGGGCAGACTGAGAAGCATTCACACACATAACACAACACTAAGAGAAAGGTTATTCAATCCACTAGTGCAACTGATAGAATAATCTCTTCTAAACTGGAACATGAGATTTTCTCATACTAGTTCTCTTTTGTCGTGCTCTGATGCCTTTGTTGGGTGGAATAGCCTTCTTTTTTTAGCAGTGTTCAAGCGGGTCACAAATGGTGTGATTGGACAGGAGAGTTAATGACCTCTCTTTGATTTTTTTACTTTATTTATATTTGCATTCCAGATGGGACAAAAGACTGCAAGGAAGGGCACACAGTTGTACCCCACTATAAGTTTCTTGACTTGTTTAAAGACCCACTCCATTAAGCTTTAAATACTCTGTTGGTGAACTTAAGATACACTCAATTGCAAGAGTTGAAAGGGGAGTGCCAAAAGCCTCCTCTCAGAGACTCTCACTAGAGAGAAACAACTGTTCTCTAGCTGAAGGTCTCACAAGAGAGGCACAGAGGCTCTCTTGCTGAAGCACCCTCTCAAAAGTTCTCAGTAGATATGGAAATGGGGTTCTCAGCTATACCCGTGATATAAAAACACTCGGTTATATAACCTTCTACACAAGGACACTAACAACAATGATTAAATGCTTGCTTTCTCACAGGTGACAGCATTTTGAAGCATTGTTAGTCTGGCTCATTAAAAGAATAACGAATAGAAGTTAGCATAAAACATGTCAAATTGAGGATACAACTCTTAATGAAAACTTATCTTTTATGTTTGTAGCACATTTTCTACAAATTCCATATAAATTGTAATTTCCATTTCCATTGGTATCAGGCATCAAACTACATATACCATAATTTGTCAAGTATCAATATATAATCCTCTATTTTAACACTTCCAATTCTTTCACTATGCAATTGATTTTTCACAGCTGATATAGACCTAAAGTATAACTTACCAAAAAAATGAACAAAAGCACTGAATCAAGGAACACTATTAATATCCATAATCCCATTGAAAAATTATACCTGGAAGGGAGTATGCCCAAGTGAATCACGCAGAGGTCTGGAGGTGGATAAAGGGTGCTCTGGAGGAAATTCACATACAATTTGGTTCAGCATCTGCAAATAGCATCAAACAAAATATACATAAGAACACACTATTGCAGGCAGCAACTAAAAGAAGGAAGAAAGAAAAAAAAATACATTGATATAAGATTTAAAGTCGTACAAACCAAATCCAAAAAAATTCTTCTTTGGGGTGCTAAAAATCTGAAACAAGATAAATTAAATGTATAATTGTCCAAAAAATACTTATACAAGTTAAAATAGTATGATTTTCCATGTGTCTGTATGTGTGAGTGTGAGTCCATTGATAGATCAAAAGAAATGTACTTGCATGATAACAAAAGCATACAACAAAAAAGGGAGGAAAAAAAAAAGAAAAACGAAGTTCTTTGCTTGTGAAAGGAAATCTTACTTCAGCTTGACGACCAGCATGAAGTCTGACCCCGGAAGCATCATACATCACCTGCATATATTTCGAGGTTATGGATTATCTAAACTAGTCCACATGCAGACAATACTTTTTCCTAATCACAGGGACGATCACACTTTCAGGGGGCTTCTTGCACAAACTACACATTTTTTTTGTCAATATCACAAACTACGCAGTTCAAGGAGTTATTTTTGCACATTACCCTAAGTTTAAAGGTCATAAATAATATGAGATTTAAGTTTTCAAAATCAACAAAAGCAAATACATCAAGATTCAGAAGAAGGGAAAAAAAATATTCTTTATATCTTAATAGTACAGCTTGTTATCCCACATAACTCTTGAATATGATCAATGTCTTCACCATTTTTCTTGCAAAGAACACACTAGTATGGACTTTAGAGCGATTTTCATTTTCCAAATCCCTTTACATGGACCAAGGAAAGAAAAGAGGGAAATAAACCAAAATGACAAAGTAAATTTACATGAAAGTGAACCAGAAGAACTCCCCCCCCCCCCCCCCCACCCCACCCACATGCTCCTTTACTAGGAGACTCTTTCAAAATAGGCTCACCCGTTACAGTCCCAAAAAAATAAATGAAGTTGAGAAACTCTCAAGCATTGATATTGTTTCTAAAATTATATATATATATATATATATATATATATACTCCGAGTAATTAGAGGGTGAGATCCAAGTAGACTTCAAGGATGCAACGAGTCAATGACCACATGAGGAAGGTTAGCCAGGTGATATAAACTGGGAAACGAGACACAAAGTTTGAAATTCCTTATCCACTCATCCACCCAGAATTATTAATCCTCCCATCCTCAACTTTAAGCCAAACGTGTTTGAGAAACAAGTCCAAGCCAAACAAAAGTTAAGGAGAAATCCCTTATCCAAAACGTTAGCATTCCATCCATCATCATGAACCCCATATTTACTTCTTATAATGGAAGCCCAAAGAATCTCGTTCTAGGGAAAGTCTCCACAACCACTTCCCTAATAGTTAAATTTCTTTTTCACAAGTTTACGACTCTCAACCCCCTTATTAGGTCGACATATTGTTCTCTAACTAACAAGATGTTCTTTTCTTCTTCTCCACTCCCTTCCATAAATAGGAGAAGAAAAAAATTCATCCTTTTCCAACCTCTTTTTTATCAGAAAACAGAATTTTATTGATATCATAGAGTTAGGACAGAATCACGATGATTTTGGGACCAGTAGTCCACATACAAACAAAATCATAAAAATAAAAATAAAAATAAAAATAAAAATAAAAATAAAAATAAAAAACAAAGTACAATGAAACATATACAAGCATTCGCAATAGCCCCAATAAAGTCTCCCTCAAACTATAGAATAGCTCCTTCCAACTCAAGTTGATAAAGAAAAGCTCAATTTTCTCAAACGGTTTGGAAGATGTGGCCCATAAAGATGCAGTGGATTTAATCATTTCCCAAACCCGTTCTTTGTCTTTTCTTCAAAAATTCTATTGTTACATTCCATCCAATTACGAAAAGAGAGCAAGACTGCGATCTCCAAAGGCAATCTATCTTTGAAGAATCCCCAAGTCTTCCCGTTTCCAAAGGACATCGATCGGTTTTAAGGGCAACGCCCAAACCAAATTCAACTCCCTATATAATTTCTTCAATACTTCCTTCCATAAGAAGGCAGCGAACTTACAATGAAGCAAAATGTTACCAATGTCAACACCAACCCGGGGATAAATACTTATAAGGTCTCCTCCTTTGAAACATATTGCAAATGTTAATCCTTTCATGGGACGCCATTCAAGCAAAAACTCTGACTTTTGATGGGATTCCGGCAGCACCAATCAAATTGGAAGGGGAAAAGGAAGGGAGAGATGGATCATCACAAAGAAAAGTAAAAAAGAATTTACAAGAGGAACGTTGATTGTCCAGAATCATATATACATATTACACGATTCTGAGGGCATCAGAATCCCATTTACAAATCCTTTAGCTAAAAAAATAAAAATAAAAATTCCAGGGGGACAAAAACAAAAGGTCCACTTGAGTTCAGTACACCAGTGGAAGTATTTCGCAAGGGTTATTACGTATCAACAATTAATCAGATACTAGGAAGCACGGACTCGTCAGGTATTACAGGATACGACTCGATATGGGATACGTGATTTTTCCAAAATGTAGGATACGGATACTCTATGATACGTTAAATATTTATTATTTTATTTCAAATATATTAATGATAAACTTGAATAAAATGAAAGTAAAGCATCAAACACCATTATATTAAAGTGGTCAAATATGATGATTGTTGTCACCAAACAAACACCATTACAATAAAACATCATTAATATAAAAGGTTGTTCCAACAAAAAGATACGACAAAAATAAAGATAATATCCGTAGCATAAAAATATGATTGAGAGAAGCCTCCCGAGAGCATCCGTGCTTCATAGTATCTCAATCACTAAGTAGACAAAACATCAACGGTTTGTACTAGATGCAGTAGCTCCAGATGCCATTTCAAATAAAATCTACAAACATAAGTAGAAAAAAAAATCAGACAGTTTTTATGAAAGAAAAAAGGGATTCAAACAGTAGAATGATTTGTCATTTCGAAAAAATGTAGAATGAAATCCCGTTTTAAAAACAGTTGCTTTTAACTCGGACAAAAAAAGAATGAAAACAAAAAAACAGCAGTTAAGAAAAGAAAAAAAAACTGCACAGTTAAAATAAAAGGAAGAACAACACAGTTAAGGAAAAAAAAAAACAGCACAGTTAAGGAATAAAAAGAACAACACAGTTAAGGTCGGAAGTGGAAAATCTAGCCGGAAATTCTGGGAGAACAGAAAAAAGCTCAAAAAACGTATCCCAACGTATCCCTGAATATCCAAAAACGTATCCCGGCGTATCCATACCATTTAAAAAAAAAAAAAAAATAGGATACTCTAGGATTCGCGTATCGCGTGTCCCGTATCCTATACGTGTCCAAAAAAAATTCGCGACCTCCCGAGAGTATCCATGCTTCATAGATTAGATACTTATTTGGTGCTCAATATTTAAGCTGCCAAATAATTAATTCATATTCACATTTTAACAAGCATAACTTCATAATGTCGCAAGTATAAATTCAAAATACATGACTGCAGAATATACAAACAAAAAGGTCATATGGGAAAAGTAAGAGCACATAAAATTAAATTAATCAAGTCTACCCAGTATGAAAATTCATGAATAATTGAGCATCACGCAAATTTGCACAAACAAGGACGAAACCTGGTTAGAAATAACGTACAACACAAGCCAAGACAACCGCAATGGCAAAAGCTGGTCCTCCTGTCCCTTCTTGAAGGCCAATAGCTACTGCCAGTGCTGTCACAGTTGCAGAATGTGATGATGGCATTCCACCAGAATCAATCATTCTTTTAGAATCCCATCTCTTTTCCTTATACCTGAGCATCTAGGAACATATTTTAAAATTGAGCTAGAGTTTCAAAAGAGAGAAGCACAGTGTTATCCATTTCCATCAATTTACACAAAAACTCTATTCTTTAAGCAATAAAAGTAAGTTGAATAGAGAATACTGACATAGCATAAGGGTCCAATTTTGCAGTTTGATTATGTGACGAGTGCACATCTAATCCACTAATGGATCTCCAGTAATTAGATAACACAAAGTAGCAAAGGATTGCAACACAATAAGCTACTTTTAGAGGTACCAAACATGCATTTTAAATACAAGACCAACTCCAGCAATGCCCTTCATCTGCATTGCCATGTAGACATGCAAAATGAAGAAACGCAACAGTAGGGTGTGATAAATCCATAGGTTGTCCGACAGTTCAATTGCGCATGAGTGTGGCGCGACAGTTGAAGTGTAGCGGGCCCAACCGATTCCCAACAGCCCTTCATAAAACCTATAAAAGAAACCCCAAAATTCAAATAAATGTCCACCAATCACACTATCCCAGTGCACAAGGCTCCCGCTTAACTGCAAGGTCTGGGAGAGGCAAATGTCGGCTGGCCTTACCCCCATATATGAATATGGAGAGACTGCTCTCATATCTCGAACCCGAGACCAACTATAGCTTGGGCGAGGGCACTTGCCATCGCACCAAAGTATGACCTCTCCTCCTCTCTAATTATCACAAGAAAAAAAATGTCTTCCTCACCCGAAGATAGCATAAACAAATATTCAACGAAGAGAATGAGAATGAGATTATTTTCTCATGATAGCACCTGCACTTCCCATCCTTCTCATGGCCGAAGAAGAGCAACGCCTTCGTCCTCAGCGTCGGGACTCCGCTCTTGGTCGGCCATTTATTGAGCACTATAGGGAAGAAGGGCACAATTGAATTATGGCAGATAAACCAATGCATCCCCCAACCTATTCCATCCCCGATTTCACATGATGCATGAACTATTCAATCATATTCTTGATGGGTTTTTTTGTTCGACAACTACTTCATTGGAAGGCCGAAAGCAGGTGGGAGGTGGGTCCTATCTGCAATACAAAAAATGATCGCCGCTCTTCAGATGCTAGCATATAGTTGTGCAACCAATTTGATTGACGAGTACGTCCAAGTCAGTGAGAGTACTTGCATTTACAATATCATTCACTTCTGTGAAATTATGTTCTTTTGGTACTAGAATGAGTACTTGTGGACACCAACACCCAATGATGCCCATCTGAAACTAGCTTCCTGTGTATGCTGGGTAGTATTGATTGTAGGCAATCAGAATGAAAACATTGTCAAGTGCCATGCCTCGCAGAAGATCAGCCATTATCAAATCGTTATGACATGCCTTGTATGACTGGTGCAAATGACTAGAACATTCTATATCAACCTGACTCGTTTGACTAACTTATACATGGTCAAGTTCACAATGTCAATCTGTTGTTAACGGCCATCACTACGACATGGACCTTAGTGACGTTATATGCTCAAAGTGGCCAATTTTCATTCCAACAATATTGCACCCATGGTTCAAAGCCTCGATATTGGTCCCGGTATCGGACACCCGATTTTTAACTCGGTCGCAATATCGGGTGATACATAAAGATACACTGTTTCGAGGGCGCAAAAAATTCCGAAAAAAATATAGAAAAATTTTAAAAAATAAGATTAACAACCACGAGACCAAGCGCCCTGGAATGGGGCATACAAATTCCATGTTAGCTCTCGAGGACAAGAAGGCAGTGATTGAGGATACTCTGATAGCAATGCTCAGGGCAGTCGGCTACGGGCGTAAAGCCACGAGGCCTACCGCCGTAGGAATAGGGCAATCGAGTTCCACTTATAGGTCGAAGACAACCCCACCACCCATGGAAAGGCCTTCCTTCTCAAATCAAGGGATTCCTATTCAGCGGATTCGGCATCTGATGGTGAGGCCTATGATGTTCCGAAAAGAGTGACTAGTTGTACCACGATGAAAATGACTTGACAAATGCCAGAAAGAAATGTCCCATGGTATAGGGTTATGAGGATGCTAAAGATCGTTATAAGCTTCTTTTATAAGACCTAAGGGCAAAGAAAAGGGTTTTAACCCATCTTAGCAATTGTTAAGTTATCTCCCTATTCAAATACTTTTTATAGGCGTTTTCGTTAGATAAAAATGGTCATAGAAATGATTTAGCTCATCTAATCAGATAAGTTCAAAGCCATCATTTAGTATGCATTGCATGGTACAATTGGTTATACTGAAGCTCGACGGACTTGTCAGATTCAATATTTATTACTAATTTGCTAATATTTAACAATATTCTACAACACAATATTGTTAAGAATTTTTTGAAATTCCAAAAAATTTTTGTACAAAACATTATTTTCAGGAATTTTTAGAAATTCTAAACATTTTTTTAAGAATTCTAGACATAATTTGTACAAAACATTATTTTTAGGATTTTTTTGAAATTCTAAACATTTTTTTAAGAATTTTAAACATTATTTGTACAAAACATTATTTTTAGGAATTTTTTGAATTCTAAGCATTCTTTTAAAGAATTCTAAACATTTTGTGTACAAACATTATTCTTAAAATTACTAAACGTTATTTTAAGCATTATTTGAACAAAACATGTACAAAACCTTATTTGAACATTTGTTTTTTCAAAAAAAATTGCTTGAACATAACATGTAAAACAAAAGGGCATGGGTTGTAAAGACAATGGGCGAGTGAATTAGTTGTTAGAAAAAAAAAAGTAGCGTGAATAAAGAGAAAAAAAAAAGTGGCGTGAATAAAGAGAAAAAAAAGCCTAGTGTGTCTAAAACCAAAAAACAAAAAGGGTTTGGCATTTGTTAACACATACCGACTGAAAAAGAGAGAGAGAGGAGACGGGAGCTCCGGACTGAAAAGAGAGAGAGAGGAGAAGGGAATCCAGCGATATTTACAAAGAGAGAGAGAGAGAGAGAGAGGAGAAAATCTGTGGTTCTCCGACTGAAATCAACTGATAAACGTCCCCTTTTCTGTGGTTCCCCGACTGAAATCAATTGATGTGTGGTTCTCCAACTGAAATCAACTGATAAAGGTAAGTTTTTTTTGCTATTCCCCCCCCCCCCCCTTTTTTTTTAAAAAAAAGCCATCATCTCGGCCGAGATATCAGCGAGTTATCTCGGGAATGACGAGATATCGGCGAGATTTAACGATATAATACGATTCTTTTTTTTAATCGTCTCTCGCTATCGGTCCGGTGGCCTGCGATTCCAAGTCAACTTGGCCGATACCAAGTTGACTGGCTGCTACTTTGAACCATGATTTCACCCAACCCAGGCACTTTTAACAGTGTCAATAGTCTAGAGTCTGCACAAAAGGATGTTGAGAGAACAATTGATGTTACAAACTCGTTTTGCAACTGTGAAGGGTTTGGCTCGTATGTGATATCGTGACAAGTTAAGCATGTCTTGTATCACTTGCACAACGTGATCGTCGAGGATCACAGGATAAACATATTGAGCCATGGAAACCCCAATATAATGAAACACCAACTGCGACCAGTTAATTACTAACATCTATGGTAAGCAGATGCACTCGCATTTATAACCCAGTGGTACATGCTACCTTGAAATATAATTTAATTGATCATTTTATGCATTTCTCATGGCAACATTTAGATTTATGCATTTGCAACAACACATTATGATTTCGTGCTTCATATATTGAAACAAGGCAAGATTAGAACAAAATAAAAGTTTAATTCATGCAATACACAAGTTCTTCTTGAACAATGACGTAACAACACACACACTTAACAAACTATGAAACCTATTTATTGATATTATTACTATTTGTTTCGGTAGGGTCAAAATATTCGACTCAGGTTTTTCTTCACAGGGGCCGTAGAATTGGGAAGGGTTACGTTCAACCAAGGGGTGCCTCCTACCGCTGGATGTAAACCACATGCACAGGTTAGGCTTAAATGTAATTATCAAATTTGGGATAAATTGCTCCTTTTACTGAATTTCCACTAGACAATTCGTCCAACTAGTGTGAATCCCCAAACAATGACCCTTAAAAACAGCATAATGTTAATCCAACACCTTTTTTGTCTCAACATTGTATTGTTAATTGGAGTTTGGAGTGAGTGGCCAAAGCCAGAATTTAACTTTAAGGAGGGGGAATAAAACTGTGATAAAAAAAATTTCCACCAATATAATATGTTCATCAATAAATGGTAAATTTTACATGATATTTTAAACAAAACATATTCTTGAAGTTTTGAAAAATAAATTCATCTCTTAAAAAAACAAAAAAACAAAATTAAAAGGGATTTAATTGATTACCTAGCCTTTGTTGAAACTCTATAAAGCTACAATCGATTTTAAGGGTGCAAACTTATGTCTCTAGTTAGAACAAATAATACAGGTCAAAAACTAGATTAACAAATATTTAAAAATCTACAATTAAAATGAATCTAAGGGTCGAACATCTGATTTAAAAAAAAAAAAAAACTATCAAGGTCATAAGGTCAATTTGTAATTAGGTAAAAATCTGATATAAAAAATTTGGTATAACGTTAAAAGGAAAAATTGGGGGTTTTTCTTGATTGTCAATCCATATGCGCTTCTATTTTGAATGTTCGTTAAAAATAATTACCTATTTAAAGTTTAAATTTATTCAAAGTTAAGATACTTATTTGAGTTAACTGTTTAACTTAATTTTATCACGCCTGCGAAAGAAAACATGAGTTGATGTGGCTAGCATGTGAGTGACCAAATCAAAAGCCAAAATAGGGGGGGAGACACAAAGAGTAGACAGTTGTGAGATTTTAAACGATAAAAATTAATAAACGTATTAACCATTTTCACTAACACGTAAGTAGTAGCGGTTTGAGTAGGGAGGTATTGGTGGGGACCACCTGAATTTTTGGCTTGAGAAACAATCAATATCCGTTGGATTTCATTTTGGAATATAGCTTTCTTGAAAAAAGAAAGCCCTTACTTCTTATTCTGTTACAACGAAACCCCTGCAATATATATAGGGAGAGAGAGATAGAGAGAGGAGAATTCTCACCTACATCATACTCTATACATCATTCATACATCACACCTAGTTGTAAGCCCTAAAAAACTTTTTTTTTCCAAATTTTTTATTTTTCTCATGAAATTAACCTTTCAATAAACCCATGTTCAAGAAATTAGGTCAAAATATATTTTGTAGCTATTTTTAAAAAATGCACAAAAAACTGCTTAAAATACCTTATTTATAAGGGTCTGCCAACAGTTTTTTATGGATTTTTTAAAAATAGGTACAAAATGAATTTTGACCTAATTTTTTGAATATGGGTCGAAGGTTAATTTCAAGAGAAAAATAAAAATTTTGGAAAAAAGATTTCATAGGGCCTAGAACTAGGTGTGATATGTACATCATGATGTAGGTGAGTCTCTCTCTCTCTCTCTCTCTCTCTCTCTCTATATATATATATATATATATATATATATATATATGTGTGTGTGTGCGCGCGCGCGCGCGCGCGCGTATCATATCATATGAGCCGTGCTCCAGTGTGGACTTCCCACGCAGGAGATACCCGGATCGTACTTTTTCTCTTTGTTTATGCAGCAGTTTACTTTTTTGTGTTTGGTTCGGTGTTTGCTCCTACATATAAAGGGTGAGGGAGTTGGTATTATTCCCTAAAATATAGGAAACGCGAGAGAGAGCGGGGAGAGATGCATCTTCTGTGGATGGGACAAAAGGAAGAAACTAAGAGTCTGGATATTTCATGTGCGGACTTCCCGCGCAGGAGCAAATTTTTGTGTACATATATTCAAAGCTATTTGGCCAGTGAAAAGTTGGAAAACTTATTTTGTGTGTGTGTGGGGGGGGGGGGGGGGGGGGGATGGGATGGGGACATGGACCCCCTTCAGTGATGCTTTAGATTCGTTTCTGACTAGGAAATTGGCTTGAGGTTTCTTTATCGAATTTTTGTTCACACAAAGTCATTGATGGCGCGACAGTCCAACTGTTGGGAGAAGAGCCAGCAGCAATTAACTGCCACGGCACCAATAGCTTGTTATGAACCCAAATTTGCAAATCACAATCATTTTGGATGAAATTTTGCTATTCTTTTGCAAGTTTGGAGATGTTGCCACCTAAATTTTTGGCTTGAGAAACAATCAATATCCGTTGGATTTCATCTTGGACTCTAGCTTTCTTGAAAAAAGAAAGCCCTTACTTCTTGTTCTGTTACAAAAAAACCCCTGCAATATATATATATAGAGAGAGAGAGAGGGAGAGGAGAATTCTCACCTACATCATACTCTATACATCATTCATACATCACACCTAGTTGTAAGCCCTAAAAAACTTTTTTTTTCCAAATTTTTTATTTTTCTCATGAAATTAACCTTTCAATAAACCCATGTTCAAGAAATTAGGTCAAAATTATTTTTTGTAGCTATTTTTAAAAAATACAAAAAAAACTACTTAAAATACCTTATTTACAAGGGTCTGCCAGCAGTTTTTTATGGATTTTTTAAAAATAGGTACAAAATGAATTTTGAGCTAATTTTTTGAATATGGGTCGAAGGTTAATTTCAAGAGAAAAATAAAAATTTTGAAAAAAAGATTTCATAGGCCCTAGAACTAGGTGTGATGTGTACATCATGATGTAAGTGAGTCTCTCTCTCTCTCTATATATATATGTGTGTGTGTGTGTGTGTGCGCGCGCGCGCGTATCATATCATATGAGCAGTGCTCCTGTGTGGACTTCCCACGCAGGAGATACCCGGACCGTACTTTTTCTCTTTTTTTATGCAGCAGTTTACTTTTTTGTGTTTGGTTTGGTGTTTGCTCCTACATATACAAGGTGAGGGAGTTGGTATTATTCCCTAAAATATAGGAGAAGAGAGAGAGCGGGGAGAGATGCATCTTTTGTGGGTGGGACAAAAGGAAGAAACTAAGCGTCCGGATATTTCATGTGCGGACTTCCCGCGCAGGAGCAAATTTTTGTGTACATATATTCAAAGCTATTTGGCCAGTGAAAAGTTGAAAAACTTATTTTTTGTGGGGGGGGTGGGGGGATGGGACATGGACCCCCTTCAGTGATGCTTTAGATTCGTTTCTGACTGGGAAATTGGCTTCAGGTTTCTTTATCGAATTTTTGTTCACACAAAGTCATTGATGGCGCGAGAGTCCAACTGTTGGGAGAAGAGCCGGCAACAATTAACTGCCACGACACCAATAGCCTGTTATGAACCCAAATTTGCAAATCACAACCATTTTGGATGAAATTGTGCTATTCTTTCGCAAGTTTGGAGGTGTTGCTGGCAAACAAATGACGTAAAATTACATGTCAATGGCCAAAAACAAAACAAATACCAACTCTAGAAAGATAAACTAAGAATTTCTTATATTCAAAATCAAGGACTGTCCTCGAATGAGGAGTACATGGAGTATTTATATGGGGAGAATTACTTGTTGACCAAGTAATTACCTACATGACTAAAAGGGGTAAGCATTAACAAAAAATAACTAATTAGTCCCAAACATGCTTGGAAACCAATTAAAAGAAATTAAAGAAATAATAATAAAAGGAAAATAAAACGGGATTCCCATCACTCTACCCCCTCAAAAAGAGTTCATACACGAACTCAAAGAGGAATGCCCACTGAATCGGGATCCAAATTGGTAATCATTGCATGTCGAGGAGGCTCCTTGTACTCATCAAGATACTCCGATGGGTGCTCCATCGCTAAATGAGAGCACTCTGAAGCTCAATGTCCAACATTGCCACAATTGTAACACCAGAATGTGGGAGGGCCCGAAAGTGACGCTGCGAGGTAGTAGTGGTTACTAGAGTAGTGGTAGAAGCATAGTTGTTAAAGGCGTGCCTAGGCGCACGCCTAGGCACTAGGCGCTCTAAGGCGCAGGTGAGGCGCACTAAGGCGCAGGTGAGGCGCCTAGAGGAGGGGTGGGCGAGGCGCATTTCAAAAGGCGCGCGCTTAAAGGCACTAGGCGCGAGGCGCACTCAGGCGCCAGGTGTGGGACTAGGCGCGCTTCTTTTTTTTCCTGCTTTCCTGCTCTCTTTTTTACGTCTTTTTTTTTCTTTTTTTAGCCTATTTCTTCCTGTTTTCTTCTCAGACTTATATTTTTTTCTTTTTTTCTGCCCAATTCTTCCCCGAATGGTTGTTTTTCTGCCTTCTTTTTTTTTCTTTTTTCAGCCCTTTTTTTTTGCATTTTCTTTTCTTTCTTCTTTTTTCTGCCTCTTTTTTCTGCCTTTCTTATTGTTTGCTGTGAGGAAAAAAAATATCAGTTGAAATACAATACAATGAACAATTTAAATACAATACAACACCATTTGCTGAAATTACTGTTTTAATGTTTTACTATTTTATATATTTTACTGTTTTGCTGTTTTACATGGGAAAAAAAATATCAGTTGATATACAATATAACGAAAATTTTAAATATAATACACTTAATTTTGTGTCTTAACTCTTGTTAGTTTGGTTTTTATTTTCAAACTTAAACCTGTTGGTAATTGTTGTCTTTTCTATATATTTTAAGACTTTCATTTGTTGGTTAAAGTTTAGCTTTACATGTTAATATGTTATATTTTGGAATCTTACTTATCCCATTAAGTTAATCATTGATGTCATGATATTACAACATCAATATATTGCTTTAAAAATGAATAAATATTTTTTTTTATTTTTTTCAAAAAGTGCGCCTAGCTGCAATCAGGCGTGCGCCTCGCCTTGCACCTTGCACCTTGCGCCTAGGCTCCAAAGACACCTTTGCGCCTGGGTGCGCCTTGCGCCTTAAACAACACTGGGTAGAAGAAAACGACACTAGAAGAGGAGTGCAGTAGCAAGGACCAATGGAGGTGGAGCTCGGGAGAATGGTGGAGCTGCTAATGCCATGTGATAAGTCTCGAATTGGTAGCATACTCTACTGCCTTCAAAAAGGTCGGTATCTCTCGTAATCCCAGATCATGCAGAATATATGGATGGAGCCCCAAAATATAGCGGTTGACCCGCTGATCCTCAGTCTTAGGGAGACGAGCCCTGGTGCAAAGAAGCTGGAACTGCTCAGTATACTCCACCACCGTGGACAAGCTGGAATTGCTCAGTATACTCCACCACCGTGGACGTCTCCTATCAGAGGAACTGGATGCGAGCAAAAAGGTCGTGCGCATATGTCAGCGAAATGAATGAGGCCTGAAGAGCGGCCTTCAGCTCTGGTCATGTCTGTATAGGGGGAAGCCCTGCAGCTGTCCATCGATAGCAAAAATCGATCCATCAAATTCGGGCGAATCCCTGAAATTTGGTGGCAGCAAGGAGAGCACAAGAGCGGCCCTGAACCCGCCTGTCATAAAAAACTATCTCCATAGAAGTCAACCAATCAATCAACGGGGGAGAATCGTCCGTCGAACATAGGAACATCAATGCGTATATCCCTATGGGAACTCCGAGAGAGTAGATGAAGCGCCATAGATAAGGGGTCTCCATCTTGATGAGTATCAAGGCCCAACACATCACCCGGCACAAGTGCGACATAATCGGCAGGTAAGGGCAGCATCTGGACAGGTGGTGGATGAGGAAAAGGATCATGCTGGACCACTGGAAGTGTTGGGCGACCGCGATGATAATGGTGACACGTGTCAATCAAATGGCCACGCTCACCACAATAAAAGCACTGACGGTCCCGTAATGATGCGAAGCGGTGGGCATCAGGTGGGGGGCGAGGTATCCACTCTAAGACGCTGCGGTGGGTATCCCCGATGTCGGAGGATGAGGAGGACTCGGAATGAAGTAGGGAGAGATCATGGTGGGAAGGGGTGTGAGAGGGCGGTGGCATATATGGTGGTGGGTGAGGATGCAAATGTGGGCTAAGGTGTCAGGTGCCGATAGTGTCAAAATATCCTCCAGAGTCATAAGGTTGTCCGTGGCGGTTAAAAGGGGCAAAAAGGCCGAATGGTCGGATTCGGCCTGACCAGGTGGTTGTCCCGTGGGGTCGGAATGGTCGAGTATAGTGGAAATTCCGGTTGGGTCGGCAATTTTTTATTGTCCGGGCAGTTCAGTCATCACAGCGCGTAGGGACGAGTGTTCGAATAGGTCAACAGTTTGCCCGAGGAAGTCGAGGTTCGGGAATAATGGGGATGGACCAAGAATGTGGGCGGATAGGGATGATTTCCCGAGTAGGCCGAGAAAGTCAGATTCTTCGGACGGGCCTTCTTTAATATGGTCGAGGGTTTCTGACCAGCCCTTTTTGTCAGGATGTTCAGAGCTTTGTAAAAAGGCGAGGAGTTCTGGAGTATCGTCATTTTCGGGTAAGCCAGAATTCACCCCGAGGGCGGGTCGGCAGGGGGTTTCATCGAAGGCGGAGGGATTGGGTCGTCTTGGTTTCCCGTGGTAATCGAGAATTCTGGGTTGGCGGCACTCGTTGGAAGATCCGACATCACCGGGAAGGCCAAAAAAATCGACAAAGGTGAGGCGCCGAAATGTTTCGAAAATTCTGAAATTTTCGGTATCCTTGACGGGCTCAGATTGGCTATCGATAGATTATTTTCCACCTCTTCTGAAGGGGGGCCCGTTCTCGGTAAGTGGTTGTTTTGTGGTGAGGAGGCGAAAGAGAGAATCAAATTTCTTGTTGAATTCTAGGGTTTGTTAATTAATCTTGTGTCTTAATTCTTGAATCTCTTCTAGTTGTTTGGAATTTTTTTGAAGCCATTGAGATTGTAGCGTACAATTTGTTTGATAATCTACACACCGATACACCAATATAGCAATGCTGGAGCGACACCCACTCTGATACCAATTTGATGTAAACTACACGTCAATGGCCAAAAACGAAACAAACACAAACACAAACTCTAAATAGAAAAACTAAGAATTTCTTATATTCAAAATCAAGGAATATCCTTAAATGAAGAGTACATGGAGTATTTATACACGGAGAATTACTTGTTATACAAGCAATTACCTAAATGACTAAAAGGGGCAAGCATTAACAAAAAATACCTAATTAGTCCCAAACATATGCTTGGAGACCAATTAAAAATAATTAAAATAAAAGGAAAATAAAATGGGATTCCCATCAACAAGTATATCCAAAAAGCAATGTAAAATGGCCTTCGTAGCTTACTGGGGATAATCTATTGGATTTGGTCGGCACGCAGGTTCAAAATAATATTTGGAGTTACAAATTAGTTCCAACTTTTAACGAATTGTAATCATATGGAATCACAAGTCTTCATAAAATTAAAGCTATTGGTTGGAGAAGATATGATCAGTTGAATAGGTGGGAAAAGCGAGAGAGAGGGAGAGAGAGAGAGAGAGAGAGAGAGAGAGCAACATCCGCTGCCAGACACCACCTTAGAAACGATGTAGCCCACCATCACTATGCTTGCAAATTTTACTTTTTATTTAGTTTAGGTTTGGGTGTTTGAGAGAGAGTCTTTAATCTTAATAAAAGGAATTTAATCCCAACTAGATGAATGGTTGAGGAGACACAAACTATCAAACCAAAAAACCATCTTATTGTGAATTATGTACGGCAGCGGGAACGATCATGGAAGCTTACACCCAAAGGTAAAGGTTTATATAGTTTGTTTTTCAAATCTCTAGACGACAAGCAAAAAGCTTGGATGCTCGGTCCCATTCGTTCATCGTTAGGTTCATTTAAACCAATGAACTGGTCCCCAATTTTAAACCTTCGAATTTTGTCTCGTCCAATGCCCATGAGCAGGTTCAATTCTTGTACGTACTTGATGAATTTCAGCACCTTAATTTGTTGTTGGAAATTGCAAGTGCAGTAGGCACATCTATTCTTATTGACCAAACAACCCTAAACCAAAAATGTGGTCTATTTGCTAGGGTTCTTGTAGATGTTGACTTCTCATACTCATTGCCGAGTGTCATTATTGAACACGAAGAGCTGAAAATTCATTTTAAAATTGAGTATAAACATCAATTATGTGGGTCATTCAATTGTTCAATGCAAAATTATCAAAAAATAGATCGAGCTCCTGTTCACGATAGAAATAATTTCGATGACACCCAAAAAAAAGATGTTTGTGAACAAGGGGCTGCATGACCACGCTCAGCATGGGTAACAAATTTCCGTGGTTGAACCTACGAGATAAGATCACGTTTCGAGGATGGGGTACATGTGGAAGATTCAAATATGAAAGACTGTTACGCATGCTCATGCCGAAAGTGGCCTTGATAACTCCAAATACCTAGGAAATAAGAGTTCTCCTATAAATTTGAATAAAATCAATTATCCTCAAAATAAACAGCCTCATTCGAAAACATCTAAGCCACCATCTAGAGAAGTTGTTACTCTTATGAGGTCCTCTCCTAATGAGTCGCAACCAATCAAGAACGAAGATGTTAGTATCATACGATTCACGATACATATAAGACGATACGATATGATTCAGACCATAAAAGATATTAATCAGCATTTAAATCGTTTTTATTATTGTATAATAGTGTATCGTAGGTGTATCCCGATACGATCCATGTATCGTATGAATCCCGATTCATTTGCGATTCAGAGAAGATGTACTTGGTCGGAATTTTTCAGACCCGATTGCAAAAAAAACTCGAAGCCACTTCTTTTACCTTTCTAAAAGCATTATGTGACATAAAATCACAAAACCCCAGGCTCTTTTTGGCTTTTTCATCTGTTCTCTTCTGCGCCCCACCATTTTCTCCTTGTTCCCTAGTTCAAAATAGCTTCAACTATTTGTCTTGGGTCTGCCTTGGCTTCTTGTGTCTTTCTCTGCAAAGAGACGCTTCGAAAGTTGGAAAGAGAGGGAAAGAGAAGAGTTATGTGCTCTACTTTTGAAAAAAAAGAGAAACAGAGTTGGGAAAGGGTGCTCTGCTAGGTGCTAAGCTTATTTATTAACTCTTTTCACTTTCCCAGCGTATTTATTAAGTTAAGTTGTTGTATGATAATAACTTCTTCCCAACCTATTTATTATGTTGTTATGGTAGCTTTGACTTTTCAACTTATTTGGATATATTTGGATTTTGGTTACAATCTTTTAGAGTATGTAATGTCTATATAATGCATGATGATAGTATAATACCTTATTAGTTAGTAGTTACTAGTTACTAGTTACTATCTATAGAATTCTCTTTTTGATATGACTTGTGGAGAAATTAGAAATTTAAAGACGTAACTCGTTGCCTCGTTAAATTAAATTGAAAAGTCCATTATATTTATTCTTAAATTAAATTGAAAAGTCCATTATATTTATTATATTCTTACATTTCTCGTCTCTTTCATGTTGCGTCATTATCACAGATAAATTTCTTACCATCAGACAATGTAATCAAATCATAAAATGTGTCCAATCCCGCTACTACAATTCACGATACATAAGGTTTTCAATACTCGAGATATATCCAGATTTGACAACTATGGTTATAAATAGATCGAATAGATCTACACCCTTAACCTTTTAGTAAATTAAATTTCAAACTATTAATTTCTACAAATTACATATGGACTCCATTTTTTTCTGAATTACATTTTGGCACATGAAATTTTTATAAATAACACATGTACAAAATTGAATTGAATTGCAAGTGAAAATGGAAGGCCTAAACAGAAAATAAAAAATGAATTAAGATACAAGGTAGAATGGTGTATTTAGCTACGGACCAGGTGGTGAAGACCTTGAGGAATTGGGCGATAGCGAAGGCTAAAAAGGCTGAGAGGAGAGGGAGGTTCAACGGGAGGACAGGACTCGAAGACGACGGCGTTGGGTTCTTGGACGACGTCGCATCCGCTGTTGTCATCACCTCTTCCATCAATTACGGCCAATCAATCCCTCTCTTCTCTGTCCTGGCCTTTTTGTTTTGTTTGGATAACCGCTAAATACAGCCACCGTTTTAAATGAATATATCACCAACCCTTGCAATTTTCACAATTTCAAATAGGGACACCTTCGTGAAAAATACTTCATTTGAATGAAAAGTTGAAAAATAATCAAAAAAATATATCAGTTTTTTGTCTTACTTTTCTATTTTTCATAGAAACTAATTCGTTGATCGGTGCATAAGAAATATTTTTCAATAAAAATGAGGTTTGAGAAGGAGTACTTGTAACGTGAATGAGTATTGTTCTTATTTAAAATGTTTGCAATCAAGGTACTACAAGGGCAGAACATGAGCTCAAACAATTATTTTTCATGGAAAAAAATTTCATGTCAATCAAACACACCCTTAGTTCATAATACACACAACTTAGTAACACAATATTAGACCAAGTTTCTACCACCTTATACCAGAAAAGAACACCACATATTTAAAGTTACGTTTTTTTTTCGTTTTCCCTTCATATCTCTCTCTCGCGCGCGCTACAGCATTCTCTTTCGAAACTCTAAAATTTCTCAAGAACAACTCAACATAACTCAAGAACAACCCATCAAGCCTCTCACATTAATGTATATACACCAAACTTTTGTTATATATAATGTATGCACCTAGGGTTTGAAACCCATTGTTGATTCAAAATCTGTTTGAAATGAAATGACTTCATAACTAAACTATTTAAAAGAATAACCATGGTATAATGATATGATTTTTTTGTTGAAAACCCTTTTAAAAATATTAGTTTAAGACTAGAAGCCTAAATATATGCCATGAAGTACGAAAAAAAGGTTTGTAACATCGGGGACCCGATAGCAAGAATGTCAGGTATGACTCAGGATACTCATCCCAAGTCATACTTTAATTTTAAAAAAAAGATCATTCGGGATATAGGACACGATTGTATGTGATAAGACTCAACATATTTATAACGAATATTCGTCATATATATAACGAATAAGACTTGTCATATTTATAACGAATAAGACTCGTCATCTTAACCACGAATATGAAAAAGTTAACGCAATAATAAAGAGCTCGGTCGGTATAATGATACCGACTTGTTTAGGAAATAATCGTTGTCTATAGCCCGACCAAAAGCTTTTGTAATCAGCATGTTTATGCCGATATAACACTTTTAGCCTAAGTCTTTTATGTTTACATTGGTTATCGTTATTCGCATCCCGAGTATATTATACTTATTTCGTTGTTTGAATCCCGATTTGTATATTACTTGTATATTATTAAGTGCTTTAACACTTTTATATGTTATTTTGTGGTATGAATTTCAGGTTGAACCTTGGAACCTCAATTGGTGTATACAAGGAGAAAAAGGGTGCCATTAACAATTTTTTAGAGGAAACGAATTGCAAAATTCAATGCTATAGTCGAGGGGACAAGCCTACATGATATTAGTATTATATAGGAGGAGGCTTCTACCAAATGCCCATGAGGCTAGCACAATATAAGAGGGGGAACAATCTACGAATATCCTCGAGGCTAGTAGTGATGAGGGGGACTATTAAAATGAGGCAGGGTCATCCAACAAAGGCGAGCCGATAGCCGTCCCAAAAGATTTATGGAGGCCCAAATGATCTTCGATTGCTGAAACACTTCACTAACCATATTGTGTATGCAATATGAACTAGTTCTCAGGTATAAAACTTAACTTTATTTTTTAGATGTACAACAAATGAAATCGATGTACCCATTAATTCTCTTCAATGTCTATGATGTAGCCTGGTCGTGGACCACTGATTAGGCATAAATTCTTCCAAATTTTTCCCTTAATTTAAAGGCTTTTATTACCTAGGACAGTATAAAACGAGTTGATTTATCTCATATTATTGCTAACGGCTTCGTCTAACAAGTATCCCGACTTTCATGTATTTCTTATTGATTTTGTAGGTATTTAATATATGAAAGAAAGAAAGAAACCGAAAGAAGCAAGAGAGAAGAAAGAAGAAGAATCAAAAGGGCAAAAGTGTAATTTCCACCAGGAATCAGGTCAAGGACCCAAAATAAAAGTCGAAGATCTTGAGTCTACAAGCTTGTAGGAAGAAACAGCGTCCCAATCCGAGTTTCGAAGTAGAAGTTATGAAGACCCAAAGATGTGGGATAACCATGAGAAAATGAAGAGAAATTGAGAAGGAAATCTGGATCGATCCGGATGGACTAAAAAAAGGATCGATCTGAACATTAGAAGTCACTGAATACGAATACATTTACCGGATCGATCCGGTCTTCATAAAAAAAGGATCGATTCGGCCCCCAAAGTTCACTGCATAAGGCATATTTAACGGATCGATCCGGTTGAAATAAAAAAAGGATTGATTCGGTCATCAGGCAGATCGATCCTAAATTTTTAGGCAGATCGATCTGGGGTTCGAGATTTGTGAGTATTTTCTTCCAGCTAGAGTCTTGCATGACTCCAACTCTTATACTTTTCGTAGTGTATATATTTCAATGTCCTCCCAAACATTAGGGAGGCTTCTAATCAGTTTTTAGAGAAGCTTTTTACTTCATTTTGAGGAGAGAACAATAAATAAAAAACTAGTTTTCATTTAGATTTGATTCAAGCTTCTGAAATTCAAGTAAATTCATTATATTTTTTCTTTCATAATTGCTTTAGTTAATTGATTAATTAATAATTTCATTCTTCGTAATTCTAAGTTACCAGTTAAGATGTCTTATTTTATTAAAACCATGATTTCTTCTTGTTTTACTATATCAGGCTAATTTTCTAAGGGTTGGGATGCATGAATCCAACCCGATGTTCTTGATGAATGGGTAAAATTTGATTTTGAATTAAATAACTGAGTTAATCGTGTTGTATGGTGATCCCAACCATTGTAAGACTTTTAATCTCGTTTTCCCTAGGTAACCGGGATGCTTAAGAGTGCAACGCACGTGTAGCCATGACGACACTACTTTACTCGTCTCTTGATTATGTATGATGCGGGCTACGATCCCTCATATATGTAATGCTTAGGAGTACTGAAGACTGGGTTTACTTAGATATTTCAATTCCGAATTAAGTTTCAACATTAATTAATGAACTAGGGTTGGAGGAGTGTATTCTGACTCGTTTTTCTCACCTGCACTTTTCACTACAGTTTTTAATTTTCTTAAGTAGGTCAAAAAACTTTTCATTTATTTCTAAATTCTGTACGTAATTTTCTTATTATTTATGCGTATAGTTAGTCCCTTTCCCGTAATCACCTTTTCGTTCTTTTTAGAGTCGAGTTAGGGTTCTCAATCTTTTCAACGTCGTTACGACTTCGTTCGTCCTATTTCCCTGTGGAGACGATCCCGACTTACCGGGTTTATTACTAACGCGACAGTCTTGCACTTGAGCCTATATCAGCACGAACACTAGATACACATTTATGGTCGCGTCAAGTTTTTGGCCCCGTTGTCGGGGATTTAGGTAGACTTAGGTTAGATTGAGTCAATCTAAAGCTTAGACCAAAAATTCAAAAAAAAATAAAAAGAATAATAAATAAATAAATAAATAAAATCATCTCTCAAAAGCCTTTATCTTGAACAAACTCAAAATACTCCAACCCGAAATCACGAAAATCCAATCGTTAAGTATAACTCTGACAACTCTCATACACCTCGTGTTCCACAGTTTTGGGTTCCACCTCCTACACCCTGAGTCAATCCTCGAGTCACCCATCTAGGACACCGAGTGAGTATTCCGAGCCATTTTGAAGAAGGAGCAATGTCTGACGCCGCTAGTTTCGGCACTGGAGAGGTAAATTCGCCCTATCGTCCCATGAAAGACCTACTCTTTCTTGAACGAACTGTCACCCCTGGTTGCATTTTACTCCCGTATAATGTCGGTCAGTTCCACTTCTGCAATCCCATGAAATACTTACTCTTTCCTGAACGAACTGTCACCCCTGGTTGTATTTTACTCCCGTATAATGTCGGTCAGTTCCACTTCTGCAATAGGATGATACAGATTCTCTCTACTTTCCATGGCATGGATTTGGAGAAACCATACCTTCACATAAGAGAGTTCGAAGAGGCGTGCGACACATTTAATGACCAAGCTTGCACGTAGGATGTCGTTCGCCTAAAGCTTTTTCCTTTTTCTTTAAAAGATAAAGCCAATACCTGGTTATGGTCTCTACCCCCGAACTCCGTGATTTCCTGGAGGGATATGCAATCCAAATTTATCTTAAAATCCTACCCACAACACAAGACCAACTCTGCCAAGACTCAAATCCAAGGTTTTCGACAACAAAATAATGAGCCTTTTAACAAGTTTTGGGAACGTTTCCAAGAGTTGGTAAGCGCATGCCCCCATCATGGTTTTGAAAAACACCATTTGATCTCTTTCTTCCATAATGGGTTGACAGTGGCTTCCAAACAACTTGTGCAAATAATGTGTGAAAGACCTTTTTGGGAGTTGGACCCCAGTGATACCGAGACCCATCTTAAGTATATCGCACAGACTACTCAAGCATGGGACACATATGATCCTTATACCCAAGTCCGGCCTAGATAAGCATCTATCGCTCCTACTGCATACGGTCTATACCATTTGGATAGTAATACCTTAATAGACCGTCAATTTGATTAGTTTCAGAGAGATATGAAAGATTTACTTGATAGCCGGTTGAGAGATATTTTCGGATCCAACCATGTTTCGAAAGAAAAGGTGTGTGCTATCTGTGGGGTGGGCCATTCCACAAAGGCATGCCCGACGATTTCTGCCTACAAGGCCATGCACACCGAGCAGGTGGATGCATAGGAGGATTCAAGGGAAATTTTAACTCCCCGCATGGGAACTCGTACAACCCTTCGTAGAGAAACCATCCTGGTTTTAATTACGAATAACCACAAATTACGATGAACCCACATTCACAGGTTGTCCTCAATTTTATCAAGCACCTCCTCTTCCAACTCCATATATTACTCCACAATGGAGGAACCTCAAGGATACAATAAACCAGTTCATCAACTCTCAGAGTGCAGCCAATGCTAGATATGATCGCATGTTAGTCGATATGAATGCGAACATCTCCAACTTGCAATCATCGTTGAGTATTCAAGAGAAGGGAAAATTTCCTGCCTAGGGCCAAAGACCTCCCAAAGGTCAACCTAGTGTTAGCTCCACCTCTATAGAATAGCAGGAGCAGCAACCACTCTTCGTATTGGGAGAGTTGTTGATTTATCACCTCCCCCGCACGACACTTCGAAAGACAAGGATACTTCGCCCAGCACGAAAGAGGCCGAAGATATCCCTTTGAATGAGAGTGAAAAGGAAGACACTAGTGAGACCGCGGTAATTATCAAGCCATCCTCCGCTGCGTCATTTCCTCAAAGATTGGTTCCTTCCCACAAGGGACCATAAGTGATGAAGTGCTAGAGGTGCTTAAAATCGTGAAATTGAACTTACCTTTCCTCGATGCAATAAAATAAATTCCAGCTTATGCAAAAGTCATTAAAGATTTATTAACTGTCAAGTGGAGGATGAAGGTAAAGAAAAATGTGTTCCTCACACCACCTAAATATAAGGATCCCGGTGCACCCACATTTCCTGCACCATTGGAGAGAACAAAATTGAGAGGGCCTTATTTGGCTTGGGGCAAGTGTTAATATCCTCCCCTATTCAATTTATAGGCAGTTTGATCTGAGCGACCTTAAGCCCACAAGGATCACTCTCCAATTGGCAGATAGAACCGTGAAGATACCGAGAGGTATAGTTGAGGGCGTGATAGTCCAAGTGGACACTTTTTACTTCCCCGTAGATTTTGTCATTTGGGACACGAATCCCTCCTTCGCCTCTAAAAATCATGTTCCCATCATTCTTGGACGCCCATTCTTAGCTACGGCTAACGCACTTATCAATACTCGAAATGGGCTAATGCAACTCACTTTTGGGAACATGGCATTAGAAACAAACATCTTCAATATAGCCTAAAAAGCTGGGGAAGAAGATGATCTTCACGCAGTGAGCTTAATTGATGAGATCGTAGAAGAGCACATTGAGGAAAATTTATGTGGAGATGCCTGAAAAGATTGCCTAGTGTCTAGTCATGAGAGCGAGGGAGCTTATACTGAGTTTGAGAGAGAAGTTGAGGAATTGAGAGAGCTTCTTGATGAGAGAGTGTCGAACAAGGATGCGAGAGATGTTAGTTGGGTTTCTCGATTCGAAGAGTTACCACCGAGGGAGGCATGCATGGTGCCCTCTAGAGACTCATTCCCAACTCTCGAGTTGAAGAAACTACCCTCCAACGTTAAATATGCTTTCCTAGGTGAAAGTGAGACATTTCCTATTATTGTCTCCTCTAGATTAGATGAAGAGTAGGAGGGTAAGCTATTAAAAATCTTGAGGAAGCACCAAAGTGATTTTGGTTGGTGTATAGCTGATATAAAGGGGATAAGCCCTCTAATTTGCACTCATAAAATTCACCTCGAGGAGGATGTGAAGCCCTCGAGAGAAATGCAAAGAAGGCTAAACCCCACTATGAAAGAGGAGGTGAGGGCAGAAATCATAAAATTATTGGATGTCGGGATTATCTACCTAATCTCGGATAGCAAGTGGGTGAGCCCCATTCAAGTCATCCCGAAGAAGTCGGGCATGACAGTGATTGAAAATGCCAAGGGAGAGCTAGTTCCCCAACGTACCACTACTGGGTGGCGCGTTTACATTGATTACCGAAAACTCAATGCAGGAACTAGGAAATACCATTTCCCCTTGCCATTTATCGATCAAACGCTTAAAAGAGTAGTGGACCACCCTTATTATTTCTTCCTGGATGGTTATTACGGATATAACCAGATTGAGGTAAATGTACTTGATCAAGAGAAGACAACCTTCACTTGTCCCTTTGGTACGTTAGCCTATAAATGTATGCTATTCGGCTTGTGTAATGCACCTGCGACCTTTCAAAGGTGCATGTTGATCTTATTCAGTGACATGGTTAAGAGAGGGCTAGAGTTAGTGTTTTTGGCACCTCTTTCGATGTATGTTTAGCCAATCTTGAGAAAGTACTAGCCCGATGTGCGGAGAAGAACTTAGTGCTGAATTGGGAGAAATGCCATTTCATGGTAACTGAGGGCATAGTTCTTGGCATCATTGTTTCATCTAAAGGGATCGAGGTTGATAGAGCAAAAATCGATGTCATAGCTGACCTAACCCCGCCTAAATCGCTAAAATATGTGCGTTCTTTCTTGGGCCACACTGGGTTTTATAGAAGGTTAATTAAGTACTTTAGCGCCATCGCTAAACCCTTAAGAAACCTTCTTATGAAGGACACCCATTCGAGTGGAATGAATCATGCCAAAGTGCTTTTGAAAAATTAAAGAGCATGCTTGTTTTCGCTCCCATCATGCAAGCCCCAGATTGGTCCTTACCATTCGAGCTCATGTGTGATGCTAGCGATTATGCGATAGGGGATATTTTGGGCCAAAGAAATGACAAAAAGGCTCATGTCATCTACTACGCTAGACGGACTCTCACCGGACCAAAGCTCAATTAATTCACCACGGAGAAGTAATTATTATCATTAGTCTTTGCTCTAGATAAATTTCGGTCCTATCTTATCGGTTCCCCCATCACCTGTTTCACTGGCCACGCGATTTTAAAATATCTCCTTGCAAAGAAAGACGCAAAGCCACTCCTCATAAGGTGGATCCTACTCCTACAAGAGTTTAATATCTCCATTAAAGATAAAAAAGGAGTAGAAAACATCGTCACCGATCACTTATCACGGCTTTCGTCCGACGTACCTAGTGATCCTACACCCATAGACGAGTATTTCCCGAATGAGCAACTCTTTACCACCTTTTCTTTGCCCTGGTTTGCGGTTATAGTGAACTATCTTATCACGGGAGTCGTAAAAAGAGGTTCATCACTTGGTTGCGCATGTTTTTGTATGACGATTTATTCCTTTTTAAATATTGCCCCGACCAAATCATCCGACGATGCGTACCGGATGACGAGATTCTAAAGGTCATCCAATTTTATCATTCGTAAGCATGTGGAGGCCACTGTTCTGTGAGAAAAACAACCGTTAAGATTCTCCAAAGCGGGTTGTACTGGCCCATAATGTTTCGATATGTAAATAATTATTGCAAATCTTACGACAGGTGTCAACGGACGGGGGCGATTACCGGATGAGACATGATGCCATTATCCCCGATACTCATTATCGAGATCTTTGACTGTTGGGGTATTGACTTTATGTGCCCTTTTCCTCCGTCTTTTGGCTACCTATACATCCTAGTCGCGGTAGACTATGTTTGTAAATAGGTGGAAGTTATAGCTACCAAGACTAATGACAATAAAGTGGTGATTAGGTTTCTGCAGGAACACATACTTTCTCGCTTCGGTGCACTGAAAGCGATAATTAATGATAATGGCACGCACTTTTGCAACAATCCATTTGAGAAGCTTATGAGGAAGTATGGTGTCGTTCACAAGGTTAGAACGACCTATCACCCACAAATGAATGGGCAGGCCAAGTTGGCGAATCTTGAGATAAAAAATATACTAGAGAAGACCGTCGATCCTAACCGGAAAGATTGGTCCCTTCGATTAAACGATTTGTTATGGTCTTACCGTACCGCATACAAAAACCCACTCGAAATGTCCCCATTTCGCTTTATGTATGAAAAATCTTGCCATCTTCCCGTTGAGTTGGAGCACAAAGCGTATTGGGCCATTAAGAGGGTAAATTACGATATGGACAAGCTTCAATTGAATGAGTTAGAGGAGAAACACAATGATGCGTATGATAATGCCAAGATTTTAAAAGAACGGATGAAACTCGCACATTCGACGGAAAGAGTTTCAATTTGGACAAAATGTACTCCTCTATAACTCCCGGCTTCATCTATTTTCGAGTAAATTGTGGTCTCGGTGGACTGGTCCATTCATTGTAAAAAGCATATGCTCCCACAGAGCAATGGAATTGGAAGATCCAAAAGGAGGGAACACGTTTAAAGTCAATGAACAACGCCTAAAGCCATATGTAGAGGCATGAGTAGAAGAGATTGACACCATTTGGTTGTCGGACCCCGTTTACGGGGTGGAATGAGCTGAAATTGAGAGGTCGTCGCACCCCCGACGTGTATGTGGTGAATTCTTGTGTATATTAGCTGCATATAGGTTAGGGTTATAGAGTCAGTAGGTTCACGGCACGAAAGGAGAGTAATTCGAGCACCAGCACACATTACGAGGTAAACATTTAGGGTCGCAGTGTCGAGGTCAGAGGTTTTTGAAGTCAAACATGTGGACCATTAGTAGGAGCATTCGAAAGTCATGAGAGAGGAGTATACCATTAAAGAGGTGCACTAGAGCTGATATGGGAACCGAATTGATCCGGTCCTGGGAACCCGGATCGGTCCATTTAAGGGAAAAATAAAAATAAAAAAGGGTTCGGATCGATCAGGTCCTGGGAACCCGGATCGATCAGGTCCTAGGAACTTGGATCGATCCAGTTTCTATAACTCTTTACATTCCCAAGGTTCACCACCCCTTTTCCCCCAATCCAATTCTTTCCCTCCAATTTCTTCCACCACCCTTCCCAACAATCTTTTCTCTCCTAAATACTTCCCCAGTTTCTCTCCAAAACCTACCCTACACTCTTCCCTCACCACCTATAAAACCACACCCTCTCCACCACATTTTCACCACCACTACTCACTCTCTTTCTGTCCAAAAATTCTACTACCTCAGATACCATGGCCAACCAACCAATTACCCAAAAATATGAATGCACCCAAATTCTCAGCGACAGAGCCACCGGTTACCGTTCCCTTCAAGAACAAAGGTGGTGTGAGCATTTTTTCGGGAAAAATCGCAAGCTCCAAGTGGAGCGTCAAGTCATTTGGAATGACATGCCCAACTCCATCACTGCACTTTTCATGGCATGAGGTTGGTGGTGTCGTTTCCAAAATGAGCCTCATAACGTGGTGTGGCCCAACGAAGTGCGAGAATTCTATGGCTCACTTGTCCGCACGGGGCACAACGAGGCTGAAGCATATGTAGGCGGCATCCGCATCCCGTTCTCTTTGGAACTTCTGCTCTAAAAGTTGGCTGCCAAAGATGTCCAAATCCCCCATCCATACACTTACTCCAACCCTCTTCTCCCACTTGGCAAAGATGTGTGCATGTCCCGCATTGACCCCAATGCTAACTAGATCACCGAGACATTCCCGGTTGGCCAGCTAAGCGATAAAGCGAGCCTCACTTTTAAAACTATATGCGCAAACACTCTCCCAACGGGAAATAACTCGGCGATGCGCCCGCGTCAAGCCACCATCGTATATCACCTCTTCGACCACAACACCCCCATCAACCTGGCTCCCTGCATTTATATGGACATTTTCTTCGCAGTCACGGATAAAAAGGGAAAAACTCCTCTCCCCTATGCCCGACTCATCACGTTCATGCTAGTGGACGCCGACATTCCCCCCCCCCCCCCCCCCCCACACACACACAAGATTTCCCTCGCCCCCCGGCTCCTTTTGAGGCAACCACCCGGACTAGAAGTGAAAGCCAACGGGAAAAAATCCAAGCCAGACTAGCACAGGAGGCTAATGATGAAGAAGAGACAGTTAGTGATGATGAAGAGAACGCGAGTGATGATGAACAAAGTAGCGAGGAAGAAGAGGAGGATATCGAGATGAGAGAATGTGATGACGAGCATGATAGTGACGAGGACTCTGATTTTTTGCCAGCAAATGCAGAAATTAATCGACGTATTTTGGCGGTGGAAATACGACTCGATGGGTTCATAAACTAATACAACACTGACAGGGTGACCGACCTAAGGGCTTATCAGTGCGACACCAATATGATGCATCATCTCCAAGCGGAGATGTATCAGATGACTATGGTTACACCACCACCACCATATTTCTATGATCCATATGACCCGAATGCGCCCGGTGGATCCCATGCCCCGCCCCAGTGATGCCATTTCTGCAATTTGGTTGTGAAGTTGTTGGTTGTTATCATAGTGGTCGTTTGTCTCCCTTTCCCTTGTAAATCATGTTGGTAATTCTATATAAAATTCTGCATTTTCAATATTTGTTCGTTTTATTTCTTCGCACTTTTAATTCGCTTTGAGTTAGATTTTAGTAATTTTTGCTTGAGGACAATGCAAAAGTCTAAGTTAGGGGGGTCACAAGTGCGTCTTTCTAAAACTTCACAAAATTTCAAAAATGCCCAAAAAATTGAAAAGTTTTGAAAAATCCTAAAATATTTTTCTTCAAAATAAATAAAAATTGGAATTTAAAAGCTTAAAAAATGTCACAAATATTTTGTCTCAAGTTGTAAAAATCAAATGTACAAAGCCAAAGTTGACCAAGGATGGAATTTAAAAGAAAGTTGACGACTTTACGAACAAGTGCGGAGACCCCTGTGAGATTTCAAGCCTATCATTTTTCTGAGTTTATAAATCAATTTGAGTTAATGGTTAACTCAAAGTTCTTTTCAGCATGTTAAAAAGTCGTTGATGAAATCTATTTTATTTTTTTGAACGGTTACGGGAAACGTGTGAGGTGTTGTCTCGAAAAGTGAGCTAACATATCTATAAACTCAATTAATCTCGAGACGCATATGGTAAAACAACTCGCATTTGGACAATGAAGTAGGCCATCGTTTGTTACCCAAAAAGAGTAGCCATAAAAAGTCATGAATTTTTTTTCCTTTGCTACCCAATTTGAGCCTGATAAATTTCTTCCTTTATGTTTAATAACCCGAAAAAGCCACATTGACCAGGAATTGTGAAAGTTAAAAATCTCAGAAATGAAGTCCGAAAAGTGCATAAAAGGGGATAAGAAAAATTGAAGAATGCTCAACAAAAATAGTAAGAAAAAGAAAAATAAGAAAAAAATAGAAAATGAAGAGAAAATGATCAAAAGCACGGAAAAGCACTAACGGACATCATAAAGAAAAAATCAATTCCAGATTTCTCAACCATTTTCATGTTACCCAATTACACCTTAAACCTAAGAAAGTCCTAACTGAATTCGAATTGCGAAATTAATAACCGCATGGAGAACTAAGATATAAAAGATAATAAAAGAGATTACATGGCGTGAAAAAGAGATGATGTTTCCCGTTTCCCAATAACCGTATTCCGATGAAGAGATCTTTTTACCCAGAAATTTTCGTCTTTCATAATTATGTGCGTGAATTTGTGTCCATCATATTTACTCATCTATCATGCACACTGAGAGAATAGACACACTTTCGAGTGATTCGTTTGCGAGCGTATTCAGTTAGATTTTGAAATCAAAGGGAACTTTCGAAAAGTAACGTAATGATCAATCGGTGGAAATTAGCGGTTCGATTTTTGGCTTCGCACACACACACTGTGGCTTGAGACTCGTGAATATGATTTTATAGTGACCAGTTTTTCGGAAGTTTAAATTGTATAATTTTTAAGTATTTTGATTTTTCTTTGAGGCAATAACGAATTTTGTGGGTATATTCATTGGAAACCCTCACGAGACACAACTCGTCCTTCCTATTAGGGTCACCTAGAGGTTTAAAGGCTTGTTGTATACGCTAAAAGCAATCGCTCAGGTATGCTATCTCATTTTAGAGTTGGACCATGTTTTGATTCTTTTACATTTCTCAGGACGATCAAAGTTCTAAGTTAGGGGGGTTTGCTTAGGCATAAATTTTTCCAAATTTCCCTTTAATTTAAAGGCTTTTATTACCTCGGACAGTGTAAAACAAGTTGATTTATCTCATATCATTGCTAACGGCTTCGTCTAACAAGTATCCCGAGTTTTGTATATTTCTTATTGATTTTGTAGGTATTTAATATATGAAATAAAAAAAGAAATCGGAAAAAGCAAGAGAGAAGAAATAAGACGAATCAAAAGGGAAAAAGTGTAATTTCCACCATGAATCAGGTCAAGGACCCAAAATAAAAGTCAAAGATCTCGAGTCTACGAGCACGTAGGAAGAAACGGCGTCCCAATCCGAGTTCCGGAGTAGAAGTTATGAAGACCCAAAGATGTGAGATAATCATGAGAAGTTGAAGAGAAATTGAGAAGGAAATCCGAATCGATCCGGATGGACTAAAAAAAGGATCGATCTGGACACTAGAAGTCACAGTATAAGGATACATTTAACAGATCGATTCGATTCGGCCCCCAAAGTTCAATGCATAAGGCATATTTAACGGATCGATCCGGTTGAAATAAAAAAAGGATCGATCCGGTCATCAGGCAGATCGATCCGGCGTTCAAGATTTGTGATTATCTTCCTCCACCTAGAGTCTTTCATGACTCCAGCTCTTATACTTTTCGAAGTGTATATATTTTAATGTCCTCCCAGACATTAGGGAGGCTTCTAATCAGTTTTTAGAGAAGATTTTTACTTCATTTTGAGGAGAGAACAATAAAAAAAACCTAGTTTTCATTTAGATTTGATTCAAGTTTCTGTAATTAAAGTAAATTCATTCCATTTTTACTTTCATAATTGCTTCAGTTAATTGATTAGTTAATAATTTCATTCTTCGTAATTCTCAGTTACTAGTTAAAATGTCTTCTTTTATTAAAATCACGAATTCTTCTTATTTTACTATGTCTGGCTAATTTTCTAAGGGTTGGGATGCATGAATCCAACCCGATGTTCTTGATGAATGCGTAAAATTTGATTTTGAATTAAATAACTGAGTTAGTCGTGTTGTATGTTGATCACAATCGTTGTAGGACTTTTGATCTCGTTTGCCCTAGGTAATCGAGATGCTTAAGAGTGCGATGCGCGTGTAGCCATGACGATACTGCTTTACTCGTGTCTTGATTATGTATGATGCGGGCTATTATCCCTCATATATGTAATGCTTGGGATTACTAAAGACTGGGTTTACTCAGATATTTCAATTTCGAATTAAGTTTCAACATTAATTAATGAACTAGGGTTGGAGGAGTGTATCCTGACTCGTTTTTCTCGCCTGCACTTTTCACTACAGTTTTTAATTTTCTTAAGTAGGTCAAAAAGCTTTTCATTTATTTCTAAATTTTGTAGTTTATTTTCTTATTATTTATGCATATAGTTAGTCCCTCTCCCATAATCACCATTTCGTTCTTTTTAGAGTCGAGTTAGGATTCTCAATCTTTTCGACGTCGTTACGACTTTGTTCGTCCTATTTCCCTATGGAGACGATCCCGACTTATCGGGTTTATTACTAAGGCGACAAGCTTGCACTTGAGCCTATATCAGCATGAACACTAGATACACATTTGTGGTCATGTCAGCCACTATCATGAATGAACCAGTGGACTAAAATAAATTATTGTCCAGTGGAGAAACTCATTAAAGGCATACGAGATAGGTTTCATAAGTCCGAGTTAATAGGATTGATTCAGCACAATCATCGTTGTATAGATTATTCATTGATTTCTGCATTCATCGAGATGTGCCATCCCAAGACTAACATTTTTCATATGTTATTCGGAGAGATGACCATCACTCTAGATAACATAATCCTAATTTTGAGATGCCCCGTAGTTGGCGTATATGTGTGGAGACGATAGGGGAGGGAGTTATATTCCACCAAGGCTATAGAATTTCTAGTTGAGTGTTTGGGAGTTACCACAGAAAAAGCTAAAGAAGAGTGACAACCAACATATATTGTGCGGTTTAACTGGATTTGTCGACATGTTTCAAGAGAATCGAAAGTGGACAATGCCCCGACAAATGAGCAAGATTATTATGCAAGAGCATATTAGTTGTACATAATAAGTTGCACCGTTTTTCCTGATAAGACGAAGTAAAAAATATATGTTTATTATCTTCAACTCTTGAAGAATTTGGGTAAAGTTGGGGGGTCGCATGGGGAATGGGAACCCTACCCCACCTATACTGACAACTTGCCTTAGGATTGAGGTAAAGGGTGAAGAAAATGAGTTGGTGCCTTTTTCTTTTACAAATACAAATGATTATGGTGTTTGAGGCTATCTATAATAATATATATGGTTGTACTTTTTGAGACATTGATAATAGTATTATGTATTGTTCATGCAGTTGTGGATTTATGAACATTTTACTCAGCTTGGGACATGCTTGAATATCGAATTTAACAACACCATGCAAAGGATCGCTCAGTGGTCATTACAATCAGTTTCGCAAAAGAATGCGATGCCATAGCTTTATAGATATCGGGAGTAACTTGGTGAGTTGTCCTATAATACCGTAAGTGTGTTGTTTATTCGTATTTTAGAATTATTAAGACTTTATATACTTATGATTTATTCGTTTCTTCACGTTTGTTGAAACCCGTACCGTAATGAAAGAGATGTGTAGCCATTCCACGGTGTCTCCTTTTACGGTGGTATATTGATTTGCTTTGATGTGGGGGGACGTTACTACCCGGAGAGCATGTTGTGGCAACTGGGATGAGTACAAATAATTCTTAGGGACCCAATGACACCTATTTTAGATAACATAGTAAATAAAGTTGCTTGTTACGATGTGCAGTTCGATAAATAAAAATGGTACCAGGAGAATTGGCAAGACCATTTGCTTGCAGTTAAGTCCCGTTCAGTATCGGTCTCGCTCTCATGGGATTTAATCGAAGATTACATGATATGGTTCCTAACATACTCCCATATTATTGTCCAGAGACCTTCCAATCATAAAGCCGAAACTAAAAAGTCTTCACTAGTAATTATGTATTCATTTTGTAATTCCATATAAAATTATATGTCAACATGAATGTAATATTGATTTATTTTCGATATGATCGAGTTTGGAAGATGATGTAGTTTGATCTCTAAAAACATCTAAGATAGGGTCATTGTTGACGTTGCAACCATACCTGAACGAGATATTTAATCATACAATATCCTTACATCAACAACTGTAATGGGAGTTGGACCTTTTAATGAAGAGACGAATAATAATGAAGAGAATAAAAAGAAAAAAAATAAGAAGAATAAGAAGAAGGTTGTTGAAGATCGCAAGGAGGTTCCCAAAAAGGGACCTAAAAAAGGAAAGGAACTTAATTATGCGAATGAATTTTGGAAGAATTGCATGAGATATTAGAATTGTATGAACGTTTCCATTGCAGGATGAATTTTGTTGATAATTCAATGAATAGGGTCTTTAAATCATAGGCTTGGAATTATTATATATATATTGGAAATTTTTGGGACTCGTTTGATTTGGGACCGATATGCTTAGAATCATTGTATGATGTGGGACAAGTCAAAACTATATGTATGGTATTATATGATGTTGGATTTTTTTTTAAAAGAAAACCCTGATTCGTGTTCTTTTTTTCGAATGTTCACACATGTAGTCGATATCTTAATGATGAATCAACACTTAAATTTTTTTATTTGTGTTAGTTACGAGGAATAATCACACATATAGTCAGCATCCTCATGACGAATCAATAATACTAAAATTTGGTTCGGGATTTGCATGCCGAATAAAGTAAATTATATCCGTGATGAAGATCACGAATTATGATACTCGTGAAAGTTAAGAATCCTCTTGTTAGGTACCCATACCCCGAATTCTAATTACAAGTTTTTGGATTCAAATGACGAACTGATTATAAAATGTCGGCATCTGATCCCCGATTTCATCATGATACCACACTCATTATATATTTACTTGATAATACCATAAGCTTAATTTCACTCAGGATCTAATAAACGAATGTCCCATGCCTAGCTCGGGTATGAGGTGGCGAATAAAAATGATCCAAAAAATATAATAAAAATTATTTGTGAAACTTATTACGAATGAAGGTGCAAATATTCGGGGGGTAACAGACGAATTAACACTTATAAAAAAGTATTCAATATCTATATGTCAACATGAAGGTCCAAGTTCGGGGATAAATACATTAATGAATGAGACCATAATCAGGGAGGAGGTGACGAATGAATATTTATCTAAAAAATAATAAGGATGAGTTGGTATCGAGATATAAAAAAAGGCTTTCTTTGTCAGTCCCTGACGCGACTGAAAATGTGTCTCTAGTGCGTGCTTATATTGGTTCAAGTGCAAACCAGTTGCGTAAGTAATAAACCCTTTAAGACGGGGTCGAATCCTCAGGGAAATAGGACGATCTCTCGTGAGGACGATATGTAAGATGACTAATCCTAAGCTGACTCAGAAAAATAATGAAAAGATGACGGGACTTGAATTTGTTCTATTAACTAAGTGCAATTTAAGTTAAACTACTAAATCAAACTACGCATGCAGAATTAAACTAGTTGTGATTAACTAAATATGAATGAGAAAGATAGGTTGGAATACAATCCCCCGAACCCTAGTATGTTTATCGGATATAAAACTAGTCATAAATTAGATAATTGATTAAATACAGTCTTTATTAATCTCAAGCATTACATATATGAGGGTACTATCCCGCATCATACATAATCAAGAGTAAAAATAAAGCGGTGTCAAAATAGCTAACGGGCGCGTCGCATTCTTAAACACCCCAGTTACCTAGGGCAAACGAGGTAAAAAGACCTATAACGGTTGTGACTACTACACAACATGATTCAATCATTTATTTAATTCAGGAAACTAATTTTATAGTCATGAAAACCACAATGGGGTGGGTTCATGCATCCCAACCCTTTAAAGTCTAGCCTAACATGGGAAAATTAATTAAAGCTATATTTTCTACTATGCATATATTCAAAACCATTATGAAATTATACCTAGATAAGCAAGAGAATCTAAGAACTTCTTGCACGAATTATAAACTTCAAACAATAAAGGAGAAAAAACAAACTCTATTGTAGAAATCTTGAATTGCAAACCATAAAATTATAAACTTGAGTTCCTAGGGTTCATAGCCTTTTCCTCTCTCTAAAACTATGCAAAAAGGAACTCTCCAATGTCTAGTAACAAGTTGGAATAAAAACACTACATTTTTACAAGAGTTTGGTCCATGCACAACTCTAATTTAAAAGAAAGATAATTTAAAAATTCTTCATCTGAACCGGTCCGGGCCAGGGGTATCGGTTCGGTTCGCTTTTTACAGAAGTCCTGGCAGCACCAGACCGATTCTTTTTCCTCCCCATCAGTTCGATTTGCCTTATTCAGAACATTTACCAGCATTGGGCCGATTTTTTTTTCTTCTTCATCGGTTCGGTTTGATCCAATTTATTATTTTTTTCCTTTTTCTCCTTGATTTCTTCTTAACTTTGACTCTTCGTAACTTTTGATCCGGGACTCGTATTTGGATGTCGTTTCTTCTTATGTGCTTATAGAATCGAGGTCTTTAACTTATCTTAGGCTTCTCATCTGAATCCTAGATTTAAAATTACTCTTTTGCCCTTTGACTTTTCTTTTTTTCTCTTCTTTCTTTCTTTCGGTTTCTTTCTTTCTTTGTGTGCACTAAATACCTGTAAAATCGATAAAAAAATACACGAAACTTGGTGTACTCGTTAGAAAATGTTAGTAGCAATGATATGAGATAAATAAACTCGAATTACACTGCATGGAGTGTTAAAAGACTCTAAATTACGGGGATAAATATGAAGAATTTATTCATAATCAAACCCCCATAATTTAGAACTTTGATCGTCCCGAGCAATATAAAAGAATTAAAACATGGTCAAACTCTTATCAAACGTGTTATTAGGATAGAATATCTCTTTCGCGAGCAAGAGATTGCATTTAGCGTATGCAATAAGCCTTTAAACCTCTAGGTTACCCTAGTAGGACGAGTTTTGTCTCGTGAGGGTTTGTAGTGAATATACCCACAAAATTCATTTTCGACTCAAACAAAAATTCAAAATACTTAAAAACCGTACAATATAAACCTCTCTAAAAAGATTCACCATAAATTCATATTGACAAGTTTCAATTTGTGGGTTGTGTGTGCGAAGCCAACAATTTAACCGCTAACTTCCACCGATTGATCATTACGTTACTTTCCCAAAATTTTGTTTTGATTCAAATACTCCCAGATACCCTCACAAACAAATAATTCGGAATGTGGATATTTCTCTTAGTATGTGTGATATAAAGAGTAAATAAATTGGAACGCAAATTCACGCACCCAAATTTAAAAAACATAATTTATTTGGGTAAAAGGATCTCTTCATCGGAATACAGTCATTGGGAAACGGGAACATCATCTCTTATTCACACCAATTAATCTCTCTTTTTATTTTTTCGTATTTTAGCTCTCCACGCGGTAATTAATTTCATAATTAGGACTCGATTAAGAATTTTTCGGGTGATAAAGTGTATTGGGTAAAAATGGAACTGGTTGTGAAGGTCGAAATTGGAAATGTCCATAGGATGTCCATTTGTGCTTTTTCGGGCTTTTGCACCTTTTTCTCTTCTTTCTCTATGTTTCACACTTTTTTTTTCTTTTCTTGCTATTTTTGTTGAGCATTGTTATTTGTTTTTTTTGCATCATTTTGGACTTTATAGATGAAATTTCCAATTTTCACAATTCTGGGCTATTTGGTTTTTTTCAAGTTACAAACGAAAAGGGAAAATTCTATTAGGCTCAAATTTGGGTTGCAAAAAAAAATTCACGACTTTTTATGGCTAATTCTTTTGGGTAGCAAACGATGGTGTTGATGTAAAAAATTAGATCACTCTAATAATTCAATCACAGATAAATAAATGAGACAAAATATTTTAAAGTAGTTCAGACTTATAAGAATGGCCTACGTCCACTGTTGTGTTATTGCTGAGTGTTTAGGAATTCTCGAATACAAATTCTCTCAAGAAATTCCTCTCTCGATTCCAAGGTTTGGATTCGGTCCTTTACAATGAGGATTGTACAATGTATTTATAGCCTTGAGGCTGTAATGCGAAAGGGTAATACATTAAATGATATACATATGAAAGGGTAATACATTTAATGCCCTTTTTGCGTGTGTGTCTGAATGATAAGCATTTAATGAGCAGTTAAACTGTTGGTATCCTGCTTCGAGGTGCAGCTCGGACCGCCTGAGCTGCTCGGACCGCTTGGGATCCTCGGTGCTAAAGAGTTCCTCGGAGAGTTCTTGTTCCTCGGAGCGTGTGAGTTCCTCGGGGAAGCAGTGTTCCTCGGGGAATTAGTCTTCCTCGTTGTAGTCTTGTTCCTCGGAGCGCGTGGGTTCCTCGGAAGTGTTTGTTGTTGCCATGTAGATAGCCACGTGTCTTATATGATTGGTCCATCTCAGCAGATTAAATTTGGTATCAACAGAAGCCCCCAGTGTTTCATAGTTCGAAGTTTGAGGAGTATGGAACATTCTTTCTCGGAATATGGTAGCTTTAAATAGTCTTCCTGATTTTTAGGAGCATTTCACTTGTATTTATTTCTCCTTCTCAATTCGTAGAATCATGCTTTTTTGGACTTTTTTGCGTGCTTCGATTCCCGCGTCACTTTTCGTCTTTTTAGCCGCTATTGTCCACTTTGATTCCTGTGCCACTTTTCATCTTTTTAGCCGCCGGTAACGTAATCATCCTTTTTTGTAATCATTACTTCACCATTTCCCAAGGCAAGGTATTTAAACTTCACAGACACTCCCATCGTCTTCTACCTTTTCAAATTTTCATCTTCGAGTTTTTCCTTGTCTTCTACTCTCTTGTACGTTC
This sequence comes from Sambucus nigra, assembly GCA_949130495.1. NCBI lineage: Eukaryota > Viridiplantae > Streptophyta > Magnoliopsida > Dipsacales > Adoxaceae > Sambucus > Sambucus nigra. The sequence goes on from OX422214.1 coordinate 304,431,530, forward strand.
ATCTCGTCCATCGTTCATTGTCTACAGATCCATTTTTTTCCTGTAAGATCTTCTTCTTCCTTCTTCTTCATTTCTTTATTCACCATGGTTTACCCTGCTGAGTCTCTTGAGAAGTTTCGTTCTGATTTCTTTATTCCCTCATGGGTTGTTTTGGAAGAGCCTTCTAATTACTTCCATTTGGCTGAGGGACATTGGTTCCCCAGTCTCTTTTTTGCTGAATGTGGATTTTCTTTTCCACCAAATCCCTTGCGTCTGGAATTTTGTCAGTACTTTGACGTTGTTCCTGCACGAATAGTCCCCAACACATGGAGAATAGTTAATGGGGTGCATAGATTAAATCAAGTGCATGGAACTCGTATAGGAATTCCAGAAATCATGTACTGCTATAGATGGGAAGTTAATGATAATATTTTTTATTTAAAAACTAGATTTTTAAATAGAGCCTTAGTAGTCAATCTCCCTGATGCCAATAGCGATTATTTTGAACACGGGGTTGTCATAAAAAATTGGCAACACTCTCCATTAACTGGAGATGAGGTTTACCAGGGTCCCAGATGCCCTCCTTATGGCAATGGGATAGGTTATTTTTATTTCATTTTATTTATTTTGAAATCATGTTTCTTTTGTGTTTGATAAAATGTGCCACTGATAACAATGTTTATTTATTTGCAGTTGATAGCAAGAGAAAGTGCCCAAAAGAAGCAGATGTCAATATAAGGCATTTGAAACTTATCTGGAGTCTGCATCAAAGTGTTACCGACGAGCACATTAGATCAGCTTCGTATCTGCTCCATTACAAGAGCTACACCACTTGTTTCACTGCTCGTCCAGTGATAAGTGAGTCAGAGCCAGTACCAGCTTCCACCAGCTCATCGCCTGAATCCCATATTCTTTTAAGTGAAAGGATGAAGAAGAGAAGACCTCCTACCATGTTTGAGAAAACTGCCTCCGATTCTGGGAAGGCAAAAAGGAGTAGGATTGATGTTCCAAGGGAGGGGACAAAGAAGACTGATGCAGCTCCTCCAGATGCTCCTGTTAAAGTTATCGAGAAGCCCGCAGTGGCTCCGAGCAGATCTGCTGCTCCTGGAGAGGTGATTCTGATATCACCGACCAATGGTTCTTCCTTGGTTGAATCTGTATCCGTTCCCCCAAGGAGGCTGAAGAAGAGCTCCTTGGTCAATTTGGCTGATACCATTACTCAGCCCCCAACTGCTGGGACCGGAGTTTCCACTTTTGTTCCCCCGAGCTCTGCCATGAGCTCGATAAAGTCTTGGATCATTCCCGAGGTCCAAGGTACTGAAGAAAACCTTACTCGAGACATGGTCACCTCGCTAGCTGCTCATCACCTTGCTTCTGTAAGTATTCTTACTTTGAATTTTTCATATTTTCCTTTGTCATTTCTGTTTCTAACTTGCTTTCTTTTTCTGTTCACAGTTGACGAGCTGCTTCAACATAATCCTGAAAAAGGATGAAGCAATTAAAGCTTCATACTCCTCGTCCAGCCTGGAAGGAGCTCTGGAGGAAGCTACAAAATCTCTGGCAGATTCTCGCCAGACATATGCCATTGATAAGGCTGTCTGGGAGAAGAAACTTGCCTCCACCGAGCAGGAGAAAGCTCGAGCTGTTGAAGCCTCCAAAGAGTTGGAGAGGAAAAAGAATGCCCTGGAGAAGGCAAATAAAGAGCTCGAGGCTAAGCTCAAAACTGCTGGAGAGTTGGAAAATAAACTTAAAGCTGCCGAGGAGGAGTTGGCTAAACTTCAGGAAGTAGGTCGGCGGAAGGAGGAAGCAGAAAATAAATTGAAGGCTGCTGAGACCCTGCTATCCGAGAAATTTTCCTCGGAGAAGCTGAAGAGGAAAGCTGCTGTGAAGAAGTCCTTCAGCTCTGGCTGGGACAAAGGGTGGAATAAGGGGTTGGCTGCCATGGTGTCGCAAGTGGACTATGGCAGTCTCAAATACTTTAGGGATGGATGGGTTGCTTCCCTTCAGGAGATGAAGGTCGACGAGTCTTCCGAGCTCTTCCAGAGATATATCCCTGGTCCCCCTCCAACTCTAGAAGATTTAGAAGAGGAAGAAGCTACCTCCGAAGAGTCTTCGATGGTGATGGGAGATCATGCCCTATCCATCCAGCCTGCTGCTGAGGAAAATCAGCAAGTCGTTTCTTCTTCCGAGCAACTGCCTATTCTTCCCAAGCAACTATCTCTTCCCTCCGAGCAACCTACCTCTTCATCCCAGCCTCCCAAGAAGGTTTTGGGAGATAAGGAAAAGGTGTAGTGTTGTTTGGGTTTCTCTTTATTTTCTTTCTCTTTATCAAATGTAACCCAGAATATGTAACTCTGAACTATGATCTAATAAAACTTGAACTTTTTTCCATACTGTTGTTCATCTTCTATTCATACTCTGCCTATATTTCTTATTGATGATTGCTCTTTCTTTTCTCTGCTAGTTTTTAGCCAGGATGGAACTGCTATCTGCCCATGATACAAAGTTGCTACGACAATGTAATGAGTACTTTAAGGCTGCTCACACAGACCTGAGTGCTGCACAAGTTATCGACATCCTTGGTCATGATGCTTCAGAACAGGCAGTGAAAGCATATCAATATCTGAAGTGTCTACTTGATCAGGCTGTAGCCAATAATGTAGCCTATTATGAAATGATCGAGGATCTCCAAGGCACCCTCTAAGACCTTCAACTTCAATACAAAGAATCCACTGCCCTGCTGCATGAGGGGTACGAAAAGAAGTACAAGCTGATCATTGCTGACAAGGGCTACGAGAAGCTTTTTGCTGGGTACGATATGAGGGAAAGAACTTTGAAAGGTGAGGTCGAGGAATGCAGACAGATTGCCAAGCTGCTGGAGCAAGAGAACAACAACTTGCAGAAAGAGCTATCACAATTGAAGTCTGCAGCCTCTTCTTTAACAACCCTAATCCCAGTGATTGACGAGGGATTTTCGTTTTTAGAGGTTGAGAATGCCAAGTTGAGGGACAAATTGGACACCTTGAAGAGGTCGGGTCCTTCCACATCTTCTCGGGGACGAGCAAGAGTAGCTCGGGTTCTTGTCGAGGAATAGAGGACTCAGTCTGCCTTAGAGAACCAGGCTTTCTAACTAATGGCGAAGAACCAGGCGTTGTCTGATATGTCGAAGAAGAATAGGGACCTAGAAAAATAGCTCTCCACGTAGGAGTTAGTTTTGGAGAATAACGAGCTTTTTATCAAGAATCTCCACGAGCAGCTAGAAAGGCTAACATATCAATTCCACAAACAGCCCAGGGAGTTCTGGATGGCTGGATACAATGAAGCGCTATACCACTTGGACGATCGTATCCAGAATGCCAACAATGAGGGCTATAAGCAAGGCTGGCTGAATGCCTTAGGTGTGTTGAAGCTCGAACAAGGTCATTATCTGTGGGACTATTATGATCCTGGGCTATTCGACCTACTTGTGCCTCCATACAATTTGGACATGGATTGGATCCCTGCCAGGGCCATTCCTCGGAGCTTAATTTCAAAGTATCTCTGTGATTACAATTTACATTCTCAAATCGAGGTATCTCATCCCGATCATCTCTTAGATCGACCATCCGTGGTGAATGTTAGGATATTGAAGGATCTCAACTTTATCAATTCTCCTCTGTCTTTAAATGATCCGCCTGCTGGCGAGGAACCTGTATCGAAAGCAGAGGGGAAAAGACCAGTAGAATAGGAATTTTTGATGTAATAGTTAGTGTACATTTCAATATCAATGTACTTTTTCATTTTATTATCATTGTAATTTATTTTGAATTCAATAAAAGACTTTCATTTTTGCTTGCAAATCTTAATTGCTATTGTCTTATAAACACTTTATATTTGTGCATATCTGTCAAAAAGATAACGATGTTGTGTTGTTTGTCGATCAACTCAGTAATAATTAAAAGTTACAAGTATCACTTAATAAAGTTTTGTTTCTCGACCACTTAGCAATAAAGTAACGAGTATAAAAAATGTTTAAAATGTTTCCAACCAACCAAGGTTGTTAAATTCTACAGTTAATGGGTTTTTATCCCCGACCAGCCATAGTTAGTAAATTTTTCTCTTACATGTTTTCGACCAACCAAGGTCGGTAAATTTTCATTGTCGACCAACTATGATTAGTGAGTTTTTATCCCCGACTAGCCATACTTGGTAGATTTTTATCTTTTTCATAAAATGTTTATCGACCAACCAAGGTCGATAAATTCTTCTTGTCGACCAACTACAGTTAGTGAGTTTTTATCCCCGACCAACCATAGTTAGCAACTTTTGCACTTTCTGGAATAATCTTACCTCCCGACCAACATAAGTTGGCATTTTCGAGAATGTATGTACCTCCCGACCAACATAAGTTGGCATTTGCGAGCATATTTTGTTTCCTAGCCAAACAGGTTGGCATTTTTAGGAATATTTCATTTCCTAGCCAAACAGGTTGGCATTTTTAGGAATATTTTGTTTCCTAACCAACCTAAGTTGGCATTTTTAGGAATATTTTGTTTCCTAACCAACCGAGGTTGGCATTTTTAGGAATATTTTGTTTCCCAACCAACCGAAGTTGGCATTTTTAGGAATATCTTGTTTCCTAACCAACCGAAGTTGGCATTTTTAGGAATATCTTGTTTCCTAACCAACCGAAGTTGGCATTTTTAGGAATATTTTTCTGAGCAGTCTGAGCTTTGCCGAGTTTTGCCGAGTAGTGTGTAGCACTAGTATTCTCCGAAAAATTCTCAATAAAAAGAGAGACTTTGGTAGAATATCTTCATTTTATTCATACTGATGGAACTGTGTTACATATACATTACTGATAATACTTGCGCAGGTGCTCTGTGTTCCATGCATTCTTAAACTCCTCCCCCTCTAGAGTTGTTATTCGGTAAGTTCCTGATCGAACAACTTCTGTAACTCGGTATGGTTCATGCCAATTTGCCTCCAGTTTGTTATGCTTTTAAACTACTTTCTCAAGCACATAGTCTCCTTCTTTCAGGTCGTATTTCTTCACCCTCTTGTTGTAAAACAAGCTGTTCGCTGCTGGTAAGGAGCATTTATAATCGCTGCTTCTTCTCTGACCTCCTCGATCATATCTAAATCCAATATTCTCATTAAGTCGCTGACAGGGGAATTAAAATTCAGTACCCTGTGTGTTGGGAGGCCCAACTCGGCAGGTATAACGTCTTCAGTTCCAAATGCCAGCATATATGGTGTTTCTCCAGTTGCTACTCGGGGAGTAGTTCGGTAAGCCCAGAGTACTGTTTGTAGCTCGTTAATCCAATTTGATTTTTCATCATCCAGTCTTTTCTTCAAGCCATTTAGCAGCGTTCTGTTTGTCACTTCAGTTTGTCCATTGCTTTAAGGATGGCCTGGTGCTGAGTGGACCTTCAAAATATTTGACTGATGACAATAGGCGGCAAACTCCTCGTTATCAAATTGTGTTCCATGGTCTGTGATGAAGGCATGAGGGAGACCATATCGGTAAATGATGTTCTTCCAAATAAATTGGTACACCTTCTCGTACGTCATGTCAATGAGTGGCTCAGCTTCTACCCACTTAGTAAAATAATCCACTGCGACGACGAGATACTTGAACCTTTCTCGGGTCATTGGTAGTGGCCCAACCAAATCAATTCCGCACATGGCAAATGGCCAAGGGGAAGTTATGGGTGTCAACAATGCTTGTGGAGTTCTTCGGATGGAGGAGAAGCGCTGTCACTTGTCACACTTCTTGGCATAGGCTATACAATCAGCCCTCATCGTCGGCCAGTAGTATCCTTGCATCATCATCCTTTGCAAGAGTGTCCGACCTGCTATATGTGCTCCACAGGACCCTTCATGGATCTCTTCAATAAAATCTTTTACCTCGGAGGGATGCACGCATCTCTGTAAACCTGCCATAAGTCCTCGTCTATATAAAAACCATTATTTAATACATACCGAGCAGCTTTAAACTTCAATTTCTTGGCTGCGAGCTCGTCGATTGGTAATTCTCCCTCCTCAATATATGCCCTGATAGGATCCATCCAAGATGGTCCTAAATCAAGGGTGATAAAGTTCATCGTCAAATCTTCATCTATACTCCGACCAACCAACACTTCAATTGGGATTATTCGTCGTAGCTCGGTACGAGTAGCTGATGCTAATCGAGCTAGGGCATCTGCTTTCGCATTCTCCATTCTCGGTATTTGACCAGCTGAATAGCGGCAAATTCTGACACCAGCTCCTTTGCTTTTGCATGATATCTGATCATTAATTCTCCTCTAACTGCATATACTCCCTTTATTTGGTTTACGATCAATTGAGAGTCACTGAAGATCACAACCTGTTGCGCCTCCATAATTTTTGCCAAATTAAGCCCTGCAATCATGGCCTCATACTCAGACTCATTGTTGGAAGCTTTGAATTGGAAACGCAAGGCGTATTCCATGTCGACCTCGTCCAGAGTGCTCAAAACTATCCCCGCGCCACATCCTGCAGTGCAAGATGAGCCATCTACATATAGCCTCCATATAGGTAACTCATCTTCAAATTTCTGATCAGTCAGAGTTCCTCGGTGAAATATTTGCTGCTTCCTTTCCTCCTCGGATTTTTCTTGCTCTTCGTCGATCATTTCTTCTCGCCCTTTTACCAACCGGAGTTGGTCTGAGCTCGAATTCAATGACCCTGCAACATCCACTTGCCCTTTTACCAATCGGAGTTGGTCTGAGCTAGTGTTTGTTGATCCTGTAACATCCACAGGTTGATCAGCGAGCAACTTTTGTTCCTCATCCGGAGTATTCACAACTATCTCTGCATCACATCCTGTAACATCCACACGCTCTTTTACCAATCGGAATTGGTCTGAGCTTATGTTTGTTGTTCCTATAACATCCACAGGTTGATCAGCGAGCAACTTTTGCTCCTCGGCGGTATCAGGATAGGTGAACTCCGCTATAAAATCTGCTACAGCCTGCCCTTTTAATGATGATCTGGGTTCATAAATTATATCATATTCATCGAGCTCTATTGCCCAGTACATCAATCTCCCTTATTTTTCTGGCTTATGAAGGGCTTGTCTCAATGGCACATCGGTATATACTACTATAGTATGAGCCTGGAAGTATGGCCTCATTCTCCTACTCGCCTCAATCAGCGCTAGTGCCAATTTCTCCAGCCTTGGATATCTGATCTCTGCTCCTCGGAAGGCCTTACTTATGTAGTAAATTGGCTTTTGTACTCCATTATCCATTCTGATCAATGCCGAGCTAACTGCATTTTCGGACACTGCAAGGTACAAATATAATTTTTCTCCCATCACCGGCCTGAACAGCAGTGGAGGTGCTCCCAAGTATTTCTTCAAGTCTTGAAAAGCCTTCTCACATTCATCATTCCACTCAAAAGTCTTTTTGAGTGTTTTGAAGAATGGGAGACATCTATCAGTTGCTCGTGACACAAATCTGTTGAGTGCTGCTACTCAATCTGTAAGACTTTGCACCTCTTTCTTCGTCGTTGGAGATCGCATCCCTAATAGAGCTTTGATCTTTTCAGGATTTGCTTCAATGCCTCATTGATTGACAATGTACCCAAGGAACATGCCTTCTTGTACTCCAAATATGCACTTCGTCGGGTTCAGCTTCATTTGATATTTATCCAGTTGATCAAAAGTCTGACTTAAGTCAACTAGATCATCGATAGCTTTCTTGCTCTTTGTCAGCATGTCGTCAACATAGACTTCCATATTGTCACTGATTTGTTCGGCAAAGACCTTGTTCACTGCATTTTTCAAACCAAAAGGCATAACATTATAACAATAAGTTCCCCTAGGGGTAATGAAAGAAGTACTTTCCATGTCTTCAGGTTTCATTTTAATCTGATTGTAGCCAGAATAAGCATCCATGAAGCTCAGCAACTCGTGTCCCGAGGTAGCATCCACCAGTTGATCAATTCGGGGCAATGGAAAGTGATCCTTTGGGCATGCTTTGTTGAGGTCGGTGAAGTCTACACACATTCTCCACTTGTTGTTCTTCTTCTTTACCATCGCCACATTAGCTAACGAATCTGGATATTTAACATCTTCAATGAAACAAGCTTTCTGGAGCTTCTCGACTTCCTCATGTATAGCTTGATTCTTCTCGGGGCTGAACACTCTTCTTCTCTGCTTCACAGGCCTGATCTCTTTATTCACATTGAGCTCGTGACATAGGAAGTTTGGGTCTATCCCAGGCATATCTTCATGAATCCATGCAAAAGTTTGTCTTCTGCTTCTAAGGAAAGTTATCAATTATTGTTTTAATGAGGCTTCCAACGATGAACCTATTTGAGTAGTTCGCTCAGGGTGCTCGTCGTCCAGAATAATGTTTTCAGTAGCTTCCACCACTTGACCCTTCACGAGTTGCGTCTCATCTCGAGGATCCAGTGTTTCAATTTCTGCACCTTCATCCACTTGATAGGTAGTAGTCTTTTTCTTTGATTCTTTCAGTTCTTCTTGCTCGGCGGATGAATAATATCATTCCCGAGCTACTTTCTGATCACCTTTCACAATTCCTACTCCAAAGTTTGTTGGAAATTTTAGGCACTGATGCACTGTAGATGGTATAGCCTCGAACTTCTTAAATCCTACTCTTCCCATGATGATATTGTACGATGATTGGACATTCTTATCCATCACGAAGAAACGTATTCTTTCAGTCCGACAAGCAGGCCACGTACCAATGAATATATCCAACTTGATCGTCCCAAGTGGAAATACTTTCTCGCCAGCAAAACCGATGAGGGGTCTGTGGTAAGGCTCCAGTTGAGATAGCTTTAGATTTAAACTATCGAAACACGAGTAGAACATGATGTCTGCCGAGCTACCATTGTCGACCAGCACTCTTGAAATCATTACCTCCTTCATTCTCATCTTGATCACCAGTGGATCATCGTGAGGATATAAAACACCTGCAAGATCATTTTTTGAAAAACCGATGACCAATTTCTCCTTGTTAACCTTTCTCGGGCGATCTTCCTCAGCTAGATTTATTCGCTGAATGTACGAGCAAGCTTGAGCCTCACCGAGGTAAGATTTTCTTTCTGCAGTAAGGTCTCCTCCTCGTGCATCTCCTCCTGTAATAACATTACCATTAAATGACCCAAAGCGTATTGAAAATACCTCTCGTTATGGCTAACTTGGTTTCTTGGGAAGATCGGGGTCATCATCTGGATCAACTTCATGGTTTCTCTTCTTGTTCTCCTCTGCTCGACGAGGAAATCTAGACCTCTCTCTAGCTCGGTCGTTTGTTCTTCTTTCGCCTCCCCGATCAACATACTTTGCTAGCTTTCCTCGTCGGATGAGTGTTTCAATCTCATTCTGAAGAGCTATGTAATTTTTGGTCATATGGCCATGATCCTTGTGGAACTCGCAATATTTTTCCCTATTCCTCGTGTCAGGGTCTGCCTTCATTTTCTTTGGCCAGTTTAACTCCTCGCTGTTCTTAATTTCTTCCAGGACGTGGTTGATATTTGCCTTCAAAGGTGTGTAATTATCAAATTTCCTCAAGACCTCCCATGACGACCTATTTTTGGATTGTTTGTCACCACCATTGTTCTTATGCTCTTTCTTCTTAGCTTTATCACCTTCCACCTTAGTTTCTTTGGCGTCCATATTCTTCTTCACAGACATAGCCTCCTCGGCATTCATAATCTTGGACGCTTTTCCCATCAGGTCCGACATGGTTCGAGGTGAATCTTTGGCCAAAGTGTAGTACAACTTGTTTGGCAGTAGTCCACTCGTCAGAGCAGTAATCGCTGTCTTCTCCTCATAATCAATGACTTCGAGTTTCTCGTTATTAAAACGAGTTATATAATCTTTGGTACTCTCACCAGCTTTTTGTCTAACACTTAACAAATGTGCTACTCGTTTAACTGGCTTTGCTCCAAAGCATAAATTCCCAATGAATAACTCGGCGAGTTGAAGAAAAGTTAAAATCTTACCCCGAGGAAGATTATTATACCATATCTGAGCAGATCCGGTAAGTGTTCCCGAGAATGCTCTGCATCTCATCTCATCTGGGACAGCATAGATATCGACTGCAGCTTGGTATTGTTCTATATAAAGGACAGGGTCAGTCTTTCCATCATACTTGGGAGTCACAACAGGTGCTTTGAACTTTGATGGTGTTGGAAAATCAACAATCTCCTGGACAAAAGGTGTTCCTCGCACAAAGGTTCGTTGTAGAGGGTTCTTAGCCTTATCCATTTCCCCTAATCTATCCTCCAGCCTCTGAATAGATCCTTTTCATGCATCATTTCCTTCCTCGGGCCTATTGGTTCGAGCAACTGATCGCGTTGAAGTGGATTCCTGGGATTTATCTCGACGAGCAGCTGATCGATCATAGGATCTATCTTGACGAGCAGCTGGTCGCGACTGGGCAGATCCTTCCCTTAAATCTGATGATCGTCAAAAGCTCCTCGACGCTGCATTAAGAGGACTTTTGTTCCTCCTAGGGCCTAATCGGTCGAAAGGAGAAACCCTACTTAATCTTTCCAATGCGCTGGTCCTTTCTGGGGAGAGGGTGACACGTTGTTCAGTATCTGTGGCTCGCACTGACGAAGTTCGCCCAGGTTGATAAGAAAAATCTTCAGATTCCTCATTGCGATATGAATTAGTACGCCTAGTACGCGAAGAAGGCGCACGAGTATTTCTTTGAATGCTTCGTGGTCCGGAATTGGCTGATGCACCGCCATGGAGGGTTTGGATGAGTAGTCGCATTGTTTCTTGCATGACGGTCTGGCCCTGAGCCAGATTTGCCATTATTCCCGTCAGATCTGGAATAATTGGTGGAGCAGATGGATTTGGAGGGGTTCCAGCGTTTCGATTGCTGGATTCAGGAATATCAGCCATTGGTATTGGATTGTTTTTTGTGAGAAAACGATATTACCATTTGTTTCCCACAGACAGTGCCAATCTGTTGATGTAAAAAATTAGATCACTCTAATAATTCAATCACAGATAAATAAATGAGACAAAAGATTTTAAAGTGATTCAGCCTTATAAGAATGGCCTACGTCCACTGTTGTGTTATTGCTGAGTGTTTAGGAATTCTCGAATACAAATTTTCTCAAGAAATTCCTCTCTCGATTCCAAGGTTTGGATTCGGTCCTTTACAATGAGGATCGTACAATGTATTTATAGCCTTGAGGCTGTAATGTGAAAGGGTAATACATTAAATGATATACATATGAAAGGGTAATACATTTAATGCCCTTTTTGCGTGTGCGTCTGAATGATAAGCATTTAATGAGCAGTTAAACTGTTGGTATCCTTCTTCGAGGTGCAGCTCGGACCGCCTGAGCTGCTCGGACCGCTTGGGCTCCTCGGTGCTAAAGAGTTCCTCGGAGAGTTCTTGTTCCTCGGAGCGTGTGAGTTCCTCGGGGAAGCAGTGTTCCTCAGGGAATTAGTCTTCCTCGTTGTAGTCTTGTTCCTCGAAGCGCGTGGGTTCCTCAGAAGTGTTTGTTGTTGCCATGTAGATAGCCATGTGTATTCATATGATTGGTCCATCTCGTCAGATTAAATTTGGTATCAACAGATGTCCTACTTCATTGTTCGAATTACTCATTAATTTTACCATATGCGTTTCGAGAATAATTTAGTTTAGAGATGTTTTAGCATGCTTTTCTAGGCAACATCTCATATGTTTCCCATAACCGATCAAAACAAAGGATTTGGGATCCTCAACGACTTTTTTTATAGAAAAATTGAACTTTGAGTTAATTTTGACTCGAATGGATTTAAATACTCTAAAAAAGTGATAGTCTCGAAATCTCACCGGGTTAGTTAATCTCCACACTTATTCGTAAAGTCATCAATTTTCTTTCAATTTCCATCTTTGGTCAATTTCGATTTTGTTCATTTGAATTTTTTACAATTTGAGACTTTAAACAATTTTTTGAGATATTTTTGAAAATTTTAAATTCCAATTTTTATTTATTTTGAAGAAAAATATTTTTGCTTTTTTCGAAAATTTTCAATTTTTTTGGAAATTTTTAAAATTTTCTAATTTTTATTTTTATTTTTTGGGGCATTTTGGACTTTGTGAACCTTTTAAAGCGCATGCGTACCCCCCTTCCCCCCCGCCCGCACAACTTAGACTTTTGCAAAGTCCCTATGCAAAAGGACTAAAATCTAAAATAAACATAGTCAAAATGCAATTTTTTTGTATTACTAAACAAGGATTACAAGAACTTAAAGAGAGATACATAGCTCGTTGTGACAAATTAATAAAATTCCAAAACAAACAACGAAATACATAAAGAAAACCAAGACAACACATTATCAAGAGAACAGGGCCTACTACGGGGGTGGTTGAGAGGGGTCGGGTGCGTTGGGGTCATACGGGTCATAAAAGTACATCGACAGTGAAACCCCCATATGAAGGCGATAAAGTTCGGCTTGGACGCGATGCATCATGCTTGTATCGCACTGGTAAGCTTGACGGTCCGCTTGGTGGTCAGCACGGTATTCACTGATGAACCCGTCAAAGCGCGTTTCAAGCGCAGAAATGCGACGATCAAACTCCGCACCCGTCGGCTCGTAATCCGAATCAGCCTCTTCGTCATACTCCTCTTCCCCGCCCTCTTCCATATCAACATCCGCAGCCTCCTCCTCCTCATAGTCGTTGTCATCATCATCCACCCTCACGGCTCGTATCACCTCCCTTTGCTTTTCACTTCTTGTACAAGATTCTTGCCCAATGGTCTTTGGAAGACGAGGAACCGCTCGGGGGGGGGGGGGGGGGGGGGGGAATACCGATGAGGTTTGAGGTGTTGAGGCGGGGATATGTGAGAGGGGACTTACCCTTTTGATCCACGTACGCGTAAATAATATCGGTGTAAAAGGTTCGAGCAAGATGGATAGTGGTGTTGGGATCGAATAGGTGGTATAAAAGGGTGGTTTGGTGAGGCCGCATTGCCGAATCGTTTAAAGTTTGTAGGATGTTGGCGCATACAATTTGGAAAGTGATGCGGGCTTTGTCATTAAGATTTTCCACCGAAAATTCTCACGAGCCCAATTTTCTCCGGGTGCAAGGCGGGTGATGCACGTACTTTTCAGAATTATGGGGGCATTAGTGGGGTACCCGTATCAGTCAAGGCTCGGAACCCCTTTGGCTTCTAGCTTCCGGGTAGAATTTTCCAATGAGAAGGGAACTCGAGTCACGTTGACATAAGCTTCATCTTCAAACTCGACCGTACGGACGAGAGAGCCATAAAAAGAACGCATCTCGTCCTCCCACACCACTCCATGTGGCTCGTTAAAAAATTGGCACCACCCCCTTGGAAGGAAAAGGTTTGTAACGAAGGGAGGTAACTCGTTCCATTTGACTTGGCACTCGATGTGTAATTTGCGGGAAGGACTGAAAAAATGCTCGCACCATAGGCGCTCTAGAGGTGAACGGAACTCCTCGTTGCCATCGGGGAGGATTTCAATGGAGGTGTATTTGACGGGTAGAGCCCTGTTTGCCATTTGGAAATAAATTGGTGCTGTGGGAAAGGTGAGAGAGAGAGTAAGAAAGGGAAGTGAATGGCGTTGCCATTTTATTAACACTTCCACAACTATTTTTACGCATGATTAGCTCGGACTGCCCAATAACTTTCCTCGAAGCTCTCTATGCTCTCTCGAACCGTGTGCTTGGGGTCCTATCCTCTCACGACTTGCACCTACGGACTCCTCACTATCCGAACCTACACACTAGTAATATACACAAGAATAATGCCATACATGTCAGGGGTGCGACGACTTCTCCGTTACAGCTCACTCAACCCTGTAAATGGGATCTGACAACCAAATAGTGTCGGCTTCTTCCACACATTACTCTGGATACGGCTTTAGGCATTGTCCATTAACTTTGAATGTATCTCCCCCTTTGGATCTTCCAATTCCATAGCTCCGTAGGGGAATATATTTCTCACAATGAATGGGCCAGTCCATATTGATCGCAGTTTTTTGGGAAACAAGTGTAGCCTAGAGTTGTGGAGAAGCACCTTTTGGCCCGAATGAAACTCTTTTCGATGGATAATTCGATCATGGGCGAGTTTCATCCTTTCCTTGGATATTTTGACATTCTCATACGCATCATTGCGCAACTCTTCTAACTCATTCAATTGAAGCTTTCATGCTTCCCCGACTTTATCCAAATTATAGTTCAACCTCTTAATGGCCCAATATGCTTTCTGTTCTAGCCCCACGGGGAGATGACAAGGCTTGACATACACAAAGCGAAATTGGGACATCCCGAGAGGGTTCTTGTATGCGATTCGATAAGCCCATAGCGCATTATTTAAGCGTAGGGACCAATCTTTTCGATTATGATCGACGGTCTTTTCTAAGATTTTCTTAATCTCATGATTTCCTAACTCCGCTTGCCCATTCGATTGGGGGTGATAAGTCCTCACAACCTTGTGAATGACTCCATACTTTCTCATAAGCTTTTGAAACGACCTATTACAAAAATGCTTACCGCTATCACTAATAATTGCCTTCGGAGCACCGAAGCGAGAAAGTATATGTTCTTGCAAGAACTTGACCACCACTTTGTTGTTATTTGTCCTTGTAGCTATGGCCTATACCCATTTTGACACATAGTCTACCGCGACAAGGATGTATAGGAAACCAAGGGAGTGGGGGGGAGGGCCCCTGAAGTCAATACCCCAACAATCGAAGATCTCAGTAACAAGTATATGGTTTAATGGCATTATGTATCGTTGAGTGATGGTTCCCGTCCTTTGGCATCTATCATAAGATTTGCAATATGCATTCACATCCCAGAAGATCGTGGGCCAGTAGAGACCTCTTTGAAGAATCTTAGCAGACGTCTTATTCGTGGAAATGTGGTCTCTACATGGTTCCATATCACAAAAATGGATGACTTTATGAGTATCGTCATCCGATACAACGTCGAATGATTTGGTCCGTACAATATTTAAATAGGAATAGATTGTCATAAAAGAACATGTGTGAACAAGTAATGAACTTCTTCTTCTCTTGCGGTGTCCAATCGGGAGGGACGACTCCCGTGACAAGGTAGTTAACTATATCCACAAGTCAGGGGAGAGCGGAAGTGGCAAATTATTGCTCATCCGAGAAGTATTCGTCTATGGGTATGGGATCACTAGACACGTCGGACGAAAGCTGGGACAAGTGATCGGCAACGATATTTTCTACTCCTTTCTTATCTTTGATGGAGAGATTAAACTCTTGTAGGAGTAGGATGCACCTTATGAGGCGCGACTTAGATTCTTTCTTAGCAAGGAGATATTTCAGCGCCGCGTGGTCGGTAAAGCATATGATGGGCGACCCAATGAGGTAGGATTGAAATTTGTTTAGGGCAAAGACCACCACTAGAAATTCTTTCTCCATGGTGGAGTAATTAAGTTGAGGTTAGGTTAATGTTCGGCTAGCGTAATAGATTACATGAGCTTTCTTATCCTTTTTTGGCCCAAAACAACCCCTATAGCGTAATCACTCGCATCACGTATAAGCTCAAATGAAAGGGACCAATTCGGAGCTTGCATGATGGGGGCGAAAATAATCATGCTTTTCAATTTGTCAAAAGAACCTTGGCATGCTTCATTCCACTCAAAGGGGGAATCCTTCATAAGGAGGTTACTCAAGGGTCTAGCAATGGCACTAAAATCCTTGATAAACCTTCTATAAAACCCCGCATGGACCAAGAAGGAGCACATATCCTTTAGTGATTTAGGTGGGGGAAGCTTGGCTATGACATCTATTTTTTCCCTATCGACTTTAATTCCTTTGGACAACATAATGTGGCCAAGAAATATTCCTTCGGTTACCATGAGATGGCATTTTTCCCAATTTAAAACCAAGTTCTTTTCCACACATCGGGTAAGTACTTTTTTAAGATTTGCAAGACAATGGTCAAAAGACGGGCCAAAAATGCTAAAATCATCCATAAATACCTCAAGGCCTCTTTCAACCATGTCGCTAAAGAGACTAAGCATGCACATTTAAAAGGTCGCGGTCACATTACTCAATTCAAATGGAACACGTTTGTAAGCAAACGTGCCAAAGGGACATGTGAAAGTCGTATTCTCTTGATCAATAACATCTACCTCTATTTGGTTATATATGGAATAACCTTCAACGAAGCATGAATATGGGTGTCCCGCTACTCTCTCTAGCATTTTGTCAATGAATGGTAAGGGTAAATGATATTTCCTTGTTCCCGCATTGAGTTTCTAATAATCAATGCAAATGCGCCACCCGGTGGTGGTGCGTTGGGGAATTAACTCACCCTTGGCATTCTCGATCACAGTCATTCCCGATTTTTTTAGGACGACTTGGATAGGACTCACCCATTTGCTATTTGATATTGGGTAAATGATCTCGGCATCCAATAACTTAATGATTTCTGCTCATACTACCTCTTTCATGGTGGGGTTCAATCGCCTTTGCATTTCCCTCGAGGGTTTCACATACTCCTCGAGGTGGATTTTATGGGTACAAATCAAGGGACTTATACCTTTTAAATCCTCTATGGACCAACCAAAAGCACTTCGGTGCTTCCTCAATATCGCTAAAAGTTTACCCTCTTGCTCTTTATCTAGGCTAGAGAAGATAAGAACAGGAAATGTCTCATCCTCGCCCAAATAAGTATATTTAACGTTGGAGGGTAGTTTATTTAATTTAAGGGTGGGAAATTTTTCATCAGAGGGAACCGTGCGCCACTCCCTCGGTGGTAATTCCTCAAATATAGAAACCCAACTCACATCTCTCACATCCTCATCTGACACTCCGTCACCTAATGAAGCTCTCCACTCTTCTACGTCCCTCTCAAAATTGGTGTACGTCCCATTTCTCTCACTACTCGAGATTAGGCATGCTCCTAAGGCATCCAAACTAAAATTTCCCTTTACGTGCTCCTCTACTATCTCCTCTATAAGATCCACTGAGTGAAAATCATCCTCATCACCCACTTGAAGATCGTTATTGAAGATATTTGTTTCTAAGGTCATGTTCCCGAAAGTGAGTTGCATTTGCCCATTTCGAGTGTTAATCAAGGCATTAGTTGTAGCTAAGAATGGGCGGACAAGAATTACGGGAACATGATTACTTAGGGTGATGGAGGGTTCCATGTCCCAAATGATAAAATCTACCAGGAAATAGAAGGTGTCAACTTGGACTATCACGTCTTCAATAATGCATCGTGGTATCTTCACGGTATGATTCGCGAGTTGGAGAGTTATTTTTATGAGCTTGAGGTCCCCCAATCGAGTAGCCTATATATAGAGTAGGTAAGAATGTTGACACTTGCCCCTAAATCAAGTAAGGCCTTTTTCTATGCGATTCTCCCCAGTGATGCACGAAATGGTAGGTTCACCCGGATCTTTAAATTTTGGTGGGAGGTCATTAAGTAGAATGGAGATCACATTTTGTGCTAGGAAGACGTTCGTTTTCACCTTTAGCCTTCTTTTCACCATCAATAAGTCCTTAAGGACTTTAGTATATGAGGGAATTTGCTGTATAGCATCGAGAAAAAGGTAAATTCAGCTGGACTTCTTAAAGACATCTAGCACATCATTATGGGGGATTTCTTTTTGGGGGAGGAACCAACCATTGAGGGAATGGACCGGTGGTGGGTGGTTTCACTACGACTTCAGGCTCACTAGTGTCATCATTGTCACTCTCCTTCAAGAGGCATATTTGACCTCTTTCGTGTCGGGCTAAACCTCCTTGTCTTTAGGTGTGTCCGGTGGGGGAGGTGATAAATCAACAACTCGCCCACTAGGTAGAGTGGTAATGGCATGACACTGCTCTTTATGTTAATTAGAAGTAGAGCTAACACTAGTTTGATCTTGGGGAGGCCTTTGACCTTGGGTAGGGAACTTACCCTTCTCTTGGATACTTAAAGATGATTGCAACCTAAAAATATTCACATTTATTTTGGTAAACATGCGGTCATATTTAGCATTGGTTGTATTTTGGGATTGGATAAATTGATTTAAATTATCCTCGAGATTTCTCCGTGGTGGGGTGATATATGATGCGAGAGGTGGTGCTTGCATATGTGGTGTTTGTTGAAAATGAGGAGGTGGAGGTGGGGAAACGTGTGAATTAGGATTCAAAGCATCATGTTGTTGTCCATAGCTAAAACCAGGTTGGTTTCTCCATGAAGGGTTGTAAGAGTTCCCATGCGAGGCATTGAAATTACCGTTAAATCCTCCTATCACATCCACTTGCTCGTGTAACATAACTTTATAGGTGGGTATCATCGGGCATTCCTTCGTTGAATGGCCCGCCTCACAAATAGCACACACCTTCTCTTTTATGGGTCAGGTGGATTCTCTTATTCTTGATCCGACTACATCTCCCACATAATAAAGGCCTGACGCTGAAGGAGCGATGGGAGTTTGTCGAACCCAATTTTGGGTATTAGGATCTGATGTGTCCCAAGATTGAGTTGTCTCGATGCCAAACTTAAGGTGGGAGTCTGCATCGTGTTCATCTAATTCCCAAAATGGTCTCTCGCATATTGTCTCGACGAGTTGTTTAGATGCTATACTTAGCCCATGGTGAAATAAGGATACGAGACGGTACTTCTTAAAACCATGATGAGGGCATGTACTAACTAGCTCGTTAAAACGTTCGTAACATCGATCAAATGACTCATTTTCTTGTTTTCAGAATGTTTGAATTTGAGCCCGGATAGAATTTGTTCGATGTTTGGGAAAGAACTTTAAGAGAAATTTTGAGGCCATCTCCCTCCATGATCCAATTGAGTTCGGTGATAAAAACCAAAGGCAGGTCTTAGCTTTATTTTTTAAGTAAAAGGGGAAAAGCTTTAGGTGAACGACGTCTTGTGTGCAAGCCTGATCGCTAAAGGTATCACATGCCTCTTCGAACTCACGAATATGGAGATAAGGATTTTTCGAATCCAGCCCGTAAAATGTGGGAAGAATCTCTATCATCCCATTACGAAAATGGAATTTTTCTGCATTGTATGAAAGTAGAATGCATCCTGGGGTGACACTTCTCTCGGGATAAAGGAGTTCTCTCATGGGACGATATGGCATCTCACCCTCACCCGTACCAAAACTAGCGTGCTTAGACATGGCTCTCTCCCCAATTGACTCAGTTTTCTCACTCGACACGCTTGGAGTGTGACTGAGTGTGTGACTTGCGATAGTGTTAGGCGGTGTAGGACCTGGAACCCAAAACTACGGTACGTTATGAGTGTGTGGGCTATTGGGGTCGTACTCAACTATCGAATTTTCGTGAATGCGGGTGGGAGTTGATTGAGGGATTTGTTGTGGATTTTTCATGAAAGGGTTATGAGAGGTGTTGAAAAAACAATCCTTTCTATTTTCTATTTTTTTTTTAGATTTTTGATTTTATGATTTTGTTGCCTTTTTTTTTAAGAACTGGAGTCAAATTTTAGATTAAATCGACCAACCTAAAAGTCTACCTAAATCCCCGAAAACGACGAAAAAAAGTTAACGCTACTAAAAAAGTGTCTTCAGTGCATGCTTATATCGGTTCAAGTGCAAACCGATCGCATAAGTAATAAACCCGATAAGACGGGGTCGAATCCTTCGAGAAATAGGACGATCTCTTGTGACAACGATAGGTAAGATGACTAATCCTAAGCTGACTCAGAAAAAGAACGAAAAGATGATGGGACTTGAATTTGATCTACTAACTAAGTAAAATTTAAGTTAAACTAGTGAATCAAACAACGCATTCAGAATTAAACTAGATGTGATTAACTAAATATGAATGAGAAAGATAGGTCTGAATACGATCCCCTGAACCCTAGTATGTTTACCGGATATAAAACTAGTCGTAAATTAGATAATTAATTAAATCCAGTCTTTATTAATCTCAAGCATTACATATATGAGAGTACTAGCTCGCATCATACATAATCAAGATTAAGAATAAAGCGGTGTCGAAATAGCTAACACGTGTGTCGCACTCTTAACACCCTGGTTACCTAGGGCAAACAAAGTAAAAAGACCTACGACGATTATGACTACTACACAACACGATTCAATCATTTATTTAATTCAGGGAACTAATTTTATAGTAATGCAAACCACATTGGGTTGGGTTCATGCATCCCAACCCTTAAAAGTCTAGCGTAACATGGTGCAATTAATTAAAGTTGTGTTTTCTATTGTGCATATATTCAAAACCATTATGAAATTATACCTAGATAAGCAAGAGAATCTAAAAACTTCTGGAAATAAACGATGCATGCACAAGTTATAAACTTCAAACAATAAAGGAGAAGAAATAAACTCTATTGCTTAAATCTTGAATTGCAAACCATAAAATTGTAAACTTGAGTTCCTAGGGTTCTTGGCCTTTTTCTCTCTCTAAAACTTTGTAAAAAGGAACTCTCCAATGTCTGATAACAAGTTGGAATAAAAACACTATATTTTTACAAGAGTTTGGTCCATGCACAACTCTAATTTAGAAAAAAAAGATAATGTAATACCCCGTATTTTTGTGTATTTTTATTTAATTAATTTGAGGAATTAATTAGAAAAAATATGTTTTAAATTAATTTACGCGAGTGAAGTAATTTAATGCGATTAGATGATAATTATGACTTTGAATATTAATCGAGAGATATATACTGTTTAATATAGCATTATGATATTTACTAAGTGCGAATAGTAAATAATTTATAATTATGGTTATACGGCATAACGAGTGATATGTGCGTATTTTATTTTATCTCACCGGGAGTTGCGTATAGACTATTTTGAGGTGAGAAATGAGAAATATATTTTAAGCTAGTCGGATGACAATTTAGAGGTCACGAATGATTCCGAATGGGTCAAAATAGTCTAAATAATGTACCCGGGAATATAATTTGGGTCTACGTTTTAAATTAAATTACGCGAGTGAAGTAATTTAATGCGATTAGATGATAAATGTGACAATTAAATATTAATAGAGAGATAGATACTGATTATTATTTCATTATGATATTTACTTAGTGAGAATAATAAATAATTGATAATTATGGTTATACGACATGGCGAGTGATATGCGCGTATTTTATTTTATCTCACCGGGAGTCGAGTGTAGACTATTTTGAGGTGAGAAATGAGAAATGTATTTTAAATGTCTCGGATGACAATTTAGAGGTCAGGATGATTTCGGTAGTCTACCCGAGAGTATAGTTTGGGTCCTGGGTAATTTTGGACCAAACCGGCACCTATTAAGGGAGTTTCGATCATTTTTCAAAAAGAGTGTAACAACCCGCGTAATTTTGGGCTATTTTAATTAATTTCTGGAAAATGGAGGAAAATAAAGTTTTTGATAAAATTATTTTTATTGCTCAAATATTTTGGTTATTATTTTTAAAGGCGAGAATTTCAAACGGTTTTGAAAACGGAGTTAAAACGGATTTTAAAATGATTTTTAAACGTTTTTAACTCTTGGAGTTGTTTTGACTTCCAACTCTTCATTTATTTGCCTTATTTAAAGGAGTCTTTGGATTCCAACTCTTCATTTCTTTGCATTATAAAAGGAATTCGTGGGCAACCCTTTTAACATAATTTTGGCACAAATTTTGGCAGCAAATATATTTTATATTCATCTTCTTTTTATATACACATTGGCCCTTGAGATTTGTGAGTTCCAACCTTGGATTAGAGGTGTTCTTCGGGCTATTTTGTTGGAGGTTCTTGGAGAAGCTTTTGTAGATCTTTTGTGTTGATCTTGAGGATGTGATCATTGATTTCTCATCATGGTTTGAGGTATGGGGTTTTACACAATATGCTCTTAAATCTCGCGAGTGTCATTCTCTTTGAATTCTTGTTTAATTGAACTCATATTTGAATTGATAAATTCATTGAAATCTGGAAAATAATTGTTGAAATTATTTTGATTCATGTGGTATCATTATATTTTTGATGAGCGCGTTGTCATGAGATTTTAATATGGCACGGATGTTGGGCACCCGCCAAAATACCTATTCCCGGGCTATGGCTTGATAAAGCATATGCGAATGGGGTGAGGTTTGGTTACCCATTGATGTGTTGTTGAGAAATTATATTGATAAATGCTTTGAGATTTGCATTTTGATTTGAATATTCGTACTCGTATTGTTACGCTTTGTTCATCGTTAATATAATCGTTGAGCATCTTTCTTGTCGTATTGTGTACTTCCCCATATTTTCTTTTAGTGGCAGGTTAGCGTGGATTTTGGGGGGCTATAGAGATTGATTTTAGCGAGGATTATTTGGGAAATAATTGTATTATTTTGATGTATAGAGCATTGAAGATTTGTATTTATTTTTCGAGTTAGATGTTGTATTTATTCGGGAGATGTTGTTGTATTTGAAGAATTGAGATTAGTGGATTTATATTATTGTGGGTTTATTTAGATGCTATATACCTTGTTATTTGTGGATTTGGATTTATTTTATCGCATTAGCGCTCCGTTCGCTCTCCCCGGGCGGGCGGGGTGTTACAAATGGTATCAGAGCTTAGGTATACGTCAACCCTCGGGGCTTGAGTTTTGGGTTCATTGCGTGGTTAGCAATTTTTGGAGATAGAAAATTTTAGGTGATATTCGTGATAAGTTTCGAGATTAGAGGTGAGGAATTTATTTTTGGAAGACGTGATTTATTTTTGGAGATTGTTGGCCTGATTTTGAGAGTTAGGCATTCGGCGAATTTCGAGGACGAAATTCCATTGTTAGTAGGGAAGTGTAACAACCCGCGTAATTTTGGGCTATTTCAATTAATTTCTGGAAAATGGAGGAAAGTAAAGTTTTTGATAAAATTATTTTTATTGCTCAAGTATGTTGGTTATTATTTTTAAAAGCGAGAATTTCAAACGGTTTTGAAAACGGAGTTAAAACGGATTTTAAAATGATTTTTAAATATTTTTAACTCTTGGAGTTGTTTTGACTTCCAACTCTTCATTTATTTGCCTTATTTAAAGGAGTCTTTTGGATTCCAACTCTTCATTTCTTTGCATTATAAAAGGAATTCGTGGGCAACCCTTTTAACATACTTTTGGCACAAATTTTGGCAGCAAATATATTTTATTTTCATCTTCTTTTTATATACACATTGGCCCTTGAGATTTGTGAGTTCCAACCTTAGATTAGAGGTGTTCTTGGGGCTATTTTGTTGGAGGTTCTTGGAGAAGCTTTTGTAAATCTTTTGTGTTGATCTTGAGGATGTGATCATTGGTTTCTCATCATGGTTTGAGGTATGGGGTTTTACACAATATGCTCTTAAATCTCGCGAGTGTCATTCTCTTTGAATTCTTGTTTAATTGAACTCATATTTGAATTGATAAATTCATTGAAATCTGAAAAATAATTGTTCAAATTATTTTGATTCATGTGGTATCATTATATTGTTGATGAGCGCGTTGTCATGAGATTTTAATATGGCACGGATGTTGGGCACCCGTCAAAATACCTATTCCCGGGCTATGGCTTGATAAAGCATACGCGAATGGGGTGAGGTCTGCTTACCCATTGATGTGTTGTTGAGAAATTATATTGATAAATGATTTGAGATTGGCATTTTGATTTGAATATTCGTACTCGTGTTGTTACGCTTTGTTCATCGTTAATATAATCGTTGAGCATCTTTCTTGTCGTATTGTGTACTTCCCCATATTTTCTTTTAGTGGAAGGTTAGCGCGGATTTTGGGGCGCTATAGAGATTAATTTTAGCGAGGATTATTTGGGAAAGAATTGTATTATTTTGATGTATAGAGCATTGAAGATTTGTATTTATTTTTCGAGTTTGATGTTGTATTTACTCGGGTGATGTTGTTGTATTTGAAGAATTGAGATTAGTGGATTTATATTATTGTGGGTTTTTTTAGATCCTCTATACCTTGTTATTTGTGGATTTGGATTTATTTTATCGCATTAGCGCTCCGTTCGCTCTCCCCGGGCGGGCGGGGTGTTACAAAGAGGTTAAGGAACCTACGAAATTTAGAGCCATATATATGATATTTAGAGATTGGGGTTAGGTCTCTTAACACTAATAGATTAGAGAGGCCATTAAAGAGAAGAGAGAACTATTTTCTAAAGCCCAATGAGAGATTTGTGAAGGTGGTGAAGGGTTTCTTTCACCCCAAGGCAATTGAAAAGGAAGATTTGAGAAGAAGCAATCAATCATCGACCAAGAACTAAGAAATCAGATCAATCAATTAGAGGCAAGTGTTTATTTCAAATCGACTTGATGTTATAATACCCATCTGTAGGGATTTCATGATTTAAATTGATTTTATTTAAAATCTTTGATGAAAAGTACTAATAGATTACATGTTTGGGTAAAACTGCATGTAGTTAGTGTTTATATCTGTAGAGAATTATAAATCAGAAGAGTTTTGATTATTACTACAGATTTAAATATGAGTTTTGAATTAAATGAAATGAATAAACACAAAACTAGATTTATAAAAGAGTTTGGGGGGTTTGGTTAATTCTTGATTGATTTCGATGAAGTTTTAATGTGTTTGAAACATTATAAATCATCCTAACTCATGTAGATATAATTAGGAATAATCGGATGTGAATTTGATGAAGAAGTATGTGATTTGGGTGAATCATAAATGGTGTAAACGCTGTTGCGAAACAGAGAGAAGAAGTTACAGGAAAAACGGATCGGTCCGGCCCTGGAGGGTGCGGATCGGTTCGGCCTTAACTGAATAGCAGACCGGTCCGGTACTGGGAATCCGGATCGGTTCGGTGATCTGAAATTTTAAAATTTCCCTTTTTCTCTTTGTATTCCTAAATGGACGTGGTGGAAAATCCTTCGGCACTTGTGAAAATTAAATTGGGAGACTTATTATTTTATAGCAGGCCTATGATGGAAGTATGACTTCTTCTTAGAGAGAGAATTAAGAGGGGAATGAGATTGGTTAAAGTAATTCATAATTAATCTAAGAGATGGATAAATAATTACGATAATCTGATGAAACTATGTATTCCAGTAGGTTAAAGATGGTAACCGGTGAATTTATATAAGAAGGGGTAACGAGGACTCGTGCGAACACTCTTATAGATACGAAAGTGAAATGAATCGTAAAATAAATAGTTTGACGGGTATGTGAGAGATATATACTACATACTAACACGTATTATAGGGTTGTGTGAATACCTAAAGTATACTATATATATTAGTGACCAAGGTGTGATTTCGAGCAAATATAATCAATGACACTTGATGGCAGAGGTATGATTATGAGCTAAGAGATATAACGCACTATTTGTGATCGAGGTAGGATTCCGAGCCAATAACCCTTAAACCGTGATACAAAGAGGTGATTATATTGTATGTGTTTATAGTATATATTGTATGTGAAATATATATACATAAATTGTGCTTAATTCTGTATTGGGGTCGATGATTATCCGGACCAATGCATGGAAGTTCGATTTGGGGTCAATGATTATCCGGACCAAATCGAAGATGAGAGATATTGGGGGTCGATGAGTATCTGGAGTAATATACATATGCATAACATTTACTTTGGGGTCGAGGGATATCTGGACCAATGTAAATGATAGGGTGATTGGGGTCGATGATTATCTGGACAAATAATCCTTATAGTATATACTGTGTGTGAAAATATATACTCCATGATATTCTACTTATGTGCGAAAGTAGACTTATAGATGATATAGATATACATCTAAATGATAAATTAAGTAGAAATAAACTTAATTTCAAGATTAAAAATAGATTGGAAATATCTATAGTGAATTAAGTAGTGAAACGTAATTATGGAAGTTGAGTGATGTTAGATATGGAATGCTATATGAATTAAGTAGTGAGACTTGGTTATGATGATGAAATTTAACATATGTGAATGTTACATAAGAAATGAAGAACATGCGAGAAATGTTAATAATGAATCATGCTATATGGGCGGTACGAGAGAGTATACTATGGATAAGATCGGTTATATACTTTAGTCGAGCTAGTGTGGGGGTGGTAGCTAGGTAGGCTAAGTATAGAACATGAGGTGTGCACATTATATGAGAGGGGAGGGAACTCAAGGGAGTGTGCGTGAACCTAACATGTGTAATCAATAACTAATTTTAGTTGCGATAAATTACTTGTTAAATGTTTTCAAATGTTTTGAGTACTAACTCTTGCTATAAAAATATTTTCAAAACCTTTTAGGTGTCCATCCACAAGGACGCCATACTTGATTTCATTCCAGGGACTCGGACCTGTAGCACTGTGGATGCTGACAGGGTTTGAGTAGCCGATTCTTTCATTCAGATATATCATAGGATCTCACTATTGTATCTCATGTTTAGACATGTGGTCCATTTTCGGAATTACAATTTTAGTTTTCTATCAGTTTTATTTTGCAGTTTGGACTTGGATTATTACTTGGTTTTGGGTTGTTTAACTGATGGTTTATTCGCATTGACTTTGATTCACTTGCATATCATGATGGTTTAGATTATAGTATATTGTGAATGTTGTTTTAGTTTTCTAACTAGTTTATTTATCCTGTTTAAATAAAAAAAGATAAATTTGACACCGTGTCTTTTGAATACTAAGTGGTTAGTAAGTTTTAAAAAGTTTTTGACAGTGATGCTAAGAATGAACCAGATGAGATTCCAGTTTAATTTGATATAGGACTGATCACCCGATATTTTATTAAGTGGGGTGTCACAGATAATTCGAAAATTCTTCAATCGAACCGGTCCGGTTCATTTTACCTCCTCATCGGTTCGATTTGCCTTATTCAAACATTTTCCAACACCGGGCTGATTTGTTTTTCTTCTTCATCGATTCAGTTTGATCCAATTTATTATTTTTTTTCCTTTTTCTCCTTAATTTTTTCTCAACTTTGACTCTTCGTAACTTTTGATCCGGGACTCGAATTTGGATATCATTTCTTCCTATGTGCTTGTAGAATCGAGCTATTCAACTTTTATTTAGGCTTCTTATCTGAATTCCAGATGTAAAATTATTCTTTTGCCCTTTGACTTTTCTTCTCTTCTCTTCTTTCTTTCTTCCAGTTTCTTTCTTTCTTTGCGTGCACTAAATACCTGCAAAATCGATGAAAAATACATGAAACTCGGCGTACTCTTTGTAAAATGTTAGTAGAAATGATATGAGATAAATCAACTCGAATTATACCACACAGAGTGTTAAAAGACTCTAAATTACGGGGATAAATATGAAGAATTTATGCCTAATCAGTACCCTGATACCGAATGGCCCTGTAATGATCTTATCGCCATTTTTTAGCTACTATTACATCAACAAAACAACATAATGAGTACAAAAAAAAATTGTTGTATACCTCTTGTTGACCTTTGGGACTGCTATGGTGACAGGTTGAAGCCCCCAAACCAGCACACCATTTGGGTTACCATTTTGATCATTTTTCACGGCTTATATGGGTTGGTATGCTCCAAAAAGGGTACCAAAATGGTCATAAAATGGTCTACTAGCAATGTATTAACAACTATGAATAACAAACTTAAGATTTCTATAAGTTTGATTAGGGTTTGTATGGTGTGTTTATTCCCCAAGAGGGAACGTCGAGAGTCAGGAGATTTGAGAGTGTTTTTGTGAAATAAGTGCGGGTCCCTTCGATAGTTTGAAAAAAATATTATATATGGTGTGCTGGTTAATAAAAAAATATCATCGTAATTCTAAATGTGGTATTATGATGTGATATATTGGGTGTCAATAGTAACGCCCTTTTATATATTCTTTATCTTATACTTTTACCAACAATGTTAATCATACTTCCTCTTTTCAATAACTAGTGATTTTTTTCAAAAATCAAAATTTAGAGTTGAGTTCTTACATGGAAATATATATTAAATGCCCTTTATCAATATTGTGCTTATACGTATTATATTTTATTAACGTGTACAAAATCACATTAATGAATCTTTTTATAAATATATGAACAAATTTATCTAAAAATAATAAATTATTTGGGAATGTTTTCAATATTTAAAGAATTAAATAACTTATCGTGACTACGAAAAAAGATAAATTGTGTTGTAGAGCAAGGTAACCAAAGTATTTCATGCAACAAAATACTAAAAGTTCCTTAATAAATAATTGTATGAGTTTATATATACAGGTTAGTATTGCACGTGTGACAAATGTTTGAAAGTATATTTTCGAGGTGTATGAGAAAATATGGATGGCAATTACCGCTCTTTATATATATAAATATCTAAATAAAAAAGGAACAAAGAACATTAGTCATTATGGTGACACATAAGTAATAACATGGAATCTTTTGGAGTGTGACTTATATTCTTCAGTGCATATCATGGGTTTTTATATTATTTTTCAATTACTACGTAATATAAGGGTATATATTTTTATAGAGGTTTCCTTAAAAAATTGCAAATAAGTCATGCTGAAATTATATATATATATATATATATATATATATATATTCCTAGGAGACACATGCAAAATAAATACAAATCACTATGTTTGAGTATGTTTCATTTTATACAAATGGTATTTCATTTTTTCAAAATCAAGACAAACATATCAAAGAGAAAACGATAATTTAAAATTTTATATTAGAGAAACATTGAGCAATGCTTGAGTACCTTAGTTGTAATAACTAAAGAAAAAATATCCCCTTGGATATTTTGAGGCATTTTCTATTAGCAAACTTTATGTAGTACGCTTCTTTTTATGACTACATTTGTTCTTTGTATGTCTTCCTGCCCTTACTTTAATTTTCTAGACTAACCTTCTAAACTTTTAAAAAGGTCTCAATATACCCTCAATCCTTATAATATATATATTTTTTAAATTCAATTATAGTCATGTGAAATGCAGGATGTGTAATATAAATACAAGAAGGTATTTCGATAGATTGAAAATTATTTTTTATTACCCATCTACAACTCTTAACTTTAAGATATTGGAATTTGAAAACAAAAAGTAAACTCAAATCTCGAACCCTTCCAGCACCAAACCACTTATGACCACTCCACAGAGCCTATAATCATCTTCACATTCCCACCGCTTATGCCACCACTCACATTACACAATCTCTCTCTCTCTCTCTCTCTCTCTATATATATATATATATATATATATATATATATATATATGGGGTGGGGAATAAGATGTATACAGATCTTTATCTTGTGTGAACAATCATTCAATATCTAAATTTGGTTGTTATGTTTAAAGATCTACACATTGTACACATTGTACATATTTATAGTATTGATAATGGTTTGGTTTGATATTTACAGATATAAAAATGGTTTATGGAATTATATATTTGGTTTTTGTATGATGTAGTCCTAAAAAAACCTTGAGTAAATTACTCATTTGGACCTCAAACTATCCTGATTGTTTCAAAATAGCCCATGAACTATCAAAAGTATTAAGTAAGATCTCAAACAATTGGAACATATTTAACAATGCCCTTTCATTGATTTTGAGAAATAAATGTAGCAGAAAGTAGTCACGTGCCTTTTTCCATGAGTAGAAATGTAAATTGGATTTACACCACCTCCCAAATATCCCTTTTAACTCCTTCTCTAATCCCCGCACAAATTCGCCCAAACATCCCCTCTAACCAATCCAATACCCAAACACCCAGTATCTCTGTATCCTTCCAGTAAGAGTATTTCCTTTATATAATCATAGAGCTCAAAATCCTGTTTCCAACGGTTCTGGCCATTCGCGAATCAAAATTCTGGATCATAAGTTGTGGCCAAAAGACACAATTTTATAAAACATGTCTATCCCCGTAAAATTTAATATTAGATGGATCAGGTCTAATACAAACTCACAGGAATCAAACAATTTAATATCATTCTATGCATGATTATAAATAATACCAAAAGCATAAAGTAACTAATTGTACAAAAGTAAAAAGAAGGACCATACTTTTGTAATATTGTAACTGACAATAATGGATGAAATTGCAAATAAGAGACCAGGGTGGAAGTGACAATAACGTCTTGTAATACCCCGTATTTTTATGGCACTTAATTTTGGGATTAATTAAATTAAATTGGAATACATTAATTTAATATTAATCCGAATTTTAAAATAAATATTTACTAGCGTGACGAGAGTTAGTAATTATTGGTAAGAATTAGGTTGAATATTACTTAATGATTAAAGTAATATATGAGATTGATATTATTAAAATTGTCGCGAGTGAATAATACGACAATTATATAAATTAAGTCGGGACGCGCGTGTGTCGTGTCAGAACTAAATTAATGGAATAAAAAGTGAATTAATTCTAAGTCGCTCATATGGTCATTTTGAGTGCTCCAATGTGTCTGGAAGGGTCGATATAGTCAGTAAAGTGAACCTGAGGATTTAGTTTGGGTTTCAGGACGTTTTTAAGCCTAACCGACAACTTGGGAGGGCATTTTGGTAATTACCCATTTTAGGCCTTAATTAATGAAGAAAATTGAGAGGTTATATCTGATTAAAAGTAGAGTCCTCGAGGGCTAGAAATACTGGAGTTGCAGAGAGGCTAAGGAAGAGAGAAGAGATAAGGTTTCCAAGGAGGAGAACCACCAACCCTACACCATTCTCAATAATTCCACCACCAACGCATAGATCGGGGAACGAGGAGAGGGATCATACCCATCATCTTCTACAATTTAGACTTTCATTCTTGAGGCAAGTATCAAACTTGTTGTTCTTCAGTTCATAACACATCTATGCTAGTGTAGGAGATAATTATTTTATGTCTCATGAAAATATAATGTTGTTTGGGAGATTATTATTGCATTTTGGAGTAGAAACCATGTTAGGATGAATATCTTGTTATATGTAGAATATTAACCACGAAATTTATCGCCCAGTAGAGATAGAATCTGGAAACTAATGGAATTCTTGAGAATATTAGATAAACTAGGGTTAAATGATAAATTATGGAATTAATACATTTGATGACGATTCTTGAGGAATTAATGAATGTTTTACGTTAGAAATCTTCCATATTGGTTTATATAAAGTTCATGATGTTTAGTTAGGAGTTTGGGACATGTTAATGGAGGTTTGATGATTTAAATTGGATGAAACCCGTAGGTTAAGAATTACAGAAACTGGGCCATTACCTGCTCGATCGATCGACCCCCTTTCATTGATCGATCGACTCCTCCTGGAAAAGGAAACTTCTTCCCCTTTTCAAATGTTAATCCAATCCCAATGTGTACGGACCTTTGGACATAATATAAATATCATAATGGGACTTGAGAAGGACCAGTAGGGTATAAGTAGGGTTCGGGTAATATAACTTTATATAAGATTTAACCCTGGGATTTTGGGGGTATAAATTGAGTGGGAATTCGTGCGTATGCTAAATTAGGTCTTGTGAGAATTAAGAATGATTTAGACCAGTAGGGGAGTGAGTGTATACCTACTGATTTTATATTTATCAAGAGGATACACTTCGAGAGTCGAGAAGTACTTAAGGACTTGCGGTAATTGAGAAAATAAAAGAATGACTTAATTATATGTAGAATTCGATCGTTATGTGTCACGCATGGTTCGAATATATTATGGGTCATGGGCGTACCTAGCTGAATAATGTGAATATATATATATATATATATATATATATATATATATATATATATATATATATATATATATATATATATATATGTGTGTGTGTGTGTGTGTGTGTGTGTGTGTAATCATACCCGTGCTACTTGCTATCACGGAGGTTCCGCACCGGGATAGTCTTATCTCGATTGGACCTTTATGGGGGATATTGACTTGTACCCTAGAACATAGCATCCTTGGTACAGGCTATCCGAGAATGGTAGTCAGACGGTACTAAGAGATATGAGGGTATGTGCTGAACTCTTTGTGACTTGGAACTATGCTTCGCCTCCAATAGGTGTGTTTTGTATTAATACAGTTCGAGAGTGATTCTGAACTAGTATTTTCCTTTTGTACGAGAGATACGAGGACTTGATAGCAGAGTATGCTAGCACTATAGATTTTATGTGGGGTGCCCGGTTAGTATGTATATTATATGAGTGATAAATATATATATATACACCTATTCCTGTGATTCCTCTAGTGTGCTTGTAAGTGGATAAACTTAAATAATTAATATTAAATGTGTTAAGCAATTGAGAACTTAAGTCTGTATTGAGATGCACATCACTGGATTAAAATATTACTAAGGAAAGGTTATCAAATATAAACTATTGTTATGCGATTACGTGCAGCAGAATTTGGTAAAGGAAAATTTGGTTAGACTAGTAAATTGGGTTAAACTAGTGAATTGGGTTAGCTTTATCTAGATTAGTTTAGTAGTACGTTAGGCGTGCATACTAGTTGAGGGGTGAGAATTTCCAAGTGAGTGTCGAAGTACTAATATGTATGTAATATCAACTGGTAAGCATTTTAAATACTGGCTAAACTATTTTTAAAGCTGTTTTACACTCGGGCTCTGACCCGTTTCCTCTCATCTCTTCTTTCAATTGTATATGTATGTATGTATGTATGTATGTATGTATGTATGTATGTATGTATGTATGTATGTATGTATGTATGTATGTATGTATGTATGTATGCATGTATGTATGTATGTATGTATGTATATATGTATGTGTATATGTATGTATGTGTGTATTATAGGTGCCCAACCACAGGGGCATCAAGATTAGATCTTTGGACAATTGACGTCCTGCAGCTCGTGTGAGAGTTGTAGGTCTTTGCAGTAGACGACTTCATCCTTGCCTTTTCAGCCTTCCATTTAGTCATTATTATATAGGGAACGTGACTCCCATTTATAGTTTTATTTAGTTCGTAGAGATTTGTACTCTTTATTTATTTCAGTATTCCGTTTTAGATGGGATTGCTTTTGAATATTATATTGTCCTTCGATTTTGGATATTTTATTCGGATGATTTATCTAGCATGTTTATTCCACTTGGATGGTTTAGTTTTTAATATTATTATCTGTGTTCTTGAAAATGTTTTCGTATATTAAATTATAACCATGGAACTTAATCTTTAAA
This sequence comes from Sambucus nigra, assembly GCA_949130495.1. Lineage (NCBI taxonomy): Eukaryota > Viridiplantae > Streptophyta > Magnoliopsida > Dipsacales > Adoxaceae > Sambucus > Sambucus nigra. The sequence goes on from OX422214.1 coordinate 304,464,535, forward strand.
ATTAAATGTTTTGACACTTAGCTTAATTATTTATTAGGTGATTAATTAAGAAAATTATTTTCGACAGTGATGCTAAGAATGAAGCCACCGGACACCTTGATTTAATTTAATAAATGACTGATCACCCGATATTTAATTAGGCGGGGTGTCACAGGTGGTATCAGAGCATCAGGTTATAGAGTCTTTTAGGAACTGTACGACTTATTGTGCTTCCAGCTTAGCGTCTTTGATATAGAGCCCTATTTTTAGGATTGTTTTACCCTTATTTATGCGATTACGTCTTAAGCCATTTGAGATTTAATAATAACTATGTACTGATAAATTCTTTCTCATCTCAGATCCCTCCTCGACGTGCACCACGAGACAGACAGGCCCAACCAGAGCAGCCAACAACTCAGGCTCGGGGAACAATGAACGCAACCGAGGTCGCCGCCATAGTTGCTCAGGTAGTGAATGCAGCTTTAGGGGTGGTGCAGCAGGCTCCACCTCAGGTTCAAGCTGTGGCACCAGTTCCAGCTCATTTTCCCACTGCATGGGAGAGAGTTAGGTATGACTTTCAGAGGGCCCATCCCCCGGAGTTCTCGAGCATTTATGATATTATCATCGCAAGCCAATGGAAAAAGGACATCCAGAGGCATCTTCGCATGTATGACTGCACAGTTATTCAGAGACAGTTACTGGCTTCCTTCAAGGTAGTGGGGGTTGATTTTATAGTGGTGGGAGTCCACTACCACTTTGGAAGAGAGGGACATTATGACGATTCAGAGTTTTTGGATGTGATTTGACCGTAAATACTTTCCTTCCGCCGTGCAGACTGAGATGAGGTGGAAACTATTGAATCTTAAACAGAAAAGTATGACTGTTGCGGGGTATGAAGAGGAGTTCATGAGATTGATTACTATAGTGCTAGATAAAGTGCCTACCAAAGAGAAGAAGATTCAAATGCTCATGGATGGTTTGACCTGGAGGATTCGCCAGCACCTCTTGGGTAATCTGTTGTTGGGTACTTATACTCATGTACTCAACACCGCCCTATTGCATTGCCAGGACCACTGCTTCCACCAACAGGGAAACAAATGATCCGAGGAATTCATCTAGCAGGGCCAGACAGGAGGTAGTAGTGCCAGTGGGGCACCAACAACTCATGTGCAGGTCCGTCAGGGTGAGCAGAGTTCTCATCAGGAGGACCCTGCTAAGTGATTCCGATCTGGTGACTTTGGGCAGGGACATGGAGGCTATAGATAGGTCCAGTCTAGTCAGTAGGTCAATATTGTTATTAGCAGGGTCAGCAGGGGTATCAGTAGGGTCAACAAGTCCAGTGGAGGGGTGGTAACGACCAGCAGGGCAGAGGATAATAGGGACAGAGGGGAGGAAATTTCAGGGGTAGATGCTTTCGTTGTGGTAAGAATGGCCATAGACGTCAGGATTGTCCTGAGGGGGACAGGGACCTGTAGCAGCAGGGTGGCCGTCAAGAGCCATAGAGACCGATCTTCCCAGCCTCCCTCCTAACACCACCTCATATGCCAGGCTTACCAGCCATCCCAGCGTTACCACTTCAACAGGGATAATTGCAGTATGGACGCGTTTATAACGTCCACCAGGTAGAAGAACAACAGGCAACACCCGCAATTAAGGGTAAGTTTCCTAGACATGATACTATGGGGCGCATTTTATTTGACACTGGGGCATCACACTAATTCATAGCCACTAATTTTACACAAGACATAGGGTTGTTAGACTCGGTAGAGAGTACAGTGACATGTGTAGACTCACTACTGGGTAATGGGTCGTTGATTTTCTTTATATACCGGGGAGTAGGTATAGCGATTGGGACTCTAATTTTGCCTGTAAATATGCTAGTCTTAGATATGCACGAGCATGACGCCATTATTATCATGGGTTGGCTTGCTACTTATAGAGCCATGAATGACTGCTTCAGTAGGAGTATTATTTTTTCTATTTCGGGCCACGAGATGTTTCTGGTGGCGATGCCTCGTCCTAAGGTAGGATCGTCCACCCATTTATATTACATAGAGAAGGAGACCTCTAAGGAGGTAGTGATTCCTATTGATTCGATTCCTGTAGTTCACGAGTTTTTCGATGTGTTCCAGGATATACCAGGGCTACTGCCTAGCCGAGAGATATATTTTGTTATAAATTTGATCCCGGGCACTCGACCGATAGCCCTTGAATCATATTGTATGACTCCAACTAAGATAAGAGAGTTGCGTGATCAAATTGAGCATCAGTTGGGACAGGGCTCATCCGTAGGAGTACCTCACCTTGGGGTGCTCCTGTGTTATTTGTGTAGAAAAGAGATGGGTTATTGAGGTTGTGTGTGGACTATCAAGAGTTAAATAAAGCCAGGATATGAAATAAGTATTCGTTTCCCTAAATCGATGACTTGTTTGACCAGTTGAGAGGAGCTGCATTCTTCTCAAAGATAGATTTGAGGTCGGGATATCATCAGTTACGTATTAGGGAGCATGATGTGTCGAAGACTAATTTCTTGACGCGATATGGATCCTATGAGTTCCGAATTATGCCGTTTGGGCTAACCAATGCTCCAGCGGTGTTCATGGACTTAATGAATAGGGTGTTTAGAGAGTTCCTAGATCATTTTATCATTGTCTTCATATATGAAATTCTGATTTATTCCCAGACTGAGGAGGAGCATGCCGAGCATTAGAGACGAGTTCTTCAGACTCTGCGAGAGCATCAACCATATGTTAAGTACGAGAAGTGAGGGTTTTGGCTACGTGAGGTATAGTTCTTGGGGCATATTGTTTCCTCCAATTGAATATCCATAGATTCGGGGAAGGTGTCAGTGGTGAGGGAGTGGGGGAAGCCCATGACACTGTTAGAGATCCGTAGTTTTCTGGGATTGGCAGGGTATTACTGGCAATTCATTCACGAATTCTCAAAGATAGCGGGTCCATTGACTAATCTGACTCGCAAGGGGATACCATACCTATGGGATGACACTTGTTAGTTGGATTTCGATGAGCTAAAGGATAATTTGACTTGGGCACCAGTTCTTACTTTATCCAGGCCAGGAGTAGAGTACCTGATGTATACTGATGCCTCCCTACAGGGACTTGGTGGAGTACTTTAGCAGGAGGAGCAGGCTATAGGTTATGCCTTCCACAAGCTCGAGCCTCGTGAGAAGAATTACCCCACCCACGACTTAGAGCTAGTAGCGATCGTATTTTCCTTACAAATATGGAGACACTACTTATTGGGGTATAAGTTTCGCCTGTTCACCGACCACAAGTCACTACAATACTTATTCACTCAGCGGGAGTTGAACATGCGTCAGCGCAGGTGGCTGAAGTTTGTGAAAGATTACCAGTTCGAGATACAGTACCACCCGGAAAAGGCTAACGTAGTTGCTGAGGCGTTGAGTCGTTGTCAAGTAGGTGAGGTGGTGGAAGTATGGAAGGATAAGTGGAAAGAGTTGTGATATCACGATAGTCACACCAGAGATTTTTATGAGGGTGATCCAGGCCCAAGCAGATGATTCGTTTTGCCAGGATCAGATTGTACAGCTTCTAGTCGAGGGCCCAGAGTCCTACTCAGTGAGTTCAAATGGAGGATTGCGATTTAATGGGAGATTAGTGGTCCCAGAGGGGGAGGACTTATGTCATGCAGTAATGAAAGAGTTGCATGGATTTCGATTTACAGTGCATCCTAGAGTGAATAAGATGTACCAAGATATGAAACGACAGTACTGGTGGAGTGGGATGAAGAAGGACATTGTGAAGTTCGCGTCCAAATATGCCACCTGTCAGCTGGTAAAGGTGGGCCATCAAAGACCGCTAGGGTTACTTCAGTTGCTAGAGATCCCTATGTGAAAATGGGAGAGCATTTCCATGGGTTTCATCATTGGTTTGGGTCACGACTTTATATGGATAGTAGTGGATCTGTTGACAAAGGTAGCCCATTTTCTGCCGGTGCGGACAGACTACATTACGGGACAGTATGCTCAGTTATTTATTGCTGAGATAGTGAGGTTGTATGGGGTTCCCCTGGATATCATGTCTGACAGAGACAAAATTATTGTGTCACCCCTCTGAGAGATATTTCAGGAGGCTATGGGTATCGAGCTGCGGTTGAGTATGGCTTATCATCCACAGAAATATGGGCAGACTGAGAGTACTAATCAGATGCTGGAGGATATGTTACGCATTTGTGTCCTTGATTTTGGAGGGGGTTGGGAGCAGTACCTTCCACTTGTGGAGTTCGCCTATAATAACTCCTATCAGTTTACGACTGACATGGCCTCATTTGAGGTGTTGTACGGAAGACTTTATCATTCTCCCACTTGTTGACTATAGGTGGGGGATAATAAATTACTCGGGAAATAGGTGATTCAGGAGACATTAGCAGGTTTTGAGTTGATCAGGAGTCGCATTAGGGTAGCCCAGGATAGGCAGAAAAGCTACGCCGATGCAAACGGTTCTTCAGGGAGTTTAGCGTGGGGGACCAAGTATTACTGCGAGTGTCTCCTATGAAAGGAGTGATGAGGTTCGGGAAGAAAGGGAATTTGTCTCCGAGGTACGTAGGACCATTTTCCATTATAGAGAGGATTGGACCGACAACATAGATTCTTGGGTTACCGGAGCACTTGTACCGTATTCATGATGTGTTCTTCATTTCGTCGTTGAGGCAGTACCTTCGGGATGATTTAGCCAACACTCATATTGCGATAGATGAGATCGATTTTTATCCCACCGATTATTATGAGGAGAGACCAGTGGCTATCTTAGACCATAGTGAGAGAATATTGAGGTCGAAGGTAGTCCCACTTGAACGGGTCCAGTGGGAGCATCATAATGTGAAGGAGTCCACTTGGGAGCGCGAGGCAGATTTGCGCGAAAAGTATCCGGAATTGTTTTTACCAGGTATGCCTTATTTTTCAAATTTCGGGACGAAATTCCGTTATTAGGGGGGAAGTATGTAATACTCCGTATTTTTATGGTATTTGATTTTGGGATTAACTAAATTAAATTGGGATAAATTAATTTAATATTAATTCGAATTTTAAAATAAATATTTACTAACGTGACGAGAGTCAGTAATTATTGGTAAGAATTATGTTGAATATTACTTAATGAGTAAAGTAATATATGAGATTGAATTTATTAAAATTATCGCGAGTGAGTAATACGACAATTATAGAAATTAAGTCGGGACACGCGTGTGTCGTGTCGGGACTAAATTAATGAAATAAAAAGTGAATTGATTCTAAGTCACCATTATAGTCATTTCGAGTACACCAATATTTTCGAAAGGGTCGAGATAGTCATAAAAGTGAACCCAGGGATTTAGTTTGGGTCTCGGGACATTTTTAGGCCCAACCGACGACCCGGGAGGGCATTTTGGTAATTACTCATTTTATGCCTTAATTAATGACGAAAATTGAGAGGTTATATATGATTGAAAGTATAGTCCTCGAGGGTTAGAAATACTGGAGTTGCAGAGAGGTTAAGGAATTGAGAAGATAGAAGGCTTCCAAGGAGGAGAACCACCAACCGTACACCATTCTCATCAATTCCACCAGTAACGCGTAGATCGAGGAACGAGGAGCAGGATCATACCCATCATCTTCTATAATTCAGACTTTCATTCTTGAGTCAAGTATCTAACTTGTTGTTCTTCAGTTGATAACACATCCATGCTAGTGTAGGAGATAATGATTTTATGTCTTATGAAAATATAATGTTGTTTGGGAGATTATTATTGCAATTTGGAGTAGAAACCATGTTAGGATGAATATCTTGTTATATGTAGAATATTAACCACGAAATTTGATGCCTAGTAGAGATAAAAATCTAAAAACTAATGGAATTCTTGAGAAGATTAGATAAACTAGGGTTAAATGATAAATTCTGGAATTAATCTATTTTATGACGATTCTTGAGGAATTAATGAATGTTTTACGTTAGCAATCTTCCATATTGGTTTATATAACGTTCACGATCTTTAGTTGGGAATTTTGGGACATGTTAATGGAGGTTTGATGATTTAAATTGGATGAAACCCATAGGTTAACAATTACAGAAACTGGGCCATTACCTGCTCGATCGATCGACTCCTCCTGGAAAAGGAAACTTCTTCCCATTTTTAAATGTTAATCCAATCTCAATGTGTAAGGACCTTTGGACATAATATAAATATCATAATGGGACTTGAGAAGGACCAGTAGGGTATAAGTAGGGTCCAGGTAATACGAATTTATATAAGATTTAACCGTGGGATTTCGGGGGTATAAATTGAGTGGGAATTCGTACGTACGTTAAATTAGGTCTTGTGAGAATTAAGAAGGACTTAGACCAGTAGGGGAGTGAGTGTACACATACTGATTTTATATTTATCAAGAGGATACACTTTGAGAGTCGAGAAGTACTTAAGTACTTGCGATAATTGAGAAAATGAAATAATGACTTAATTATATGTAGAATTTGGGCATTATGTGTCACGCATGGTTCGAATATATTATGGGTTGTGGGCATACCTAGATGAATAATGTGAATATATATATGAGTGCACGTATATATATATATATATATATATATATATATATAAAATATTTTATATCTGTGTGTAATCATACCCCCGCTACTTGCTATCACGGAGGTTTCGCGCCGAGACAGTCTTATCTCGATTGGACCTTTATGGGAGATATTGACTTGTACCCTAGAACATAACATCCTTGGTACAAGCTATCTGAGAATGGTAGTCAGACGGTCCTAAGAGATGTGAGTTTATATGCTGACCTCCTAGTGACTCGGAACTATGATTCACCTCCAATATGTGTGTTTTGTGTTAATATAGTTCGAGAGTGATTCAGAACTAGTATTTCCCTTTTGTACGAGAGATACGGGGACTTGATAGCAGAGTATGCCATCACCATAGATTTTATATGGGGTTCCCGATTAGTATATATATTATATGAATGATATATATATATATATATATATATATATATATATATATATATATACATACTTGTGATTCCTCCACTGTGCTTGTAAGTGGATAAAATTGAATAATTATTAGTAAATGAGTTAAGTAATTGAGAACTTAAGTCTGTATTGAGATGAACATCACAGGCTTAAAATATTCATAAGGAAAGTTTAACATATATAAACAATAGTTATGCGATTACTTGCAACCGAATTTGGCGAAGGAAAATTAGGTTAGATTAGTGAATTGGGTTAAACTAGTGAATTGGGTTAGCTTTATCTAGATTATTTTAGTTGTACGTTAGGCGTGAACACTAGTTGAGGGGTGATAATTCCCTAGTGAGTGTCGAAGTACTAACATGTATGCAATATCAACTGGTAAGCATTTTAAATACTTGCTAAACTATTTTTAAATCTATTTTACACTCGGGCTCTGACTCGTTTCCTATCATCTCTTCTTTCTATTGTATATATATATATATATATATATATATATGTTCTAAAGGTTCCCAGCCACAAGGGCGTCATGCTTAGATCTTTGGACTATTGACGTGCTGCAACTAGTGTGGGAGTCGCAGGTCTTTGCAGTCGACGACTTCATCCTTGTCTTCTCAGCCTTCCATTTAGTCATTATTAGATAGGGCATGTGTCACCCATTTCCAGTTTTATGTAGTTCATAGAGATTTGTACTCTTTATTTGTTTCAGTATTCCGTTTTAGATGGGATTGCTTTTGAATATTACATTATCCTTCAATTTGGGATATTTTATTTGGATGATTTATCTAGCATGTTTATTCCATATGGATGGTTTGATTTTTAATATTATTATCTGTGTTCATGAAAATGTTTTCGTATATTAAATTACAAACATGGAACTTAATCTTTAAAATTAAATGTTTTGACATTTAGCTTAATTATTTATTAGGTGATTAATAAAGAAAATTATTTTCGACAGTGATGCTTAGAATGAACCAACCGGACACTTTGATTTAATTTAATAAAGGATTGATCACCCAGTATTTAATTAGGCCAAGTGTCACACGTCTTAGATCCAGAAAAATTTGGCTACCATATTACTATGCATCTTCGTCTCATCTTTTAGCCGCTTTGAAGTATATCCTAAACCTAAACAACCTTAGATATCACATGAGTCTACTCCCAATCTCAAGTGATCCCATGATTAAGTATTATTTGTCTCGATTCAATATAACTAATAGATCTCTATTAATTCTACACTCAATATCACGAGTGTATAATAATATAAGTAAAGACATTCCATAATTCTACTATTAACATTAGTACAGTCCTCAACATGTACATCAACATATAAGCGCTCAATTCCAACCCACACATAACGAAGGTCCATGCCAATAATGGCGTCATGCTCGTGCATATCTAAGACTAGCATGTCTGCAGGTAAAATCAAACTCCCAATCTCTATACTTACTCCCCGACATATAAAGAAAATCAACGAACCATTACCCAACGGTGAGTCTACACATGTTACTATACTCTCTAACCTATCTAATAACCCCGTGGACCGTGCAAAACTAGTGGCTATGAAACAGTGTGATGCCCTAGTGTAAAATAAAACACGCCCCATAGTACCATGAATAAAAAACATACCCTTAATGGTGGGTGGTGCCTACGGTGCTGCTGCCTGGTGGATGTTATAAACACGTCCATACTGTAACTGACCCTGCTGAATCAGGGGTGTAGGCAAAGCTGGGACTGGTGCCACTTCTGGTAGGGCGACGGGAAAAATGGGTCTCGGGGGCTCCTTTTGGGCTCCCTGCTGCTGGGGGAACCTGCCCTTGTCGGGGCAATCATGTTTCCTATGTCCAGTCTTGCCACAAGAAAAATACCTACCGCTAAATTTACCTCCCTTATGCCCCTGTTGGCCACTGCCACCCCTCCACTAGCCGTGTTGGCCCTATTGATGCCTCTGTTAGCCCTGCTAATAACGAGGTTGGATCTACTGACTAGACTGGCCCTGTCTATTACCCCCATATCCATGCCTAGAGTCACCAGATCGAAATCGCTTAGTAGGGTCCCCCTGCTAGAAACTCTGTTCAACCTGACGGACCTTCCCCTGAGCTGTTGGTGCCCCACTGGTACTACTACCTCCTGTCCGACCCTGCTGACTGGGCTCCCCCGCTAATTTTCTTTCCTAATGGTGGAAGCGATGGTCCTAGTATTATAAAAGGGTGGCATTGAGTACATCAGTGTAAGTATCTAACGACAGATTACCTATGAGGTGCTGGCGAATCCTCCAAGTCAATCCATCAATGAACATCCAAATATTCTTCTCTTTGGTAGGTGCTCATTTGGCACGATAGTAATCAGTCTCGTGAACTCCTCATCATACTCAGCGACAGTCATACTGCCCTACTTGAGATTCAACAGTTTCGGCCTCATCTCTATCTACGCGACGAAAGGAAAGTATTTACGGTCAAACCGCACCCAAAAGCTCTGAATCATCATATTATCCCTCTCCTCCAAGGTGGTAGTGGACTACCACCACTGTAAAGTGACCCCCTCTAGCTTGTAGGAAGCTAGTATCTGCCTTTGAATCGGTACAATCGTATATGCGAAGATGCCTCTGGATATCTTTCTTCCATTGGCTCGCTATGATGATGTCAGAACCGCCCGAGAACTCTGGGGGATGTTCCCTCTGAAAGGCATTCCTGACCCTTTCCCATTCAGTGGGAAACTGAGCTGGAACCGGTGCCACAACCTGGACATGGGGTGGATCCTACTGCACCACCGCTAAAGCTTCATTTACTGCCTGAGCAACTATGGCGGCAACTTTAGTTGCATTAATCATTCCCTGAACTTGAGCTGTTGGATGCTCTGGCGGGGCATTTCTTTTCCTCGGGGCTCTTCTCGTAGGCATATGAAACGAGAAGGTATTTATTAGTCCATAATTATTATTAAATCTTAAATAGCAGAAGACGTAAACACATAAATAAGAGTACAATAACCTTAAAGATAGGGCTTTATATCAAAGAACGCTAAGCGAAAAGCATAATAAGCCGTACAGATCCTAAAGGACTCTAGAACCTAATGCTCAGATACCACCCGTTACACCCCGCCTAATTAAATAACGAGTGAACAATCCTTTATTAAAATTAAATAGAATGTTTGGTGGGTTCATTCTTAGCATAACTATCGAGAATATTTCATATTATTAATCACCTAATAAATAGTTAAGCTAAGTGTCAAAATAGTTTTCCCATTTAATTCTACCCAATTAATCCATTAATAACTTTCCATATTAAAATACAATCTAATCACATTCCACAAGAATAGAATAAATACTGGACAAGAATTAAATACAGAAATAAATTGGACTGGATAAAACATTCCAGTTCCAAGTCACAAACCAACAAACCATAACATCCTCAAGTGTAATAGAAATGAAATACTAAAATGAACGGGGTAAAATCTCTAATAAATGACTGAGAATGAGCGAAACATGCCCAAAATGAAATATCTGAAGAGTGGAGAGAAATGATATAAGCGTCTAAGTGCAAAGGCCTGCAACTCCCACAAGTGCTCCAGCTCGCTAAATGATCCACGCATATAAGTCTCGTACCCCTCTGGCTGGGCACGTGATAAATAATATATATATATATATATAGTAAAAGTGAAAAGAGTAGCAAGAAACGGGTCAGAGCCCGAGTTGTAAAAATATTTATTTTAGCAAGTATTTAAAACTGCAATGATGCAATTATTATGTGCATGTTAGTTTCGAACTCTCACATGAGATTCTCACCTCTCCACTATTGTGCATGCCTAACGTACATCTATCCTAACCTAGTTATCCATAATGTTACCAACTATATCATAGACTTATACTTCTAAATATATCTCAAAGGAGTAGCCCGTATCGCCCATACAATACGCTAATAAGATCATTTATTCCAATTAACCGTATATAACATTCACTGTTCTGATAGTAATTATTTTACCCACTGAATATACTTTACTTACCAAAATTTATAAATTTGCTAATTTCGCACATTATAATCATTCACAAGTATATATATATATATATAGTCACATCATCCCTATATATACATATATAAATCTTGCGCCCCTTGGCGCAATGCATACTTTGCTATCGTGTCCGGATGCATCGCTCACTGCGTAAAGGACAATTGGTTCGGTGTCTGTCACGAACCATCAATCTCATAACACACATATTGAAGGCGAGCATACTCACCAACCAATTGGGTCACGCACATACCTACGGTCCCATTCAGCATTCAAAATTATCCTACGTCTCAGATAGCATGAATCTAAGTTCATATGCTCTGGGTACAAGTCAAATATCCCCCCATTGGGTTACCTGGGATAAGACTGTACATTGCGCGATAACCCCCTCCCGATATCAACCAGCGTGGGTATGCTATACACAAAATAAAAATAATAATCTAATAATAAGCGCTCCCACGTCCTCTTAAAGTCCGGGTATTCACCCAACCCATACATACATTTCTCCACGTAGTATACTTCCCATTATTACTTATAAATGTAATTAATTCGATTATTCACTCTCTCGAAATTTCCAAAGTTAATTCACCTATCCAAGCCTTAAGGTATCATCTTAGGAATGCTTCCCAAGTAATTATGCACTAAGCTAATATCAGTAATTGGTAGTTTCCCTTACTCACTAATCGTGTCAACTGATTTGGGAAAAAAATAGGAATTTCTGGGTTTTTTGGGACCTGTCGTTCAAACCAAAACTGGTTTTGCTCGAACGAATTGGTAGGTCGTTTGAATGACTCTGCATCTCGTTCGAACGAGACATCGTCGTCTCCATTCTGCTACCTGTTGCATTTTTCCAACATTTTTCAAACTAAAACCTCTACAGATTTGTCCCAAACTCCCAGCAATTACTTCCAATCAATTATTAAACATGTTGGAATAGTATCTAACAACTTAGAATCATTTAATCATGCATAAACCATAATAAATTCTGAGAATTCACAAAATGAATCAAACATGCCCTAGTTCTTCAAATTTCTATACGAGAACTCAAAATCAGATTCTTCCATCATAATTAATCATCAATTCGTGATCTCTAACCTATCTACGTGAGGCATTCATCCTAATTAGATATAAGATTTTAACTAATGTCTTTAGTTCTCCAATTTCATCAAAATTCATGAATCACAAATGGTTATTATATATCTAAACTTTTTTTAAAGCCCTGAACCTCCACACGAACGAGCCCTTTGGAATCCCTCGTGTTTTCTAAACATGGGGGTGCAAGTGACAAAGACACCCTAACACACACCCCAATTTAAATATGGCACCAGAGGGGGAATCGAACCCAGACACCTTACGGTATACCCGCACGGCTCTGAGCCCGCCCTTACCCTCAGGGCAGGCATGAACATGATTGCTGCTATAATTTTGCAAGGATTAAACGCTTGCCTCGATTTCAAAGGCCTGATCTCCCGGTGATGTTGATATAGGTGTGTTCCTCATCTCACGATCTACAATTTGGTGGAATTTTTAGTGTGTGTTCTCTAGTTATGCACCAAGAACTCCTATGGTTTATTCTTCATTCCTCTGTGCCTTTCTCTTTTCTCTCTCATAGGTTTAGAATTGATAAATCCCCTCTAACCCACTTTCCTTTATATTTAATTTCCTAATTTTCGTCCATAATATTTCCCAAATATTTTAAAGGATAAAAATACCCCTACGGGGTGCCTGTTAGGCCTAAAAACATCCCGGAGTCCAAATAAAATACCCGGGTAGAATTTTTTTACTATCTCGACCCTTTCGGACTCAATAGCGCACTCAAAATTAGCATAAGAGTTACTTACAAATTATTTACTTCTTTAACCCATTAAATTAGTCCCGACACGACTCACACGCGTGTCCTGACTTAATGCACTAAACTGTCATATTTTCCACTCTCGACGATTTATAAAAAAATTATAATTCCGTATTGCGTGTTCACACAGTAATATTCTATAATTCTCAACAATAAGTATTAACCCTTGGCACGCTAGTTAATATTTATTTTTAATTCGAATTAATTAATAATCAATTTTCTCACATTTTTAATTTAATTAATTCAATAATAATAATTAATCCCACAATTATTTAACATAGTAAAAATACGGGGTATTACAATTTTAGGAGAAGGATAACATTTCATTATCCATGAGAGACCGAAAGGGTGGAATGGGTGCCTAACACCTTTCCTTTCATAACATAGTCTCTGAGCCCACGTTTCACTTGGTTTCACACTCACTACTAGTATTTTATGTCTTCTCCTTGGATATGGCTATTTCGTTTTCCTGATTTGAGTAAAATAGATTGGAGATTCCATTATCTACACGTTAACATACTCTCACATCCTTAACGTTGACCCCTTCATGTCCTTTAGATACCGCTAACACCGCATGAGCAATAGGAGGAGATCTTTTCTCCTCCTCATTCGGGGCCTAAAATGGAAATAGTGGCGACTCTGATGGGGAGTATTTTTCCGAACTATAATCTATTTGCATGGGTTTTTCTTTCTCATACATCATTTTCCACATGTGTATATGTCCTCTCACTTGTATATTAATTTATCTTCTCATGATCACATATTTTATATGCCATATTCATGTTATTCTATCCATGTATATTTGTTTTCATCAAGCTTATCTTTTCACGACATGTATATACCATCTTTTCTATCACATGCTTTATGTCACTTGTATATACCCATACTTCTTTCACTTGTATAAACCTCATGTTTCACATTCACTTGTACATATTTTCCATGTTTCACTTCACTTATACACATGTCCTTACCACTTTATATATTCATGCTTATTCCTACTTGTATATATTCACATGCTTCACGTCACTTCAATATATCACAGGTTTCATGTACACATTTCACATCACTTGCATATATATATATATATATATATATATATATATATATATATATATATATATATATATATATATATATATATATATATATTACCCTAACTTTGTACATACCTCCATGATACATCCCCCTTGTACATATCCATGAGCCTCACAATTTTGTACATATTTCCATGATTTGGTCATGTGTACATATTTTCTCACTTTACCCCACTTCTATAGTTAGTTATCTTTATCGCATACTGCTTGTGTATATTTCCATGCTTTACTTTATGCTTAGTAATTGTACATATCCCTTTTAGCGTACATAGTACTTTGCACAAAAATACTAATTAAGACTCATGCATTTGCTCACTACATCATATGAACATTGAGTATTGGCCCAATATTTGTCCCTAAATGGGGAGTTATTTTTTGATAGGTTGTCGGTTCCATGGGGCGCTATTAACCTAAGCGATACGACTCCTACCTTCCATTGGCTAAGTACCCACGATGTATATCAAACGGTTCCCATGAATCTTATTGCTTGACTGAACTCATGAAGGGAGGTATTTAATAAGAACTTATTCACGTATATTAAATATATCGAATTTCCTATCACATGTACTGTCACCACGAGATATATCGTGAGGCAATTCACGTATGCTCGGGTATATCAAATGTCTTTTCCCCACGTACAAATGAATGATTGCCCTAATAGGCAAGATGTATACCATGGAAGTCACACAAAAGGGATAATCCTTACACTAACCTCCCATGCATAACCATCATATAAATGTCTTCCCTTGGACAATCATTCCTAGATTGCTAATTCCAATGCAAAACTCTGCTGAAATTTCGGGCACCTTATCGCCCAATTTTACGCTCTTTCGCCCATTTTTAAAACATGTCCCTATCCGCGAGTCCGAAAACTAGTTAAATCGTGTCTTAAATTGTGCACCTTATTCTTTTTGACTCGAGTCTTATTCATCATTTCACTTTCACTCTAGGCGTAATATAATACAAGTGGAGCCTAATAATCAGAACTACACTAGCGGATTTTTCTCCTTTTTTTTAAAAAATACCAAAATATTATGTTCATTTTTCAATAAACATAAAAAAATTCTTCCCCTATCAAGTGCAACCGCGTTCCCCTAGCCAGACATGGCTACATATTAACTGAGATCGTTATCAAACCACCTCAAAGCTCTACTACATCATTAACTACTTCAACATAAACTGAACGGTCCTACCATAAATTCTTGATCAAAATGTTAGTGCTCAGCTTGATCTGATGGCTATACTTGCACAACTCATCGTAAAAATTGATAGCCTGCAGTTAGATGTCCATGACATGCAAAGAAACAGGGGCTAAATCTCAGAAATACTTGATCCCGAAGTCATGCATAATGTTGTTTTCTTCCATGTCGTGGGACCATAAATTCTTGAACCGATATGGGCTCCGAAAGAATATCAATTGGCTTCGCATGCGATAGTTCCTCTGTGTGTTAATTATTGACCGCCATAGGAGTCGGGCGTCCCCGTCTTGGTATAGCCATAGGAGTCATACATCACCACTTGATAACGAGTATACCTATAGAAACTGGGCATCAACGTCTGATACCGGGTATAGCCATAGTAGTAAGGCGTCACTGTCTAATGGTTGACAATTGTGTTTTTTATTGGTGGATACTCATCACTCTACCTTATAGAAGTTCGTCCCCATCAGACATATTTGTCAAAAATAAATCACAGAGTGTTGTAGCATTATTTTAGGAGTTAGCAAGTGAAAAATGCACATAATGTGATTATGATATAGGTGATAAATGTAACTCCACAAAATTTAAAAAGTGAGCATGTAATAATTATGGTAGCGAAGACTCCGTTGGTTCTTGTATGATTAAGCCAACATTAATGGTATATTACACATTTTGACTCTTATAAAAAGCATATAAATACCATCACATGAAGTTTTATGTAGAGCCCCAAATTGATATTTTTACTAATAAAATATATCAAGTTTGAAAGCAAATCCCCCAAGTTATTATTACATGAGATATGCACAAGAGGTATGAACCTTTATGGTTAAGTATTATCACCCCACTATATGATTATTAACAAAAATTCAAAAAAAATATCAATATGAATAAATTACAACTCTTCGTAGTGACATCCCCCTAATGAAAATAAAAACATCCACCAAAATGATGGTGCTTAGTAATATTTAATTTGTTTTTAAAATCTGCAAGTAAATATGCTTATGGTCAAGTAAGATCTAACTAGTGGGAAAGTATAAGTGCACAACCTAACTAACTTATGGATGAATGTATAAAACAAGAAAATGGGTATAAGCATGCTAGGAGTTTCAATATTCATGGCATCTCTTTAGTATATACATGTGCATAAAATAGTAGAATATAAATGAATTATATTTATAAGGAAATAACTCATCTGATGCCATGTGATGGGATAAGAGTTCTACCGCCCAGATATTATGATGCTTACATTGAGGTGCTTGAAGATGAATCCCAAACAAATAATCAAAGTCGGCTTTGGAAGACGATCTAGACGGATGTTATAGAATCAGTTTGGAAGGCCGCATATGTCAAATTCACAATTGGTGTTTCACCGATCGGATGAATCATTGATGTGCATTCACTGGAGTGTCGGTGTTATATCTCTACTGTTCATCCGATTCGACTATTGTTTATTCATTCAACTACTGTTCATCATACGGTTCGAGTGAATGATTGATAATGCTCAGTTCGGTTGGGAATTGAGGTATATTTTGCCCTCATCAATTCTTTCTAAGAAATTTGATCAACTGAAAGTCTTGGGAAGTTATGTGGACTTGTAAGGACATATTTTAAATAGTGCTATTTACTTTAGAGTATGTCCTATACCGCTACAACCATCGAAGAAAAGTTCAAGTTCAATCATGCATGAAGATGGATCTGGATATTTCTTCAATGAACAAGCCTCTGCGAGATAGATCTTGGTGAGGTTGTGTTTAAGTCCCTTAATAGTTCACTTAAAGTGTTGGGATAATTTTTTCTAAAATGTTTTTGAACATCTGAGGCATCTTTTTACATCAAAATATATTTCTAAGTCCTGAGGTGGAGTTTTAATGAAAAGGAATTTTTTACTTTGGTCGTTCAAACGACTTCCTTATGTAGTTCAAACGACATGAAGTTGTCGCTCAAGCGACTGCTTCAACTGACAGAGCATCTTGTATGATAGATCATTTGAAGCTTGCTTGATCAGTTCATCAAACGACATGCTACCGTAACCTCATTTGATAGGTCACATGATGCCTGGTTCAAACGACATCACTTGTCATTCGAGTGGCATGGCATTCTCATTCGAGCAACCCCGCCGACTCAGATTTTCTATATATACATGTTAAATGAGTCATTTTTTCTTCAAAAGGCGTGAGTGTTTCATTATACAAAAATTGCTTTTGTAGACCTTTTGAGGTGTTTTAACTTTGTTTTGATTAAAAAATCATACCGAATACTTTATTGAATCATTTTGGAACCAAAGATATAATTTTTCTGGAGTTTCTCTTGTAAGGAAGATTTCTCTACTGCGGATTTGGTACCACTTGAGGGAGGTGCTGACTGACGAAGACTGCGGTCATTGGGAGTGCTTGTGGGTGTTCCTTGCTAAAGACAGAAATGTGGTTCTTCTGGGTTTGCTGCGATCAATCCATTGTTGATCTAGGCTGCGTGTCTATGTGGATCTACTGCGTGAGATTCATTGCGGATTTCATTGTGTATATGTTAGTTGTGATTTACTGTTCACATCGAAATAAAGGTTTTACCCGAAAGTTTTTTTTTTCCTGAATCTCAATTTATATTTATTGGATTTTCATGATTTATTTAATCCACATAAATGCATGTTTTAGGGTTCAATGAAATTGGTTTAAAGATTGACTCCAATTAAATAAGTTTAAAATTGGAAATTTGCGAATTTGTTTAAATCGACATCACACTACATTCTTAAATTGGTATCAGAGCTTTAGGTCGGAATTTTTACCTCTAAAAATTGGTAATCAGAGCTTTAGCTATGGATTTTTACCTCTACAAATTGGTATCAGATCTTTTAAGCGAGCTTGACTTCTCAAATTGGTATCAGAGCAGGTTTCACCAAATTATCGTGAGATCCTTTTTTCGCAAATTTTTTGTGATATCGATTTTTTTTTAAAAATCGTAATGTTTCGAATGAAAACTTATACAATCGATTTCCAGTTTTTTACGGGACTAATCATTCCTATTGGAAAGCCCTTATGAAATCTTATTTAAAGGCCATCGATGAAAGAGTTTGGGTTATTTGTGAAAGAGGGTGGACTCCTCCCCTGTCACTGGTAATAATGTTACCAATCTTAAACCTGTGATTTACTGGACCGAGGACGAATTTAAGTGGAGAACTTTTAATTCTCATGGGCTAAGTGTAATTTCTAAAGCCATCACTCCTGACGAGTTTTGACGTATCATGACGCACACCACATCAAACGAAGCTTAGAATTTTTTTACAACTTACCCATTAAGGCACAACTGCGGTAAAAGTGTCTAAATTACAAAATTTAGGTACTTGATTTGAAACGATTACCATGATTGAATCTGAGTGTTTTGGTGAGTTTTATGCACGTTAGTCTGATATTGCCAACACTAGTGTGACACCCCGCCTATTAAAATACCGGGTGGACAGTCCGTGATCAAAATAAAATGTTGGTCTCATATCGCTCATTCTTAGCATCACTGTCAAAAACTTTTTAAAGTTACTAACCACCTAGCAATTTAATTAGACCGGTGCCAAATTTTATCTTTCATTAATTAACAACACGCAGAGACTAATAATAATTAAACCATAAATCACAAACTGATAAATAATCCTAACACAAATGAATAATATAAATAAAAGTAACCGAATCAACTATCGATTCAACAATAAAATACAAACTGAAACAGTAACCTGGATACACAAGGTCAAATAAATAATTGAATACTAAAACTGAGGGCGACATGCCCAAATGAGTACTGAAATAAAGATCCTACACTAGGAATGAATAAATAAAACGTCTATAATGAAGTCCTGTAACTTCCACATGAGTTGCAGCGTGCATCCCTATATAGAATCCTTAAACTGGGCGTCCCTGTGGCTGTACACCTAAAAGGTTTTGAAAAAGATTTTGACATGGGTTAGAGCCCAAGTAAAATATTTTGAAAATATTTAGTAAGAAGTTAAATTGCAGTAATTAAAAATGCATGCACACTCTTTATATTTAAGTCAGTGTCGCACTCTCTTGAAGTATAACTCACTCCTCATCTAATGTGCACACCTAACGCTTTCCTGCTAACCTCTCCTAGTTAAGATACCCCCACCTAACTAGCCGTATCAATTCTATTTTTATATACTAACTTGTTGTGCCCACCCGTATTTCATTTACAATACGTTACTGGATTCTTTATATCAATTAACCAATTATGAATTTCTCACTATATGATTAATCATCCACCCACCAGGGTTATTTTAGATGTCATTATCTTTCTCATCTACTAATTACACACTGTAGAATAAGTCATAAGTGTATTTTTATCACTTTGTTACATATACTAATACGACACCCCTAGGATGAGCTGCAGGGCATGTATACTATGCTATCATGTCCCGATACATAATCTACCAAGCACACATAGTAGAATAAAATATAAGTATAGATATTTATTATTCTAATTATATATATACAATACAACACCCCTAGACTGAGACCTCCGGTGCATACATACTCTGCTATCGAGTCCCGGTACATCACGCACTGTATAAATGACTATTGGTTCAGTATCTCACTCGAACCATCATCACAAATCACACATAGTGAAGGCGAATATAGTCCCCAGCCAAATGGGTCACTCACATACCTACGCTCCCATTCGACCGTCGGAACTACCATACTCTCATAGCACATGTCCAAGGTCCTATTATGGGTATAAGTCTAAAATCCTTCCAATGGGCTCATCAGGATAAGACTGTACCCGACGTGTAGCCTCCTCTCGATAGCAAGAAATGTAGGTATGTCATACACATAATAAATCATACAAATCAGTACAGGTATACACACAACTTATATCATATATCCCATACGTAGTATATATATCTCTCGAATATCCTACGTATTATTTAATTCTAATTACACTTCTTTTCGTACATTCCCGAGTATCTCTCACTACTCGAAGTATGCCAATTATCCTTTAAAATATTTCAATGGGTAATTCACTCATATCCTATTGATCTAAGTCATCGATTTCTCATTCCACGAATTCGTTACATTTTTAATTACACTGATTAATTTAATCAATTTCACATTAATTTATTAAAGTAGTGTCAGCCAACTACAATACCCAGACTCACTTACTCGGTCCGTATCGTCACTCTTGAGAATTTATTCTACAAACCCCAATATTAGTTCGCACCTCTCGTTACATTTAATATTCAATAATTTATAATATTTTTCCAATAATAAATTAATCCGGCCACTCCGTGCCCAACTCCCGACGCACTTTCCTGAAAATATTCGAGTCACAATCCCAGGCTCATTATTAAATAAATTTTACCTCCATTAATTTTTATTAGAGTAATGCCACTAAAATATAATACCCGGACACATTTATTCGGCCCATAGTTTAAACCTTTCTACAATTCATTACTCCAATTATTCAATTTATCATCACACTTATTCTTTACTTCCCAATAATTTATATTCATGTACTAAGTCTTTAAATATGGGAGACCAAACATTTTCTAACTGTTATCTCCATCATTCCCACAAGTTGAACAAAAAAGGCAACGTGCTGATAAGAGTTATCTTGCTAATCAATCCATCAAAAATCTCGACAAAAAATAATGGAATTGGGCAGGTATGGGAAGCGTCGCTCGAACGAGACTTTTCGTCACTTAAATGACTTCCACCGTCGCTCTTATGACGGATGTGGTAGTTTGAGTGACCATCTACTTTGCCCCACCTTCATCTTCTTTCCTACGACTTGTTTTGCCATTAACCTCATTCCTCAGACTTCCTTACTGTAAACTATAATTTGCCCTTATAATTTTTTTACCAACAATAGCTTTACTTCTTCAATTGCGTTAACCTCCATCAATAATTTACAATACTAAATCATTCATCAATATACTCCTAAGATTTCTCTTATTCCCTTTTTCTCAATATTGGGTTTCGAAATCTAAGTTATATGACATGGATTTTGGGACAAAAAAACAGACACACGCTCATTTAATTTGTAACACCATATAAATATCACCTTCAATTTATGTAACAACCAATCCATAAATACCCGTTCTCGATGCGATGATCCCCCACAAACGAATATGGTTCACACACACTATGATATGAATTGAAATACCGCAATTTAAATGAAAACAAGTTTAACCACTTGCCTGGATAATTTTGTACTATCTAATTCCTTTTCTATAGACAATATTTTTGATGAAGAACACATCAATCTTTTCTTGGTTTGGCTCCCGAAGGCTCTCCCACTGGATCCCTATTTTCTCCTCTGCAACTAGGGTTTTCCTAAATGAGTTATGGCTGCCACACCCTCTCACATTTTGGTTTTATTATGCCAATCCCGTTTTTAGTCTTGTGGGATTTATTAAAATGACCCAAACACTCCCGCGTGGGACCGATTATGCCTAAAAATGCCCCGAGACCCAATTACTACCCTTGGGTATTTTTTTTTACTATTTCGACCCTTTTGGACTCAACCGTGCACTCAGAATCGTCATCCGAGTTACTTAACTAAAATCTCCAATTTCAATCTCTAATTACAACATATGTATTCTTAGAAGAGTTAACTCGAATTAATTTAAATCTTAATTCTCTAAATAAATTGAATCTTTCAAATTAAACAAATTCTCCAAATTAAATCTTAATTGCTCCAAATCATCAATTTAGTTTAAATTCTACTTCACCAAATTAAATAAATTCTTTATCCTAAAAAATACGGGTGTTACAACTAGTTTCAATCTTGGTGAGCACATTCCTGAAGCACGAGTGATTAATTTTTTTTTGAGATCGTTGCCTAAACGTTTTATCCCGAAATTCACTGTGTTGAATTCCATAGGAAATTTGAGCAATCTTAAGTTTGAAGAACTGGTATGTGACCTCCAGACATGAAATTGACTTATTTTCTGAAACTGTCAAGCCTAAGTATAGAGGGATGACACTTAGAGCCCAGTCTAGGAAGAGTGAGAAAGTGTCCAAGAGAGAGAAGAAAAAGAAAGTGAAAATTTATGAGTTCGAGTTTGAGGGCGAGTTTGATTTTGATGATGTCACTACACCACAATGACCATTTACTAACACACAATGACCGTTAGTAATCAATTTTCTAACGGATATATCCGTTAGGAATAATGTGTTGGGAATATCATTTCTAACGGACACAACTCGTTAGAAAATTTATTAATTCTAACGAAATAAAATTGTTAGAAATTTTGTTATTTCTAATGAAAAATAATTGTTACAAATAATAAAAACCATTACTTATGTGAGGACTTATTTTCACATTTATGCTTTTCCTTTTATTTACTAACGGATCTAAACCGTTAGAAGTGGGACTTTCTAACAGTTTTACTCCATTAGAAAATGTCGTATAATATATATATATATATATATATATATATATATATATATATATATATATATATATATATATATATATATTTCAGGGAACCAACCAATCCATCTTTCTCAACCTTTCAAAATCAATGCCAACATTGAGTGGGAGCCAAAATAGTAATCAAAGACAATCACCAAAAAGAAATTCATAAAAACTCATGCTTGTTAAAATTTTCAAATAATTAATGAAGTTGGCATATATAAAAAAAATGAGAGAGAAAGAGAGAAAGAAAGCTATATATAATCAATATCCATCATATCATTGTCCATAAATGTATAAATATGCATAATCCATAACAAGCATAGAGCAACCGTCTAAACATACTAGAAAAGGTTCACATGCACAAAAACATAAGAAGAAATAAATGTTATGATCCATTCATAAGTAGAAACAAATGTACTTCAATCAACAATCAAGCCATATGAAGTATCCCCCACCCACGAAGCCAACCAAGGTATAAAAACCATCTTGAAGAGCTTCCCACAAATGAGCGTCAGGGTTGGACACTTCGTCCACACAAACTATCTTTTCTCCATTTTGGGGACGCTTGAAATGACACGTTTGTCATGATGGATTTGTCACAACATGACATTTGGACAATTTTTTACCAAACTTATTGCACAATAGGACTTTAGATTCGTTCATGGGAATGCGAGGAGGATGATGAGTTTGAGATGCACCAAGCCATGCGAAAACATCGTCCACATTTTGGGCTAGAGGAGAAGGGAGATTAATTGAGATGGATCGATCACTAGTGGAAGTGTTCAACGGTGCCCCACTTTCTTTCATGTTTGATACAATATGACACATAACTTGTTACATAAATGGAAAAAAAATAAAAGTTAAGAGAAAAAATAACACAATGAAGTTGTAACATGGCATGACAAAATTTAAAAATATGAAAATCTACCTTGAGGGTATCCTCGACAGTGTGTAGTCTTGAGTTGAGTTCATGATTATTACATGCACCTTTTTCATTTTCTGTTTATCCCCGTTCAAGTTCCTCACTCACAATCCCAATATGAATAAGTTGTGTCCTAGAGATTTGGCTTGAATATGCATGAACACTTCCCCTTTTATCCTTCCCAAATACTTCAGCAACTTCATCCGTGTCGATGCCACCCTCATCATGGCTACTTCCTTCACATTTTCTTCTATTCTCAGCAACCATCAACTCATCTTATAGTATGAGCAACAAAATACTAAACTATAAATACATCTAAAAGTGGAAAGACTAAAGGAGAAAAAAATAATATAATAGACAAAAAAAAAAATACTCACATATTTAGCCTTAGCGCTTGCCATCATATTGCCATTTTCATCACCGTGTCCCGAAATCCACTTATCTATTCGCCTAAATTTTTTGTTAGGCACTTCCTTTCCCTATAAGTTTGATATCAAGTGTAAGACTAAAAACTATTAAATACTGGAAATTATAAACATGAGTGACTACCTTTTTGAATGCTTTCTGGGCATAGCTACAACGCCCGAGACAATGGGGAATTTGACTTTTTTTGTCGATTTTCACTATTTTGTTGTTGCCTTTTGGGATTATCTTCATTTTCTACAATTTTGTTCCAAATTTCAGGATCAACTCCTTGAGGCACTTCACGACCATTTTTCCTTAAATGGTCTCGCAAACTAGACTTGAAGGTCCTAAACCTTTAGGACCAAGGTTTCTCAAGCAAACGGCGAACAACTTCAACCGAAACATTAAGTTCAAATTGACCCTGTAGAAAAATGTAAATAAAAAATAGCAAAAGGTTAGAAAACAACAAAACGAGTTTATACATTTGCTTTACACACGAACATACTATGATTCAAAAAATAAATTGTTTAATCTGCAGTATATCTATGTATATTTCATATTTAAAAAATGAAAAAATATCATATATGGATAGTATTTTTAAAGGAAATTGAATATTACCATCAATGTGCGCCACACATCATCTTTGAAGTGTTATGGCACCTTTCTCCAATCATCACAGCTAATGGGAATAAGACTTCGCACTAAATCACCTACACGAGAATTCCACTTCTTACAATTATCACCCACAATCGAGCCGTCAATTTCAACTATGATTGGAATTTTATCCTTATCATCTTTGTCACCTAATGGTTGAGATGAAGTTCGAGCAGAAGATGGTTGTTGCGTTGCATTTGCATCTAAAGACATAATTGATTTCCTAAAATTCAGAACATGACATTAAATGTTAGAACATTAATATGTATATAGGACTATAGCTTAACAAAATGAAATCGGGCTTATTTGAAATCAAGGAATTTTTTGTGCAAGATTGGGACCCAAAAAAAATTGAGAAGGAAATTTTGACTCAGAAGAAAAGTTTGTTGATTATAAGGAGGTTGGAATCTCACCGGGTCGAGCCTCTTTCAATTGGTGCAATAGAAATTAAGACCTTCGTTCAATTGATGCAATAGAAATTAAGACATAGCAGGTACTTTTTTCATACCTATGTTCTGTTGCAATAGAAATATCCATATCAATCTAAATAAATAGAAATTTCAATCGGTGCAAATAATTATTTGACAGTAACTGGAAAGCACTGAAATCTCTATCAGCTAATATATGTGGAAATTAGACAAACAAGGACAATGTAATGCACCATTTTACATGAAGAAAAACAAGCAGATTCACTTTTAAAAAGAATTCTATAAAAAGAGTGTTAGTAGGCTTTTCAGCTGATACCAGTATTAGTGCTTCTCTTTTGGAACATGCTTCATTTTTATTTTTGATTTAGATTGCATAATCAAGCACGATTCTTAAAATGTCAATCTTATAGAATTTAACTGATGACCATCTATTTGGGCACACTAGTACACTACATTCAGAAAGTAAGGGAAAAAAAAACTTAGTAGCTCACCACTACTAAGCACATGCATGAAGGTTTCCTAGTGTACATGACTATCATCTTAGCATGATTGGTATATAGCAAGACAAGGACTGAAAATCTGGAAACTCTTAACTTTTTTCACGTGTATCTTATTTTTTAATCTTTAATTCATCGAAGAAGTATATAACCAAATAGAACTGTTTAGTACATCAAACCAATTTCAGAACTCAAAGTTCAACATCAAATTCATTATTGATGATTCATACTACATATAAACTACAATTATCAAGCAAATAGGCCTTACTAATAACCACATATAATAATATGAGTTCTCTGAGTAAATTGATAAAGACATTCATATTGCAAAAAGAAAAAAAATAAACTTCTAGAATCATTCCTAAATAAACATGATTTAAACCACAAAACAACATAGTAACTTTACATTACAATCTCTTGTAACAAGTTACGACATCATTTTAAATATTAGTTAAAACATCAAACACTATCGTTCTTATCCACGTTAGAAAATTAGTTAGTTAGTTACGCTGGAAACATCTCACTAGTTGATCCTAAAACAACAAAGTAAGTGACCAAAATATAAGAGTGGGAGTCAAACATTCCTTATCTCTAAATTCTATCTCATATTTCAATTGGTGAACTTTTTGAATGAATCTGATTGAAGTCCCTATTTGGACAGGTTTATTTTTGACAATTATGAATTACAATTATATAATTATTTTATATAAAACAGATTTCCAATAAAAAATGAATTTTTTTTAAATAACCTATTCCAAAACGAAGCAAACATAACACATTAGGAATGATACATAATTTGTGTACTCAATAAACTTTTTGTTATAACTGAACACACACTATGCTATGAATCTGCAGGCAAAAACACAACTGTTAACCTGCATCATTGGATGTATGAGATCAGGAAAGGAAACGAGATGATCAATAGAACATCTGTGTATTAAATAGATGAGATGGATGGAATACAATAAAGTGTCTCTGGTTATCGTTAAGTTCTATCGGAAACTATAAGAGTTAAAAAGTGAAGAAAAATTGGACTTGTTAAGAATCCCATATAGAGAAGTTATAAAGGGGAAACAAGCATCACGTCAAAAAAACATGAGTCCCCTTTCCCTTCCATATATAAGTTGTTTACATGTGTTACTATGGCACATGTTGACAAAACTTGACAAAAAAAAAAATAAACCAAGTCGTATGCCGTATGCATATACACACCAATAGATGGGGAATGCAGGATAAGATGGTTTTAATCGATTCAAGGACAATTAAAATTCCAAAAACATTTTAAGAAAAGGCATGTGAGTTGAGGCTTTCTGGCATTGCACAGAAGTTAAAAGTAAAAGTAAGTGCATTCAACAAGATCAGAATGTAATACACTAACTCGACAAAGCTCATGTAGAGATTAACCAACTGGCAAACAAGGTGAAGTATCTCTGATGTTACCAAGGACTGATCTAAACCAGATACAAGGAATGTAATACACTAACCTTATAGGATCCCTTCTCTAAACTAAAAACTTATGGCAATAATTGATTTATTTTGGTAGAAAATGACATGATAATATCAAACGTCGATTTAAGGCAATTGAAACAAGCTATTTTGGTAGAAAATGACATGATAATAACGGCGAAACCAACTATTTTTAGCTTCTCTAAAACTTTTATAATGTTGGTTCTATATAAGCATTTTTAATTGCTATTCGACATTTAAAAAAAAATGTCGAACAACAATTAGAAATGCTTATATAGAAACAGTAGTATAAAAGTTTTAGAGAAGCTCAAAATAGTTGGCTTACTACTAAAATTGAAAGGAAGTGGAGCCAATCCCAGAATAAGAGACCCAACTTTGAGAAACAATTCAGAATAACAAATCACGAAACTAATCCTTTTAGCAGCATAAAGAAAACTTGCCAACTTTAGAGTTGGGTCAGGAATCACAATTATGAGAAGTCAAATAAAGAATCATATGGAACAAAAACACACGATTTCTTAAGTTTGAAAAGTAAATTGATATCAAAACCAATATAAAGAACATACTGAAAAATATGCCATATACACAATAAAATTAAAATGAGGAAAAGGAAGAAGTAAGTGGCTTCTTTTGGAAACTCTATAATAAGCGAGTCTCTAACTGTTATAATATATGTCGATAAGATGCAAGTTTCCATCTCAGGGTGATTTAGACCTTGTGAAAGTTAAAGAATAATTCTAAGATCCCACGTACAACCTAAAGCCTACATCAACGAGATAAGGTTCTTAGTAACCTTAGTGTTCAAATTCAATGAACTACAGGGGATTAATCACATATTCAGATAAATTCGCCTGAACAATAAGTTCTTCTCGCGTTGAAAATTAAGAGAAAGTATCTTTATAACAGATAGTTGTAAAAATCAGTTCTCCCAATTGATACTAAAAAATAAACTATTATTTGGGCAAATGCAAGGACAAATTGGTTTAAATGTCGGGATATAGACACAACATTCTATCATTATATTATAACGAAAAGGACTTCTAATCAGGCTAATTTCAAGATGAAAAAGAAAGATGATATAGTTATTGAAGACGGTGATACCATAGGGGGTTATTGTTATTTATTTTGACAATGCCTCTGTAATTCACCAACTTAATTCTTGGAATAATTTCCCATCTTATTATGAAGATATTCATATCATGATATGCATAGTCCCTATTGCCAAGTAGATCAACCAAGAAACTTATGATATGGATCCAAACAATGCCAAGAAGACCTCTCTGGTTTTCACGACCTCACCTTGATTATTTATGCAGAAGAAGCCAATCGTGAGGACAACCAACAAAAGAATTCACTCAAACCTTAAGAACCCCCCAAAGTCTAGAAAGAAATAACTATATAATGGGTAGAAAGGAAATCCAAAGATTGACATAAGACAGCGAATGTATTAATAAGAAGATTATCGAAAAAGAGAAGGGTCAACTTTAATATGCTCATATTCTAGTGGAGAAAGATAACAGTGGCATCGAATCGATGAAGATAAACCAATAGTTTAATGTTCAATACTAGTAGATTACTATGACAGCTCCAACAAACAACAATAATGTTCATGTTTGGAAATCATACACATTTAAAATTAAGAATAGTTGTGATTATATATACGAAACTTGTAATCTACCGGTGAAGGCTCTGGTGAACAAACAATAATAATGTTCATGTTCAATACCAGTAGATTACATGCCAAGTAATACATATTATCTGGAAAGATATTAAAATTAAGAATAACTGATAGAATGTTAGAAATCGCTTGAATTGAAATTCGCACCCTTTGTCACCTCTGATCATAGATCAGATAAAAAATCATAAGATTTATAACTTATACTGCTAGTAGACGTGAAGCTAAAGTAGTATATTTGTGGTTAATGATGATTGGGATCATCATAATCTAGTTTACCTATGATATAATTTACTGGAGCAACAAAATTATCAATTATGTATGTAAATTGATCAGAGGGCTATTACATTGGAACTTCAAAAGTAATAGTGTATTTTTGCAAAATTTGCTTATGAAGCATTGAGACAAAAATTGAATGTTGTTCAAGGATGCATTGAAATAGAGAGAACCTCAAATAATATTGTGGTAATATATAAGTACTAGTACAAAAGAAACTAGCATTTTACCTTGTACACTGGACCAAAACTGCTCTGTCCAATCTTATTGCCCAATTAAAAGTTTTTAGTTGAAATTATCCGCATTTGAAAAGTAAATAGTGGCAAAAACTATACCTCCTCTCATCTTTTTGACTTTAGAGGTTATTAAAGCATCACGAAACACCAATCTATTTATCCCATACATATATCTTTCTAGTCAATGAAACAACAACTGATTTTATAATGTTACTTTCAACAAACAAAATGATTATTAATACAACTTGACAGTAACCACCACCCTGTAAAAACTATTCACTAGTTTACACATCAAACAACTTGACCGATATTATTGTAGCGAATTGCAAGCTATTCAACTATTAATACCGAATACTATTACCAGTATTAAATAGTATAAACGCTTTGTATCAGAAATTAGAACACTAAAGGACCTTTACACTTGAACTATAATATTGCTCCATTCATACTCACACCAATCGAACGACATATGAAAATAAAAAAACTCAAATAAAGAGAAACAAAGAAAAGTGACTGGATAACTACATATATAGCATGATTTATAAAAAAAATGTCTATAATCATATGAAGCAATTCAATGCCATTCGGACCATAAAAAGATACGAAAAGAGGCATTAATCGTTCCAAAGGCATTAACATATTTCCAAATGAGTTTGGTAATTCAATAGCTATATACAACCCTGAAGTTTAAACAACTTTTCGAAATGAGGTTGGTCTTCAATAGTAGACTGGAAGTCCGTTGGTATATCTAACTCATTTACTCGACTGGTCAGTCTCTTCGGTGAGTGTATAACCACCCACCAATTGAGATTCTTAAGGTCTATCGAATAGAATACTTGGTTGGCCTCGAAAGTGAGAATTACAAGCTCATCCAAGTCATTGCTCAAACTCTTAAGCTTGCCAAAATTCACCATCACTAAATTAGAGTCCGGACAGTGTCGACAACCATTAGTCTTATCTTCCACTCTAATCCAATCACGGTAAAACACTACCTCCTTAATTATTGTATAATCAAGCTCAATTATCTGTCTTATAACCCCATATCACATAGTCCAAGCATCCTTTAGATTTTTATCGCTTTTTCTTGCCCTGAATTTTGTCCACATCTTTAGACAAACATTGTTGTCTTGCGTTATAATACTATCATCATAGTACTTACTTGAAAATACAAAATCGTTGATACGATACTTCTTTTATGTATTAACCCTGTGATTTATCCCTTGAACTAATCACCACAACAGTGCCTTCGATTCCGTTTCTCTTGAATTGGCCAACTGTGCAAAAGACCAAAACATAATTATAACACTAAATTCCAACATTATGTTCACTAATAAATGAGAGGTCTAAGCACTCTTATTATATATTACAAACCTTTTCATATAGCCATGGTATGAAAGAAGTTTGCTTTTGTACTTTTGTCATTTTGATCCCCTTTCCTTTACCACGAGAATTGGACTTCGATAATGCTTTATACTCACTATAAATTATTCATGTTAGTTTCAAGTTTCAACATAACAATATTAATACACGTGTAATATAAACATGTGACGAAACTCAAACCTATAGTATTCATGGAGTCCATCGACATTAAGAGGAAATAGTACCCACCGATGTATTTGTTGAAATTATGTTGGTTCTAACATCACAATCTTATCGCCAAGCAAAGGCTCTTCATAAGAGAACTCTCCATCTTCCTATAAGAATGCTTCATGAGTCCGTCACTGATTTCCATTCAGGGGGGTTGGAATATACTCCATGCAATAGCAAACCGACTCGAAAATAATATAGGACTCTGTAATCGACCCTTCGACATATTGCTTATTGCTTGGTATATTTTTAAAGCCACCCATTTTTCTGTTCATATGGGCAGAAAACATGAACATTACAAAGTCATTAACATTTGCGTGTCAAAATTCAATATAAGATAAGTTGTTTACCTTTCGAACGAAAACATCCACCGATCTGATATACGTCCACATATCAATCCCACCGAGTCATTTTAGTGGTGTATTAACATTTTAAAGTGGGGATTTACGTTTTAGAAACCCGTATAAGACCCCCACCCCCTCTTATTTTTCTCATTTCATGAGAGAAGCCAAAGGAGAGAGAGAGAGAGAGAGAGAAGAGAGAGTTGAGAGAAAATGGAAAAAAAAAGAGAAAAAATGGAGATTTGGGCTGGTTTTCGTCGCCACCGGAAGAGGATCAGAGACTACGAACCTCGAGGCAAGTTTCTTACTTGCTAGATATTGATTTAATGTGATAAATTGCATGTATAGTTAGGTTTTTGGAGGTTTAAACCCTAAATGGGTATTTGTTGATTTTGGTGATTTAACCCTTGAATCTTAGTTTTAATTTGATTTGAGAAGATTATTTTAGTTACTTAATGTGTAGAAATGGTTGGGTAGCTATTTTTGTTGTTATATTTGGTTGGATTGACGGGTAGAAGCTTGAAGGCTTCGGCAATGGCCGAAACAGCTTCTCGAGGAAGAAGCTGTCCGCCAGGATCGATCGATCGAGCCTGGGGGTTCGATCGATAGAAGCCTTCGATCGATCGACGGCCAGGGGTCGATCGATCTACCCCTTCTGAAAAGGTGAAATTTTTCCTAGTTTGTTTAGCCCTTTTCTTTTAGGTTCGAGGTTTAGGAACCTTCCTTTGGGAAGTAATGGGGAGTCCTAGAGGGTTATTTTGGGTAGACTAATGTCCTAGGCTAAGATTGGATAATTAGGCTTACCCCGAGGGCTAGTTTGTATAGGTTAATGTCCGAATAATATAGGAAGTTAACATAAAGTTAAATTGGAGATAAAAATGTTAATATTAAGACTTTCGGGAGATACTCCTTGAGGGAGGCTTACTTTGAGGGTTTATGAAATATATGAACTCTTGGAGATTAGTTTAAGGATAATGGCACTTTGAGTCTTAGGTCATTAATAAAATATGACTTAATAAGAATGAAATGTATACTCTAAAACTTGGTACTTAATGGTTAAGTAAATGATTTTGTGAAAGTAAAATTGGATGTTTTCAAAAAGGAAAAAGTAAAGATTTTCATCAATGTTAATTTATGATTACACACCTCCCTAAATCGCTATAATAAGGGAAGTTGCGCACGTTGTGGTGAAGCCCCCTGGCTATTGAGCAGGGTGGATATAGTCCCTAGGCCATATGGGCGTTTATTTTTACTGCGCTGGTTAGGTGATTCCGCGTGTGGTCATGACTATCCATCAGGCATATGGCCGCTTCCCGACGTTTGGTAGGTTCCCAGGTTGTCTTGTATGATAGGCCATGGAAGATGATAGCCATTTAGGGGAGCGTCTAGTGGGGAAACCCAGAGGGATGGTCTTAGTTTGGTTAAAGCAATTCATGATAATGAATTGGCTTTAAATACATTTCCCGGATGGAAGAAGGGAAGTGGGATATGGTTTGGCTTGGATACATTCCCCGGATGGAAGAAGGGGGATGGAAGCATATGGTATACAAAAGTATTTTTATGATAATAAAAATGACTTTTGATTACACTTCCTAGATGGAAGAAGGGAAGTGGGATTTTATGAAAAAGGTTAAAGCATTTTTTATGATAATAAAACTTGTTTTAAATTATATGTTTTTCCTAGATGGAAGAAAGGAAATAAAATTGGTAAAGAAGGCTTTAAAATGAGATTTAATTGGTAAACATTTGATAAAATGAACTTACCATACATGTAATTACTAAAGAAATAGGAATTGTGCCCTCTGATGATGAATATGTTTTCTTTTATTTTCTTTTATATTATTTTTGAGTAGCTGTAGATGTGACCTCCCACACATACGCACACACATATACATTTATTGAATATTTCATGCTAGGGTCTAATGGACCTCTACGACCAACCTTGCCTAAGTAGTAGTGTATCGGGGGGGGGGGGGGTCCTTGTTTGGATTTCGCTTTGCGAGACACCCCACGCACGAATAGGGCATAGTGTTGAGACTGGGGAGAAGTTAGCCCTTAGTACTTGGGTTAACTAGATCATCATCATTGATATTGCGCTAGGTTGTGCTTTTAGACTGAGAGGTGAGGATCCTTATGTTATATGCGAGAGAATTACGCACTTAACTATCATGCATTTTAGTCACATGGTAATCATATCAAACCGGGCCCTGACCCGTCTATATTTCTTTATCTTTGCATATACTCTTTTCCGTACAGGTGCTCTTCCGCATGGACACCCGAATTTACATTTCCATTCCTATTTTCATGGAGCTACAACATATTGCGGATGTTGTAGGTTAATTGTATTAAACGCTTCTTTCTATTGCATTCTAGTTATGTTCAGTTATTTATTCGGGCGTGTTGCCCAAGGTATTGCACTCATTTATTATATTGTAATATTTACTGTGTAATACTCGGTGTAACTATTTGTATTGGTCTGTTCACCGACAGCTTATTCGGTGATTATTTATTATATTGTCATTCTTTATCCGTTGATTTTTTTGATATCCACCGTTTTTGCAAATGGGATTGTCTGAATGTTTTCTTTTACTTTCAAAATTTTAAATTTGACAATCCGTTTTCTAAAATGATTGGTGGTTATCTCGTACTATTATTTTAATCGACAGTGATGCTGAGAATGGACCATCTATGATTCCGATGATTGTTAGAGTATTGGGCTGGCCACCTATTATTTTAGTAAGCGGGTTGTCACATTATATAATTCTACTACCGAAATAATCATCACAAAATATGTATTTCGATTGAAATAAATGTTTAAAATATTCAAACTTCTATTTCAAACACATTTAAAACTACAAAGATGAAATTGTACATTATTGTGGGAGGAGGAGGATATATAACAAACTAATACATTAAATATCTGATTTGATCTAACCTAAAGCCCTAGCTTTGATTGTAACCTTCATTTCAAACGTGATATCACATATCAACCATGATTTCACGATTTCAACCGAAAAAATATGGTTATTAACGGATGTAATTCGCCAACAACAAAACCATAAACTAATACCCTTATTACCTAATAAAGATTGATGATGCCGGAATCAGCACCACCAGTTAAGGTGTTTTCAAGCTTCAATATAAGAATAACAATGGAAGCACAGTTATATAAAGAGGTAAGAGAATGAGATGAGGATAAGAGGAGAGAGCACCGGTATATAAGTGGTTCATCCAATCCGGCCTACGTCCACCGTGAGTGTGTGTGAGTAATATCACTGAATGAAGGCACTAATGGCCATGGATACAATCTCTCAAGCTTTCTCTCTCTACTGTATATCTAGACAGAGTTTTAGCTAGGGTTGAATATCTGGGATCCTTCTGCAAGGTAGAGGATGACCTCTATATATAGTACCTAGGGGGTGTAATGTACCCCCCATGCATGCAATGAGCATGTGTGTGGTAACCTCACCAATGTGGGAGTTCCATCTATCACTGTCACATGTAGAGAATGATGATACAATATTCTCCCCACGTGTGGGGAATGATCTTGTTATAACTGATTTGTGTCCATGTGTCCTTATCTGAATGTCAGCAGGTGCTCGGCTACCGCGTCTGGTGTATGACCTCGGCCTTGGTGAGGCCGAGGTTGGTGAGTCTTGATACCTGTTCAGTCCGAGTGTTCCATGGAGGTCTCGGCCTAATCCCAGCTGAGACAATAGACAGGGTCGGCCCAATACGAGGTTGGACTAGTGGCCTGATGAGGTTGCTGACGACTCCCTGCAGGCTCGGCCTATGTATGGCCGAGGTTGCCATTTCAAGGCATATGAGAGTGTTGTTGATCCTTGTGATGTCCCTTGGAGAGTCCAATGGTAGCCTCTGCCTGGGCCGACCTTGCTATGGCCGAGGGCTGATATCGTGCATCCAAGACATGCCCAATGTCGGCTATAATATCGGCCGAGGTTGGTGTCTCTAGGCCGAGGTTACACTTGGGGCATATCAATCACCCCCCAGCCCTTAGTCATATGTGAGAGCAAGTGGCTAGGGGATTACTACACCTCCGAGGCCTGTCTGTTACAAGCCATTACTGGTTTGACACTTGTCCAACGCTGGGACATGCTTGCTTGGTTGGCGTGTGCTGTCAGGCATCCTTTGGGGCTCCCAAGGCAATGATGGGCCTTGGGAGTTGTGACTGAGTATATAAGGGTTTTGAACCCTTCTTTCTCTCTTTCTTCTCTATTTCTTCATTTCGTTCCAGCAGCTCTCTCTCTCTAGAAAGATTTTTATTCAAGGCTTTTGGGTGGTGATTTCTCGCGTTTTCTCCTCTCTTCCTTACCATTTCCTCCTCAGGTAAGGTTTTCCATATTTTTTCCTTCTTTTTACCTGCAAGCACCCTTATTTTCGTACTTTCCGGCGGATTTCTTAGTTTTTCGACGTCACTGCCATAGTTTCAGGCGAGATTTTCTTGCCAAATTTAAGTAGTTTGATCTTTGAATTCCTTTGCTTATTAGCCAGTGTTGTTTGTGACTTTTGGAGTTTAGGAAAATCCCTAAGTGTAGTGTCGTCCTCTGATGCTCAGACCCTTATACAAGCTTCTTGAGGAGTTCCCTTCTCTTAGAGAGAAGACTTTAGAAAAGATTAGGCAAATAGAAAGAGCTCAAGAGGAGGCTCGTAGGTCACAAGAGTTTACCGTTAGACCCTTATTTCCACCACCTCTGAAGGTGATATATCCTGACCCCCCGGAGAACTTCTATCAGACAGGGGTTCCTGCTGATCCCATACCTATGTCTGAATCTGAATCTTCTACTTCAGATCCCATGTCTGTGGACTCCTTTCAGGAGGCCATGGACTTCACACCTAGGCCTGATCAGGCCCCTGATCAGGCCGAGGTCTCCAGCCGAGCCTCGTCCCATAATCAATCAAGCACCTCATCCTCTTCCTCAGAGGTTGAGATTCTTGAGCCGAGTGTGGACATACCACCACCAATTGACGCCATCCCTATGTCGGCTGTTATCGGGGCAGAGTTTTCTCAGAGGTTTCCTAGTAACCCATCAACATCTGCTCCGGACGACGTTGAGTTGGATGATGATGAGGTTGAGAGCGACGTCGACGTCTCTGAGGCGGCCGGGATCAAAAGTACTATCACTGAGGTAGACCTTCTCTGCTTCAGGTATTTGTATTCTATTAGCCCCTCCATAAAACTTAGGAGACCTCTGAGGGAAGAGAGGGCTTATCATGGCCGAGACGGGGAGATCTGCTTGTACGAGCAAATGTTCAAGTTGAGGTTCCGTCTGCCCATTCACCCCATTATTAGATCCATCCTCTCTTACATTAATTTGGTCCCCTCTTAGCTCTCTCCTAATGCCTGGAGAATTCTAATAGGGGCCATAGTGTTATGGAAGGCCGTCCACCACTCAGACCTTCCAGTTCAAGTCTTTGTCGGTTGTTACGTCCCTTCCTCGGCCAAAAATCATCCGAGCTACTACCATTTTGTAGCTCGGAGGCCTGAGAAAAAATTGCTTCAGGTGACCCATACTTCCAACCATAACTGGAAGCCTCGGTACTTCTTTGACTCAGGGCCATGGGAGTTTGGCCCATGTGTTCCCTCATCCCATCTAGATCAGAGGATGCCCTTGAGGTGGGGTAAGGTCACCATGTCTGCCAGGGCCGACCCTGGCCTAAGTCTTCAAAACCTCCAGAAGGTGAAAGCCCTTCAGGATCAGGGGCAAATGGCCTATTTGTCAGGTTTGAACATTTGATGACTCCCCACTTCCTCTCTGGGACAGGTCTGGGTGGAAGTCCCCTTGCCGAGCTTGGTAAGCATTTTTGTTTTGCAAGTTTAACCTCTGAGTTTATTCATATCTGATTTATCTAACTCAGGTCTATTAATTTTTTGCAGAGCGACCAAGGGATATCCCGAACGAGCTTTGGGAGATGGATGCACCGAGCTTGACAAGACTTGCTAAAAAAGCAGGTTTGAACGCTCCTCCACCAGCTCCCTCGGCCTCTAAGCCCCCGGCCAAAAAGAAGAAGGCTCCCGAAGATCATACCCCTGAGGATCAGAGGCCGAAGAAGAAGACCCCTGAGGCTGCTATCCCTATCTCTTCGACCGACATCCTGTCGGCCCATTTGGATCAGTTAAAGTTGACTGATAGCGTTGTCGGCCACAGCATGCAGGCCTTGGATGCCATCGGCTCTGTAATGACCAAGGCTGACAAGCGCTTCTACAAGGCTATGGACACCCCTTTGCTGGTTGAGTTCGGCCTTCACAAAGCCGTTCAGGTATGATTTGATTCTTTATTACAAATTCTTCCAAGT
This sequence comes from Sambucus nigra, assembly GCA_949130495.1. Taxonomy (NCBI): domain Eukaryota; kingdom Viridiplantae; phylum Streptophyta; class Magnoliopsida; order Dipsacales; family Adoxaceae; genus Sambucus; species Sambucus nigra. The sequence goes on from OX422214.1 coordinate 304,501,866, forward strand.
GTAACATCTGTTTCTTCTTAAACTTTACTCATGATCACTAAACATGCAGGGCTTAACCGCTATGCACCATCTATCAAACTGGACTCTGAGGAAATTGCCTCTCATCCAAAAGGGGCAAAAGGCTGAGAAAGTCCAGGGTGCTCTGAATGTAGAGATAGAGCGCCTCAAGTCTAAGATGAAGGGATCTGAGGAGAAGGCGAAGGGGTTGGAGAGGGACATCTCCCAACTCGGCAAGGACCATGCTGCTGCCCTGAAGGCCAAGGACGACGTTCTTCAGCAGAAGGTCAACTCAGCTGTCAGGGCCACCATTGAGGATGCCTCTAAGAAGATCATTGCTGATTACAAATCCTCTGATGAGTTCATGGGATTTGGCTTTGAATACCTTGAAAGAGGTATCAAAGCCACTATTAAGTGGGCTGACATCAGAGAGAGAGAGGTCAGCATTTTGAAGGCCTCTGACTTCGTGGGTCTTGGGTTTGCTGATCCACAATTTGCCCAAGCTCTTCAAGAGGTTGAGGAAGAGGTCGCTGCTCCTACCGAGACTGCTACATTGGAGGTCACCGAGGTTGGAGGGGCAGACCCTTGTGATGATGCGACAGAGGTCTCTAACCAAGCCGAGGGTGTCAATGTTCCCCCCTCAGACTCTTAGGATGTTTTTGATCACTATTTGTAATTTATCCGTAATGTTCGTAATTTAACGATGGCACTTGTCTGTAATCATTGAACATCTAATTTCTGAATATATATATATCAACCTCTGATGAGGACCCTCTTCACTTTCTTTTCATTGAATGTCATGTGATGCTTTTCATTCTTAGTTCCATTGATATGGTGTCTGTTAGAAATAAATTTGCAATGAGCTTCAAACTCTGAGGCCCTCTTTCTAAGCTTGTCTTTGCAATGGTCTTGTTTAAAATCAACCAATGGTCCTGAGCTCAGACCTTGTCACCAATGCATGGTGTTATGCAAATCTGAGGTCATTACCTAAGAGGTTATCCTCATAATGAATTTCACCAAATAAATGATGTTAAGGGTCTGAGGTCATCTCATTATGGTGTCTGAGCTCAGACCTTGTCACCAAATTATGATGTTATAAGGGTCCGAGGTCATCACCTAAGGCGTTATCCTCATAATGAATTTCACCAAATTAATGATGTTAAGGGTCTGAGGTCATCCCATTACGGTGTCTGAGCTCAGACCTTGTCACCAAATTATGATGTTTTAAGGGTCTGAGGTCATCACCTAAGACGTTATCCTCATAATGAATTTCACCAAATTAATGATGTTAAGGGTCTGAGGTCATCCAATTACGGTGTCTGAGCTCAGACCTTGTCACCAAATTATGATGTTATAAGGGTCTGAGGTCATCACCTAAGACGTTATCCTCATAATTACTCACCAAATTAATGATGTTAAGAGTCTGAGGTCATCCCATTATGGTGTCTGAGCTCAGACCTTGTCACCAAATTATGATGTTTTAAGGGTCTGAGGTCATCACCTAAGACGTTATCCTCATAATGAATTTCACCAAATTAATGATGTTAAGGGTATGAGGTCATCACCTAAGATGTTATCCTCATAATGTATCTCCGATCTAAGAATCAAGCAAGGACTGTCATGGAAACTGATCTTTATTAATAACCTCTTCACAATAAGATGGTACATTTACATAAAATTCTATGCAACATCATATGTAATATCTCTTTAGGTGGTCAGCATTCCATGGGTTAGTGAAAGGTTCTCCTTCTAGGTTTTCTAGCCTGTAAGTGCCAGGCATAACCTCTTCTGTTACTTTGTAAGGGCCATGCCAGTTTGGGTGTAGCTTATTTGCTTTCTGTAGGGTCTTCTTTAGCACTAGGTCTCCCACTGCAATGGGTCTTGACTTTACCCTCTGGTTGTAGAATCTCGCTGCCCTCTGCTGGTAGGCTGCTTTTCTGACCTCTGTGTCTTCTCTTCTTTCTTCGATAAGATCCAGGTCTAGCCTCCTCTCTTCCCCATTGCTGTCAGGGTCGTAGGTCTGAATCCGATGAGTTGGGAGTCCTACTTCCGTTGGTATGACGGCCTCTGAGCCATGTGCCAGCATGAATGGGGTTTCTCCTGTTGGTGTCCTTACCGTGGTTCTGTAGGCCCATAACACAGCGTAGACCTCTTCAGTCCATCTCCCCTTCGCATCTTCTAACCTCTTCTTGATTCCATCCAAGATACTTCTGTTTGTGACCTCGGTCTGACCATTTGCCTGAGGTCGACCAGGAGATGAGAAGAACTGCTTAATCCCCACTCTTAGGCAATACTTCTCTAAAGATGAGTTCTTGAACTGGGTCCCATTATCCGAGATGAGAGTGTTTGGGAGTCCATATCTGCATATGATGTTCCTCCAAATGAACTGGAAGGTCTTATGCTATGTGATTGTTATCATCAGCTCTGCCTCCACCCACTTTGAGAAGTAGTCGATGGCAACTATCAAGAATCTATAGTTGTTGACAGCTCTTGGCAAGGGTCCTACTAAGTCAATTCCCCATACCGCAAATGTCCATGGATAAGATATTGACGTCATAGGCTGATGGGGTTGATGAGGGATAGTGGCGAACCTTTGACATTTATCGCACCTCTTCACATAGTCTGCAGCGTCCCTGGACAAGGTAGGCCACCAGTATCCCTGAGTGATGATCCTCTTGGCTAAGGGCCTTCCCCTTATGTGGCTAGAGCAAGAGCCATCATGAACCTCCTGTAAGACCCGGGGAACTTCCATGGGATGCACACATCTGAGGAGAGGCAATAGAAACCCCTTCTTATAAAAGACATCTCCTACCATTGAGAACTTGGCAGCCCTGTATCTCAACTTTCTCCTTTCTAGCCCGGACTCAGGCAGCTCTCCCTCTCTTAGGTATCTGACGAGAGGGTCGATCCATGAGTCTCCTAGGTTCACATTATGACAAGGGTTACATACATCTTCTTCCTCGATGGCTGCCTTCCCTAAGATCTCGATTGGAATGGTCCTTCCCATATCTGTCTTCATTGCCGAGGCCAGCCTTGCCAATGCATCAACGTGATTGTTGCTTAGTCGAGGCACTCTCTTCAGTTTTGCTTCTTTAAAATATTCTAACAACCTTCTTACCCTCTTTAAGTACTTGGCCATCCTTTCGTCTTTGGCCTCGTATATCCCCAGTACTTGATTGACAACCAACCTTGAGTCGCTATGGAGTAGGAGTCGCTTTACTCGAAGAGTTGTTGCCAATAAGAGACCTGCTATCATGGCCTCATACTCGAACTCGTTGTTTGAGGCCTGGAAGTCGAATCTCAAGGCGTATTCAATGTTGGCGCCATCTGGAGCCGAGAATATTAGCCCCGCACCGCTTCCACTATCACAGGAAGAGCTATCAACTAAGAGGTTCCAGACGTCTGTATCCGATGAGAAGACCCCTTCTGTCATAACCCATTTCTTGAAGAGGTATCGATCCTCTTCGTTTTCTTCTATTCTGCTCCGGGTTTTGCCTGAGACGACCTCTTCCCGATCTTGGAAGACGTTTGGTGCCGTCTTTTCCGAATTTTGGAAGACACTACTGTTTGTCTCTTCGTCGTCATCTATGCCTTTCTCTGTCTCGGCCTCTTCCGAACTTCTATCGGCCTCTTCCCAGGTGAACTCTGCGACAAAGTCCGCGAGGGCCTGCCCCTTGATGGCTGTCCTAGGCTGGTAAGTAAGATTATATTCTCCTAGTTCGATGGCCCAGGTCATCAATCTCCCGGACTTCTCAGGTTTGTGCAGAACCTACCTTAGTGGGAAGTCAGTGAGGACTACCATGGAGTGAGCTTGGAAGTAAGGCTTCATTTTTCTTGAGGCATGTATCAGGGCATAAGACAACTTCTCCATACGGGGATAATTTTGTTTAGACCCTTGAAGGGCCTTACTGTTGAAGTACATAGGCCTTTGGATCCCATCCTCTTCCCGTATGATGGCCGCGCTGATGGCTGATTCAGAGACTGCTAGATACACAAACAACCTTTCTCCTGCGACGGGCCGAGATAGCAGCAAGGGAGACCCTAAGTAGGACTTGAGCTGGTTGAAGGCTTCTTCACACTCTTCGTCCCACTGGAAGGCCTTTCTTAGGACTTTAAAGAATGGAAAACACTTGTCCGTTGCCTTAGAAACAAACCTGTTAAGGGAAGCCACTCTTCCCGTGAGTCTTTGGACATCCTTGATACTCCTAGGAGTCTTCATGTCGAGTAATGCCTTGATTTTCTCGGGGTTCGCTTCAATTCCCCTCTGGTTAACGATGAACCCCAAGAACTTCCCAGCTCCTACTTCGAAGACACACTTTGCTGGGTTGAGTTTCATTCTGTACGAGTCCATAACATCGAAGGTCTTCTCAAGGTCCGCTACGTAAGTACAAGCTTTCAAGCTATTCGTTAGCATATCATCCACATACACCTCCATGGTCTTACCTATTTGCTCTTTGAACATCTTATTGACAAGACGTTGATACGTTGCCCCTGCATTTTTCAGTCCGAAGGGCATCACTTTGTAGCAGTACGTCCCTTTGTCAGTAATGAAGGCTGTCTTCTCAGAGTCTTTAGCATCCATAAAGATTTGGTTATAGCCTGAATAAGCGTCCATGAAGCTCATGAGCTCGTGCCCCGCCGTTGCGTCCACCATCTGGTCTATCCGAGGTAAGGGATAGCTGTCTTTTGGGCAAGACCTGTTCAGGTCAGTGAAATCCACACACATTCGCCACTTCGCATTGGCCTTAGGCACGATGACTGCATTTGAGAGCCACTCCGGATAGGTAACCTCTCTTATGAACTTGGCCTCTTCCAACTTTTTTACCTCTTCCCGGATGACGTCGTACTTCTCCCTGGAGTAGATTCTTCGTCTCTGCTTGATCGGCTTGGCATCTCTATCCACGTTGAGCTTGTGGCTCATGACCTCAGGGTCGATGCCAGGCATGTCTGCGTGACTCCATGCGAAGACACTCTGTCTCCTCTTGAGGAAGTTTATCAGCTCTTCCTTGATTCCTAGCTCTAGGTCCTTACCGACCTGGACGGTTTTTTTCGGCTCGTCCTTATTGAGGATGATGGATTCTACCTCTTTCGCGGCCTCTCCCTTTTTTAACTTTGTTTCATCTCTCGGGTCAAGAGTGTCGATGCTGTAAGTGGTGGTTGCCCTCTTATGGGATTCTCTCTCTTCGGTCGAGTTGAAGTAACACTCTCGCGCGGTGGTCTGGTCCCCTTTCACTTCCCCTAATCCATAAGGAGTCGGGAATTTTAGCATCTGATGGACCGTCGACGGCACAGCTTCAACTCTTTAAGGGCCACCCTTCCTATGATGAGGTTGTAGGCCGAGAAAACATTTTCGTCCATAACGAAAAAGTTTATCCTCTTGGTCAGCCTCTTAGGCCACTCACCCCCCATCCGTAAATCCATCTCATACATGCCCAAGGGGTGGACCTTTTCGCCACTGAAGCCTATCAATGGGTGATGATAGGGCACCAGCCTTGCCCTGCTAAGACCCAGACTCTTGAAGCAAGGCCAGAACATCACATCTGCTAAGCTCCCCCGTCTATGAGGATCCTCCATACCTCGCACCCATGCACCCTTGTTGTTATGACCAAAGGGTCATCATGGGGGACTAAGATACCCTTGAAGTCGAGTCTGGAGAACCCCACTATGAGGGTGTCCATGTCTACCGTCTTCCTCTTTTGCACTGCATCGGAAGACGTTAGATTCACAACCTCAGGCTTGGCCACTGACCTGACCTCTGATACATAAGCCTTCCTATCGGCTACCTCAGAGCCACCTCCTGCAAATCCCCACATATGGTGCTAACACTAAAAGAGATTGTACCGACCCTCTTCACCGGGGTGTTGTCATCTTTTGGCGGAAGATCCGGGTCATCTTCGTCATCTCCTTCTGAATCATCGTCTCTTCTGGCCGGGACATTGCCACAGCATCTATCATTTCTTCTTTTCTTAGGGTCATCTCTTCCACCCTTTGGAGCCTTACCATCCACATACTTCCTCAGCTTTCCAGATTTCAGCATCTTCTCAATCTCATCTTTTAAAGAGAAGCATCTATCTGTGACGTGACCATGATCCTGATGGAACTCGCACCATAGGTTTTTGTTCCTCTTATGTGGTGGGGCCTTCAGTTTCTCTGGACACCTCAGAGTCCGGTCAGTCTTAATCTCATTGAGGATGTGCTCACAGCTCACAGTCAGAGGAGTGTAATGAGCGAATTTGTCATCACCTGACCTCTTCTTCCCCTCTTTCTTGCTTTGGGACCTCCCAGTGCCACCGCGGTTCTCCTCCTCATACTTGGGGCCATTGCCTCTTCCGCATTCATCACTTTCCCTGCGGTTGCCAGCAGCTCCGCCATAGACCTAGGGGGGTCTTCCGCCAGTTTCCACAATAGCTTCCCCTTTTGGAGGCCTCCTATAAGGGCGGTCATGGCTATGCTCTCTTCATAATCTTCCACCTCCAATTTCTCTTTGTTGAATCTTGCTATGTAGTCTCTTAGGCTTTCACCTTTGTCCTGCTTGACATACAGCAGGTGGGTAGTCTTCTTTTGAGGTCTCACTCCAAAGCAGAAGTTGTGGATGAATTGCTCAGCCAAGCCATTGAAGTTCTCAATTGAGTTCTTCGGAAGGGAGGTGAACCAACTGTGTGCTTCCCCTGTCAAGGTCCCCGAGAAGGCCCTACACTTCATCTCATCGGGTATCGAGTAAATGTCTGCTGCCGACTGGTACATTTCGATATGGTGTACAGGGTTAGTGCTGCCATCGTACTTGGGAGACACTGTAGGAGGCTTGAACTTAGCTGGGGTTGGGAACCCCACTATCCTAACCACAAATGGGGAGCCCTCTGAGTAACCCCTTTGCAATGGGTCCCTGCTTTTAATGAGGTCCCCTATCTTCTCCTCAAGGCGTTGGATAGAATCATTCCAGGGTCTTCTATCACCAACTTGGCCGAGGTTATCCCCTGCCACCTCCCTGCGATGGACAGAGGGTTCCCCAGCCACGACACGTTGGCTGTTGACCTCTTCCTGTTCCCTGCCTCTTCTTTCACAGGGTCGGCCTTGGTCTGGCCGACCCTGCCTGTTCCCTCTCTGGGAGCCTTCTGCGGTCCTTGACCTCGACACCCTCTGTCTTAGGTCATTCACTGGGCCCAGTCTCTCGAAGGCCGGCCCTCTGCTCAACCTATCAAAGGCCGACCCTCTTTGTTGGGCCTCTTCACCTCTTCGACCGACACATCCTTGACTTTGCCTAAGAGGCCGTACAGTGTTATTTGACACCTCATACGGCTCCCAACAGTCTTCTGGGTATTCTTCAGCTTCTAGGTCATCATACCTGTCCTCTGGGCAAGGGTTTCCCTGCCTCCCCAGGGGCAAGCGCTTAGGGTCAGCAACGTCCCTTCTCCGCTGGGATGCAGGCTGGTCCTTCATTGGCGCCTGGGGTGGTCCCCTGGAGTCAGGATGAGGCTGAACTACTGCCGGAGTGATCATGTCCGGTGAGACTCCAAGTGGCCTCATCATAGTTTGACTAAGTTGAGCAAATTGCTCCTGCATGGCTTGTTGTGTTGCAGCTAAAGATCTCAAGGCTGCTGCTACCTCCGCCATTTCGGACTAGGGGCGCCTGACTGGAACTAGGCCCTCCACCCCCAGATGGCGGAAGAGGTGGTGGTAAGTCTGGTGACATATATTAACACTGTAGAGCTTGAGTAGCAGATGAGCTTAGTACCTCACAGGACCTCTTTCAATGGTGAAACAGCTCCGCGCTAGGGGGAGGCCTGGTTCACCACCAGAGTCTCCGGTGAGGTTAAGCAGAAAAAGAGGAAGAAATAGCTTCTCGTTCCCACAGACGGTGCTAAAATGATGATGCCGGAATCAGCACCACCAGTTAAGGTGTTTTCAAGCTTCAATATAAGAATAACAATGGCAGCACAGATATATAAAGAGGTAAGAGAATGAGATGAGGATAAGAGGAGAGAGCACCAGTATATAAGTGGTTCAGCCAATCTGGCCTACGTCCACCGTGAGTGTGTGTGAATAATATCACTGAATGAAGGCACTAATGGCCATGGATACAATCTCTCAAGCTTTCTCTCTCTACTGTATATCTAGACAGAGTTTTAGCTAGGGTTGAATATATGGGATCCTTCTGCAAGGTAGAGGATGACCTCTATATATAGTACCTAGGGGTGTAATGTACCCCCCATGCATGCAATTAGCATGTGTGTGGTAACCTCACCAATGTGGGAGTGCCATCTGTCACTGTCACATGTAGAGAATGATGATGCAATATTCTCCCCACGTGTGGGGAATAATCTTGTTATAACTGATTTGTGTCCACGTGTCCTTATTCGAATGTCAGCAGGTGCTCGGCTACCGCGTCTAGTGTATGACCTCGGCCTTGGTGAGGCCGAGGTTGGTGAGTCTTGATACTTGTTCAGTCCGAGTGTTCCATGGAGGTCTCGGCCTAATCCCAGCCGAGACAATAGACAGGGTCGGCCCAATGCGAGGTTGAACTAGTGGCCTGATGAGGTTGCTGATGACTCCCTGCAGGCTCGGCCTATGTATGGCCGAGGTTTCCATTTCAAGGCATATGAGAGTGTTGTTGATCCTTGTGATGTCCCTTGGAGAGGCCAATGGTAGCCTTTGCCTGGGCCGACCTTGCTATGGCCGAGGGCTAATATCGTGCATCCAAGACATGCCCAATGTCGGCCATAATATCGGCCGAGGTTGGTGTCTCTAGGCCGAGGTTGGTGTCTCTAGGCCGAGGTTACACTTGGGGCATATCAAAGATATACAGTAATTACATAAATTAACAAATAATGCACATAAAAGAATGGGTTTTCAAAGTCAACAACTTCTCCATCTTCTAATATATTTTCCCTTTTTACAATCTTATATTTAAACAAAAAATAATAAAAAATGATAATAAATATATTCGTATATATCACTCTCAAAACTAATAAATTCAAAACTTTTTCATAATTGTGTATATATCAATCGGTTAAATGAGCAATGCACAATGATTACACAAATAATTATAATTTTGTAAGATAATTTCCATTCCAATGTGTGTATATATATTTATACATATGATTATAATGAGAAGGAAGGATGAATATAAATATCGAATTAGAAGAGAGCTGGACTGAGAGTTTGTACCTCCATAAGAACTGTTCAAGAAACAGAGAAAAACGAAAACAATATAGTTTCAGAATATATCCATAAACTAAAAAAAATGAAAGAAAACAATACGAGACAGGGGCGAGTCCTGGACATTTTGGATATTTTGATCTACTTCAACAAGCATACCAATTGAAAACCCAAAATCAATCAAACAATAACTCTCTTTGCGATCAGAATTTAAAAAAAAATCGGTGGTTATCTTTTAAATTTTTAAACAATACCTCTCTTAATCAATCAAACACATTTTTGGATATTTCCATCTGAACAATGCGATAATTGTGTAAAATGGATATCAATCAAATAAACCATTCTTTGCGATAATTGGATATTTCCATTTGAACAATACGATAATTGAATATTTCCATTTGAACAATACATTTTGGATATCAATTAATCAATACCTCTCTTTGCGATCAGATTTAGGAGGAGGTGAATGACAGTGGGAGGAGAACGGCGGTGGGGAACGATGGTGGGAGGGGAACGATTGTAGGGAATGACGGTGGGAGAACGGTGAAAAACTTTTACGTGTGTGTGCCAAATTTTACGTGTGAATAGAAAATATTAGGGGTAAAAAAAATAGCTCACTAAAGAATTCCCTCCATTTTGCCACCAATTTGTTTTGCTAACACTTATTTTCGACACATAAAAAAAATTAAATTTAAAAAAATATATATTATAATTAAATATAAACACACTAAAAATAATTGTAACGGACATAAGTAATTACTAACACTTAAAGACCATTAGAAATTTCTAACGCACTCTAACTTTTACAAAACTAAGTATAGGTCTGTTACAAATGTTCCCATATAGCATAGTGTGTGACCATGCTTTCTAATTTTTTTAAAAAGTTTCTCAAAGTTTCCAAAGAAATTCTTCTAATAAAAGGCTTTTTGAGAAAAAAAAGAAGAGGCCAAAGAGAGTGGTGAGAAAGAGAAAGAGAAAGAGGAGAGGAAAGATGTTTTGAATATGAAGTAAAGGGGCACAAGGCATTTAAGTGTCCTATTAGGCTAAAGAGAAAGGGCAAAAAGATTGACATGGCAGCCACTCTTAGTGATAGTGAGGAAGAGGGGATGGATTCTGGGGATGAGTCTTCACATGGGATGTGTGTTGCCTTTTTAGATAGACACGTGAGCACACCTAGTTTGTCCCACGATGATGAGGATATTTGAGGCAATTAATTAGGTCTTTAAGTTTTAGATTTGGAGAGAGAGATAAAGGCTTTGAGGGTATTTGAGGCATCGGTGAGTCAATTCGAGAAGGCGAAGGTTACTTTGAGTGAGCAGTTGATCATTGTACGTCGGGAAAAGAGTGAACTTGAAGATCGTGTGTTACAACTAGAGAGAGATCTCAAACGCGCCCTGGAAGTAAATGTCACTTTAGAGGATACATCTAATAAGGTAGAAAATATGCTACTCGATCCCGCTTTAGGTAATGTTGAGAGATTAGGAATAGGTCATGATGGTGTGTTTACTTCCCATATTTTATCCGAGCCGATTCCCGAGTTTATGATAGATCCATATGGATCTCAACCCAACCCGCCTAGGCATCCCGTACCCAATAGGAGAGATCATCCTAGACGTTTTAGTAAAGGTTTACCTAGGCCCGTGTATGTTTGCACCCATTTCAAGAAGAGAGGACACCTTAGAAAATTTTGCTTTAAGTTGGGTAGTGTGTCACATAGATTTTTGCCACGTATTCCCACACACGCACCGACACATGATGCTCCGAATGATTACATGAGAGAGTTTCCACATATTAGGGATCAAGAAAAGTTTTTGGTCAAAACTTCACATGGTATGATGGATATATTTCATAGGATGTCACCACCTTTGGAAAATTCTATCGCACCTAACGGTTGAGGTTTAGACTTGTTTGCTAGCATGTGATGATTTGCATGATAATATTTTATACCTATTGCTAGTATGTACCACTTTTGCATTTATCTTTTCCATTTTTGATATATTTTTTGAAAAACCAAAAAGATTTTTGTTTTTGAAATTTTTTGAAAAAATACAAAAAGATTTCTATTTTTTTTTAGAAAATTAAAAAAGTCAAAAAGATTTTATTTTGATACATTTTTTGAAAAAGACAAAAAGAGTTTTGAATTTTGTTTTACACCGTTTATGAATGGACTTTTAGGATGACCAAGTCACAACATCATTCCATATCTATATGACTATTTTATAGTGTTTTGATATGCCTCATCATTTCATTTTTGTGCTTTATAACATTTGGAGTCATTAAGATGTAATTTGAGATTATTTTGTACATGTTTGAATCTTAGTCTCCTTTCATGCACTCTTGCACGGATTTGTTTGATAATTGTACTTGTCTATCACATGTTGGTCAAAGTGCTTCCATCTCAATCCTGTCCATAAAATAAACTGTATGAGATAAACTTGACAATGAAAGTAGTACATGTAAGAACCATTGCCCATGAGGATTTTGTTTACAATATTGAGTGAACGAGGAAGGGCTACGAAAGGTACTCTCATATCCTTTGCAATTAAGCCACCATTTAAATCGGGCCTAAAAAAGTGTGGCATTATAGAAAGTAGCCAAGGTCCAAATAGGTTGAAAAGTGCCCGAAAAAATTTAAAGGCAATAAAAAGATAAATATGCCAAAAAGGGGTAATTAGGTTTTAGATAACCTTCTTAGAAAAATAAAAGATTTATTATTTATGAGGGAGATTGGTAGGAATTTAATCTATGGGTTTGCACGTCCTAACAAAGTTTTGAAAAAGCATTACATAGTTTTAGATGTTATTAGTGTGGAAATCATTTTAGACTTTGATGTGTCGATTAGATTGAGTCAATGTCATATAAATTCACATTTTGACACATAAGAACGATTTTGATATCATTCATTGGGAGTATCCATATTCATCGTGCACATATGTTTGATTGCATTTATTTTCCTATCGAATTTGTTCACACCGATTCATTCCGTATCCACGGTTTGGTTATCTTAGTGTAAATTCATGGTGTGTGATTTTTTATAAATTATTTTTGTTTAAAAAAATTGAAAAATAAAAAATAGTTGGTGAATGCTTTAAAGTTTATCCTTGGATGATCGTAGTAGTTTTGCTATGCCTGTCGTGACACTCCATGTTTATTTTATTTATTTTTTTCGTTATCTATTTTGGACAAATAAAAAGGGGGAGAACGAATTATGATATAATGGGGGAGTTTTGAGATTTGATCTTTGTTTTGATTTATGTTTATCTCATTTCAAACTCGATACGTCACGAAGGAATTTGTTTCTTGCCTCATGTATGTAGGTACAAAATTGATGATCATTATTTTGCACACCCTGATGATGACAAAGAAAAGTTGGAGATTTGAAGATTTCATGATGAAGATTTTTGAAGAAAGTTTAAGACTTGCAATTTTAGTATTTTTGGTTTCATGGGAGGGTATTAGATTTGTATATGACATTTGATTTGATAATTCAGATGTTTTTAGTTCGTGTTGGCATAGACATAGGGGTGATTTATAAGGACATATTTTAGACAGTCCTGCTTACTTTAGAGTATGTCGTATACCGCTACAACCTTCTAAGAAAAGTTCAAGTCCAATAATGCATTAAGACGGATCCGAATGTCAACATTCTTCAACGAAAAGACCTCTGCAAGATAGATTTTGGTAAGGTTGTGTTTAAGTCCATTAATAGTTCATTTAAAGTGTTGGGATAATTTTTTAAAAATGTTTTTAAACATCTAAGGCGTCTTTTTTCGTCAAAATATGTTATCTAAGTCCCGACGCGTAGTTTTAATGAAAAAGAATTTTTCGCTTTGGTCATTCAAACGACTTCCTTATGTCATTTAAACGACATGAAGTTGTCGCTCAAATGTCTGCTTCAAGAGACAGAGCATCTCGTGCGATAGCTCGCTTGATTAGTTCATCAAATGACATGCTACTGTTTTAATTTTTTAACCTCGTTTGATAGGTCGCGTCGTACCTGGTTCAAATGACATCACCTGTCGTTCGAGCGACATGGCCTTCTCATTAGAGAGACCCCACCAACTCAAATTTTCTCTCTCTCTCTCTCTCTCTCTCTCTCTCTATATATATATATATATATATATATATATATATATATATATATATATATATATGTGTGTGTGTGTGTGTGTGTGTTATATGAGTCCTTTTTGCTTCAGAAGACGTAAGTGTTTCATTATACGAAAATCGCTTTTGCAAAATTTTTGTCTTCTCACTTTTTAAGGTGTTTTAACTTTGTTTTGATTCACAAATCATCTCGAATACTTTAGTGAATCATTTTGGAACCCAAGATATAATTTTGCCAAGTTTCTGTTGTAGGGAATATCTCTATACTGCTGATTTGGTAACACTTGAGGGAGGTGTTGGCTGATGAAGACTGCAGTCATTTGGAGTCTTTGTGGGTATTCGAATGATTTCTAACCGTACCTCACTCGGTAGACCCTCATAAGCAATAGCATTCAATTCCATAAGCTAAACCATTTTTTCGGGCATCAACTAAGACCCTACTGAGCTTAACTGAGTCCCACAATATTAAATTAATCACCCTAAGAATCATCATCGGCCTTGGGATTTTCGTTAAACCTTAAGGAAAAGAATTACCTAAAAAATCAGAAGGGGTTGATCGATCGATCGATGTCCTTAGCAAATCACCGAAAGTGGTTAACATCGTGGACGATGATAATAAACCTAGAGATCCAAAAAACTAATGCTAAATTACATGGAATGCATGTCCAATGTGGGGTTTCAAGTTGAATCGGTGTTGGATATACATCTTTTGTTGCAACAATATCATTGACCCATCATCAAGATTGCTTGTAGAATCCACATCAGTTTCTGAAGCACCCGGGGGAGAATATGGAAAACCTCTGGACACAAACCTTTTACATACTGATTGAGAAAGACGTGTTTAAGAGACGGAGGAGACCATAAGCATAAAAAACTTTCTCTTTAATGGTTGTGGAGTTAGATAATTGGATCCAAACAAAAATGAAGAGATAAATAGAGAACGAGAATTTAAGGAGAGAAAGTAAAACAAAAGGATACAAATTAATAAAGTTTTGTAGTGCCACGCGAAGGGGTTAATTAAGAGTCAAATTTATTATAAGTCTTTCGGTTTATATGATACTAGGGAAAACTCGCACGATGCGCGGTCTAGGCTATTATGATAGTCATTTTCCAAACACTACACGTTTACCTTATTGTTCTAAAAAAAGAAATAAATAAAAAAATCCATGATTTATTACTCAAAGTATTTGAATATTACCCCTACAATTATATAGCGAAAACAATAGATAAAGTAATGCAGCACTGAACTAAAGAGTTAAAAATTAGAATGCAATATGACGACTTTAAAGTGTCATAAGTTTGAAAAATATAAATGTTAAGAAATAACAATGGCTCATAGTTTAATCTCTTTGAATCATAGAGAGAAATATGAAAAATGGATATATCATTATAGAATTGAACATTGATTTATTATGATCGCCATAGAAAATTGGTAGTCCATAACTATTAGCAATTTATTATAAATTTAGGTGTAAAAAGTCACCTCAAACTTTGATAGATAGTTATTGTTTGTACCAAGAAATTATCGTGACACACGATGCTTTTCATTTTTAACCATTTATAAATGAGAACTTTACTATTTTAACTCTTATGTTCTAATTTAATTAATCATGAATAACAACTTCAAATGAATATAGTGGGATCCTCAATGAGCATTTTCCAACTCAACGAGACTGAGATCAAAGCCAATAAATCGATCATAAAAAATAAATAATATTGAATAACTAAGATGAAATGAACTATCAATATTCACTCTATCCAAAAATGTAATAATTTTTTCCAAAATTTAGTAACAAAAGAAAACATATGTCAAGATTTATGACGAAAAAAAACTGAGAACTTGAATATTGCTCTTGGTTTAGTGTCATACATCAATGAAGTGACGAGAACTCAAAAGATTGTCTTAATGGATCTCATATGATAAAAATTATACCTAAACTAGAGTAAAACTATAAAAATAATATTTAAAAAATTATTTCTCAAGCCAACCTAAATTCCTTCTTCTTCATCTTCTAATATAATTCTATTTTCTATACTTTGCCCATAAAATAGAGAACACACTCCCTATTTCACTAAAAGTCATATATGATTTTTAAAACTATATCATTAGCAAATATAATATAAAAAAACTCAACCTTGTGGTAAAATTATGTATAATATTGTTAGTCAAAATATTCTTCCTTTATGAATAACACTGTGACCAAAAGTAGAATAATGTTGAGTGATTTATACAATAAGTTTGCCAACAACTTTCAAGTGAAAAGCAAACAAATAGTTGTATAGCATGTCAAATCAAGATCAAGTGAACATAAAAATATTTCTACAAGAGGTCTAACTTATAGATGATATTATTGAAAAGGTGTGAAACACAATCCTCTACAGAAAAATTAAAGGAGGCGTGGACAACATAATGAGATTGCTCCAAACCAATAATTGCTTGCGAGATAATTCAAATGACTATTGTTTCCATTAATAAACCCTCCACCCTTATACTCATTCGACTATATGTTTGTGTGTGTGTGTGATAGAGAAAGAGTAAGAACAAATTTTTTTGAGTTATAGACATAGAAAAAGAAGCTTGAGAATATTGTTAGCTATGGGCCTCATAACACCAGTAATTTGAACTTTTACAGCATGGCGACAAGGTAAAACTCCGACGAATACCTATTCTCTGATGCCAACCTTTACCCTATCGCTAACACAATCACATCACATAACTCCGAAATCCTCCCTATTGTAATTCCCCAGATTTTTTGTTAATAAAATAAAAAAAGTAGAAATTAAATTAAATCGACAGAGTTTAACTAACTAAGTCATGAATAAATTGATTAATTATAATTTCATGTTATGTGAATTTAACTTTGCATGTTGAATATTTACCGTAGAAAATAGTTTCATGTTTAATAAATATTTGATATGTGGCAATTTCATTGAGAAATGTGTATGTTTAATAAATAATAATTACGACGCATTTCAGGATACTGTGAAAACTCGTTTAGGTATTTTAGATCGCTAAAAATGGGCCCATGATATAGGTAGATCATTTGGTGAGTTGTCGGTCCATTTCGATTATGGGTTCGGGCTCATTTGGGGGACCAAAAATAGGGATTAAAACTTAACTCGGGATTATGGTCTTTTATAAGTTATATGAGAGTTTAGGAAACTCATTTGATCCCATCAAAGTAAACCTAGCAGCCCCCATCCCTATAAAGAAGTTACTAAGGGCCAAAGAGAGGAGAAGACTAAGGATTCAAGAGAAGATGTTCAATCCTCCATAAAAGGCAAGAATTCTCTTGTTAAAATTAACGTTCAATGTATTTCTTAATTCATTGTAGTATTTCCCCGTGTAATTTATGGGGTAAAAATGTGAAATTATTGATAGGATGATAGTATTCAATCGTATGCATGTAGAGGATTTAAATATGAATTTTATGCTTAAATATTAAATGATTGGAGGTTAAACCCAGGAATTTAGATTGAAAAGCATCTTGAATTGGATAATAAAATTCATGTTTTAGGATCTTGAATTGATGATAATTATGATCCATGTCTAGAGCCAACATATGATTAGGATTGAACATGATTATGGGATAAAAATATGAGTTTGATAGTTATAATATTGGATGTAAAATATAGGCTTTGGGGATTTAATTGAGTATTAATTTGTGTAATTAACCAAGCTAAAAGGTGTATGGATTCATAAGAAACCTAATATAAACATAATCTAATTGGGTAAACTAATGGGATGAAGAATTGGATTAGAAAAAGAAATCTCGTAATGGAGAATTTGAAATAGTTAAGCTTTTGCCGAAGTGCTAATCGATTCTTCCTTCTGAGGCGAATCAATTCGTCTCCTGTGTCAGGTCAGGTTGGGACCAAGTATGGATTCGAGGGATTTTAAGGAACTCATGCGAGTTGGTGGGAGGTCATCCAAGTGAACACTTATTTTATTAATATGTGTTTGTTGCACTACTATTAAATGAGTAAATTTATAATTAACTAAATGCTGGAGCTTTCTTATTAAAGGAGGAAAATTTACAATTAATTGGTTAATTATTAAAGTGAGATTACTTATGGATGATTATATGGGACATCTTGGGGGTAATTATAGAGTAATTACCAATACATATTGTATGACAAATATATGGATTTATTTATTTGTGTGGACATACCTATGTTCGTGGAGGGTCCTATCGGTTTGGGTTACGCGCATTTCGGGACTGTAGCAAACGTCGGCACAGGTGGGCTAGGCATTGTGTAGGTCATTATTTTAGGTACTACGTAGCAGCATGGCTTACGGGAGGTAGGTCTAGATGTTGGGCTCCATTTTTACCATTGGGTATGGACTATGAAATGGTGTACTTCGTAGGGACCACCTCACTAATGTGTGTTTTGTGATGTCTATTTAGATGAGGGACTACTTTGAACATATTGATAGAGCACGGACGTGACACTAATGGTAGATGCCATTAAAGTCCGTATATATATATATATACACACTATCATATAAATTAAATGAAATTAAAGTATATAGTCTAATAACGTATACAATCAATCACAAACCCAATACTATGTAATATGCATAATATATGGTTATGTCACTTTTGTGTGTAGTATGACAGGGGTATTCTGGGAAATGGTAATACTGGCATAGCAATTACATTTTAGTACATGAATTGTGTTACATGCACCATATATTAAATAATAGTATAGTTACTATTCATTATATTGAGACGTGGGATAATAGGTGTATAATATTGCACTTAGATGAGGGGTGAGGTAGTTAATGCACGTGAGTGCCGATGAGGGGTACATAATTTGAAGTAACTATATTATTGAATTATAATTTTTGTAAGTTAATTCTTGCAACTCTACGGTGCTGGCCCAAATTATAAATTTTTCCCCTCCCCAAGTGTGCCTAGACTAGGATATCAGGACTGACGAGATATCAGCCTTGCAGTCTTACTTTGCTTATCAGAGGTCATCTTGTTGATTCTAGTTGATGTTGTTACTTCTTTTCGGTATTTTATTTTTGATAATATATGGGCATAAGCCAGAACTTTATTTTATTCAGTCAGTTGAGATAGTCTTATTTATGTTGGGATTATATCTTATCTGGATGTTGATGTTGGACTTATTATTTCTTAGTTATTAATTTAATTTTGTTTTATTATGTGTTGATGTAAAAAATTAGATTATCTCTAATTATTTAATCACAGATAAAATAAATAAGACAAAAGAATTTTTAAATTAGTTCAACTTTAAAAGAATGGCCTACGTCCACTGTTTTTGTTATTGCTGACTGTTTGGGAATTCTCGATAACAGGTTTTTACCAAGAAATTCCGAGTCCCCTTACAATGGGGATGATACAATGTATTTATAGCCCTGAGGCTGTACATGTGAAAGGGTAATACATAGCTGTTCAATAGGCGTATACATCTGTATGATAATAATGATCATTTAATGCGCATTTAATTCTCTTTATTGTCTGATAATAAATGCTCTGATCGAGGTGCAGCTCAGACCGCCTAAGCTGCTCGGACCACCTAAGTAGCTCGGTATGTACGAGTTGCTCGGAGTATACTTGTTGATCGGAGCGTCATAAGTTGGTCGGGGAGGTTGAGTTCCTCGAAGTCAGGGTGTTATTCAAAAATATTTGTAGATGCCATGTAAAGTGATACGTGTCTCCACATAATACGTCAACGGACTAATTTTGGTATCAAAAGAAGCCCCCAATGTTTCACAGTTCGAGGTTGAGGAGTGTGGAGCATTCTTCTCAAAATATGGCGGGATTAAATGGTCATCTTGAATTTTAGGAGTGTTTTCTTTGTATTATTTTTCTTTTCGAATTCATAGAATCAAACTTTTCGAATTTTTTTAACTGCTTCGGTCTCCGCGCCCTTTTTGTCCTTTTAGCCGCCGGTAGTGCAAACGTTTCTCTTTGTAATCATTATTTTTACCCCTTCCCAAGGTAAGGTATTTAAGTTTTGCAGAAAATCCTATTGTCTCTTCACTTTTTCAAATCTGTTTCTTTGAGTTCTCCATTTCTTCTCTATCTTGTGCGTTTATTCCTTCCATTGTTCGTTGTCAACTGATCCATCCTTTTTCTGTAAGATTTTCTTCCTTCTTTTTTATTTACTTTATTCATCATGGTTTACCTTGTTGAGTCGCTTGATAAATTTCGTTCTGATTTCTCTATTCCTTCATGGGTCGTTTTGGAAGAACTTTCTGAACCTTCAGATTGTTTTCGTTTGGCTGAGGGACATTGGTTCCCCAATCTCTTTGTAGCTGAATGTGGCTTTTTTTTCTCCAAACCCCTTATGTCTGGAATTTTGTCAATATTTTGATGTGGTACCTGCAAAAATAGCCCCCAATACATGGAGAATAGTTAATGGAGTCCATAGGTTAAATCAGATTCATGGAACTCGTATAGGAATTCCCGAAATTATGTTTTGCTATAGATGGGCTGTCAGTGACAGTACTTTTTATTTGAAAACTAGGTTTTTAAATAGGGCTTTAGTCGTCAATCTCCCAGATGCCAACAGGGATTACTTCGAACATGGTGCAGTTATGAAAAATTGGCAACATGCTCCACTAATTGGCAATGATGTGTATCAGGGTCCTAGATGTCCTCCCTATGGCAATGGGATAGGTTGTTTTTACTTTATTTTTGAAATTATGCTTTCTCTGTATTTGATAAAATGTGTCACTGATATTTTAATTTTCATTTATTTGCAGTTGACAGCAAAAGAAGGTCTCCAAAAGAGACAGAAGTTAATTTAAAGCATCTGAAACTTATCTGGGGTTTGCATCAGACTGTCGCTGACGAACATACCAGATCAGCTTCATACTTGTTGCAGTACAAGAGTTACACCTCGTCTTTTACTGCTCGTCCAGTGATAAGTGACAGAGAACCAGTACCAGCTTCTGAAAGTTCTTATCCTGAATCACATATTCCTCTTAGTGACATAATGAAGAGAAGAAGATCTCCTGCCCGCTTAGAAAAATTTGCCTCTATTGCTGGAGAGGCAAAGAAAAGCAAGCAGGATATCCTAAAAGGGACAAGACAAATTGATGCACCTCTTCTAGCTGATACTGTGAAGGTTGCCGAGAAGCCCCATGTGGCTCCGATCATGGTTGAAGTTGTTTCCCCTCCAAGCGAGGTTGTAGTTATATCATCGACTAAGACGACATCCTTGGTCGAGAATGTTCCTGCTCCCACGAGGAGGTTGAAGAAGAGCTCCTCGGTCAATTTGGCTGAATCCATCTCTCAGCCTCCAACTACTGGAAGTGGTGTTCCCACTTTCGTTGCTTCGAGCTCTGCCATGAGCTCGGTGAAGTCTTGGATCATCCCCGAGATCCAAGGTATTGAAAAAAATCTCTCCCGGGATAGGGTTACCACTTTGGCAGCTCAGCACATTGCCTCAGTAAGTATTGCTAATCTAAATTTTCATTTTTTAATGTTATGTCCTTGCATTGACTTACAGTTATTTCCTTTTTCCAGTTGGTAACTTTCTTTAATACTATTCTGAAGAAGGACGAAGCCATCAAGTCGTCCATCTCCTCGGGTGGTGTAGAGGAGGCTTTTGTGGGTCTGACGCAGTCTTTAAAGGATTCTCGTCAAAAGTATGTCGATGATAAAGCTTCTTGGAAGAAGCAGCTTAATTCCACCGAGCAGGAGAGGGATCAGGCTGTTGAAGTCTCCAAGGGGTTGGAGAAGAAAATAAAAGACTTGGAGAAGAAAAATAAAGAGCTCGAGGGGAAGCTCCAACATGCTGGAGAGTTTGAAAACAAGCTCAAATCTGCTGAGGAAGATCTAAGTAGACTTCGTGACGCTGGTCGTCAGAAGGAAGGGGCAGAAAGAAAATTCAAAGCTGTCGAGGAACTTTTATCTGAGAAGCTTTCCTCGGAGAAGGTGAAAAGGAAACTAGCTGTGAAGAAGTCCTTCAGTGCTGGCTGGGATAAAGGTTGGAATAAGGGTTTGGCTGCCATGGTCTCATAAATAGAGTATGGCAGCCTTAAATATTTCAGGGATGGTTGGGTGGATGCTCTGACAAAGATGAATGTCGATGAGAACTCCAACCTGTTTCAGCGACACCTTCCTGGCCCCCCTCCTACTCCCGGGGAAGAAGAAGAGGACGAAGCTTCCTCCGAGGAATCTTCTATGATAGTTGGGGATCAGGTCCCTACTGTTGAACTTCGCTACGAATAGCCCCAACCAACTATTACTCCTACCGAGAAGCTTCAATCAACCAATATTTTAGCCGAGCAGCTTCCAGCACCCACCGAATAACCTTTTATGTCATCCGAGCAACCTACCTCCTCGTCCCAGCCTCCTGAGAAAGTTTTAGGAGACAAGGAGAAGGTGTAGCGTTGTTCGGACTTTTTCTCTTTGCTTATTTTTGTCAAATGTAACTCTGAACTATGTACTTCTCTTTTATAATGCAATAAAATTTGAAATTTTAATTGTTCATACTGTTGATTCTCTTCTTCTTGATCTGTTTGTATTCTTATTGATTCTTGCTATCTCTTCCTTTTACTAGTTTATGGCAAGGATGGAATTGTTATCAGCTCATGATACAAAATTTCTGAGACAATGCAATGAATACTTCAAAGCTGGTCATACAGATATGACTGAAGCTCAAATCGTTGATATTCTCGATCCAGATGCTTCAGAGCGAGCAATCGAAGCCTAACAGTACTTAAAGTGTCTGCTCGACCGGGCAGTGGCTAATAATGTAGCATATTATGAGATGATTGAAGACCTCCAGGGCACTCTCGAGGAGCTTCAACAACAATACAAGGAATCTAAAACCCTTTTGCACCAGGGATATGAGAAGAAGTATCAGCAACTAAGTGCTGATAAAAGATATGATAAATTATTTACTGCTTACGATATAAAGGAAAGAACTTTGAAGACCGAGGTCGAAGAGCACAGGCAGATAGCTAAGTTATTGGAGCAAGAAAATAATAATCTGCGAGGAGAGATATCTCAACTGAAATCTGCAGCCTCTACCTCTGGAGCCTTGGTCCCTGTCAACAATGAGGGTTTTTCTTTCTTTGAGGTCGAAAATGCCAATCTGAGAGACAAATTGGAAACCTTGAAGAGAATTGGAGCCTCTACCTCTGCTCGCGGACGAGCAAGAGCTTCTCGGGGATGAGCAAGAGCTTCTCGGGGATGAGCAAGAGCTTCTCGGGGATGAGCAAGAACACAAAACTCAATCAGCTTTGGAGAATCAGGCCTTCCAGTTAATGGCGAAGAATCAAGCATTAGCTGAGATGTCCAAGAAGATTCTGAATCTGGACGAGCAGCTCTCTGCACAAAAGTCTGCCTTGGAGAGTAAAGAACTTTAAACGAAGAACATTCACGAGCAATTGGAGAGGTTAACCTATCAATTCCATAAGAATCCCTGGGAGTTCTGGATGGCTGGTTATAATGAAGCCCTCTACCATCTAGATGATCGAATCCAAAATGCAAATAATATTGGTTACAAGCAAGCATGGCTGAATGCCTTGGGCGTGCTGCAGTTGGAACAGGGTCACTATTTGTGGGATTACTATGACCCTGGGTTGCTCGAGTTGCCGGTGCCACCTTTCAAACTGGATATGAGCTGGATTCCTGCTCGGGCCATTCCTCAATGTCTGATTTCAAAGTATCTCGGTGACTATAGCCTTCATTCCAACTTTGAGATATCTCGCCCGGAGCACCTTCTTGATCGGCCATCAGTGATGAACATCAGGATGCTCAAAGATATTAATTTCATAAATTCCCCCTATGCTTTAGACGATCCTCCTGCTGGTGAAGAACTTGTTTCAAAGGCAGAGGGGAAGAGACCAATAGAATAGGAATCTTGATGTAATAATTTTTTAAATATGTATTTCATTCTCAATGTATTTTGTTTTGGATTTAATGAAAAACTTATAGTTTTATTTGCAATTTCAATTGTCTTGGAAATATCCTGTAAGACATTTCTTTTTATTTACTAATGAATGTGCATGTATATCTGTTAAAAAGATAGAAATATTTTGTGTTATTTATCGACCAACTAAAGTTGGTGAAAACTTATTGTTGACTATCTTGAATTGATGATAATCATCTGACGACCAACCAGAGTTGGTGATATTTCATTTTTTGACCAACTATGTTAGTAATTTAAAATGCCGTAAATATCAAGAAATTTACCACTTTTTAATTTTAAACCTTGAAATGAATTTCATTTGTTTAACCAACTGTTTTCGACCAACCGGAGTTGGTATTTTTAGTTCTCGACCAACTTTAGTTGGTAAATTTTTTTATTTCCGACCAACCTTAGTTGGTGGATTTTCTTCCCAACCAACCGTAGTTGGTATTTCTAGGAAATTTTTTATTCCCGACCAACCTTAGTTGGTGGATTTTCTTCCCAACCAACCGGAGTTGGTATTTCTGGGAAATTTTTTTATTCCCGACCAGCCTTAGTTGGTGGATTTTCTTCCCAACCAACCGTAGTTGGTATTTCTGGGAAAGTTTTTATTCCCGACCAACCTTATTTGGTGGATTTTCTTCCCAACCAACCGGAGTTGGTATTTCTGGGAAATGATTTTATTCCCGACCAACTTTAGTTGGTGGATTTTCTTCCCAACCAACCGTAGTTGGTATTTCTGAGAAATTTTTTATTCCCGACCAACCTTAGTTGGTGGATTTTCTTCCCAACTAATCGGAGTTGGTATTTCTAGAAATTTTTTTATTCCCGACCAACCTTAGTTGGTGGATCTTCTTCCCAACCAACCGGAGTTGGTATTTCTGGGAAATTTTTTATTCTTGATGCGTAGTGTGTAGCGCTAGTACTCCGAAAAATTTTCAACAAAAGGAGAGAAATTGGGCAAAACATCCATAACTTTTATTTATATTGAAGAAAACTGCATTACATAGGAATCCCCAACTACTGATAATATTTGCGAAGATGCTCTGCGTTCCATGCATTCATAAACTCCTCCCCTTCTAAAGTTTCAATCCTATATGTCCCTGGTCGAACAGCCTCTGTTATTCAGTAGGGCTCATGCCAGTTAGCTTCCAGTTTATTGTGCTTTTGAATTACTTTCTTTAGCACATAGTCCCCTGCTTTCAGATCATATTTCTTTACTCTTTTGTTGTAGAACAAAGCTGTTCGTTGTTGGTATGCAGCATTCCTGATTGTTGTTTCCTCTCTAACTTCCTCAAGCATGTCCAAGTCTAACCTTATCATCAAGTCGCTCACAGGGGAATTAAAATTCAGCACTCTGTGTGTTAGGAGGCCCAGCTCGGCAGGTATAACAGCATCACTTCTAAATGCTAGCATATATGGAGATTCTCCAGTTGCTGCTAGGGGAGTAGTATGATAAGCCCACGGTATAGAATGTAGCTCGTTGATCCAATTTGCCTTTGCATTATTTAATCTTTTCTTCAAGCCATTCAGCAGCGTCCTGTTCATCACTTCAGTTTTCCCATTGCTCTCGGGATGGCCTGATGCTGAGTGGGTTTTTAATATGTTCGACTGATGACAATATGCAGCGAAATCCTCGTTATCAAATTATGTTCCATGGTCAGTGATGAATAAATGGGGAAGACCATATCTACAGATGATATTTTTCCAAATAAATTGGTAGACCTTTTCGTACATCACGTCGACAAGAGGCTCGACTTCCACCCACTTAGTAAAGTAATCCACTGCGACGAAGAGATATTTATATCTTCCTCTGGTCGTTGAAAGTGGCCCGACCAAGTCAATTCCCCACACGAAAAATGGACAAGGGGAAGTAATGGGTGTCAACAATGCTTGGGGAGTTCTTCAGATGGTGGAGAAACGTTGACATTTGTCATATTTTTTTGGCATAGGCTATGCAATCAGCCCTCATTTTCGGCAAAATAGTATCCCTGTGTCATTATCCTTTGCAGAAGTGTCCGACCTGCTACATGGGCTCCACAAGACCCTTCATGAACTTCTTCGATCAAGTCTTTCACCTCGGCGGGATGTACACATCTCTGCAAGCCAGCTATAATTCCTCATCTATATAGAACACCATTGGTCAATACATAACGAGCAGCTTTAAAATTTAGTTTCTTGGCTGCGAGTTTATCAGTTGGCAAATACCCCTCTTCAATATATGCCATGATAGGATCCATCCAAGATGTTCCTAAATCAAGGGTAATAAAGTTCATCATCAGATCTTCATCTATGCTCCTACTAGTCAAAACTTCAATTGGGATTGTTCTTCGTAGCTCGGTGCGTGTGGCTGATGCTAAACGAGCTAAGGCATCCGCTCTGGCATTCTCCAATCTTGGTATTCTAATTATCTACACTGCCTTCAAACTTGATAAAATCTCCATCGCTTTTGCATGATACTTGGTCATTAACTCTCCTTTGGTTGCATATACTCCCAGTATTTGATTTACGATCAACAATGAGTCACTGAATACAATAACTTGCTCTGCCTCCATGGTTTTTGCCAGATTAAGACCTGCAATCATAGCTTCATATTCAGCCTCATTATTAGAAGCCTTGAATTGAAAGCGTAGAGCATACTCCATATCGACCTCATCTGGGCTGTTTAAAATAATCCCTGCCCCACAGCCTGTAGTACATGAAGATCCATCTACATATAGATTCCATATAGGTACCTCGTCTTCAAATTTTTGATCGGACAGAGTTCCTCAGTGGAATATTTGCTGCTTCCTCTTATTCTCCTCTAGCACTTCTTGCTGCTCGTCGTCCATCTTTTCTTATCCGCCGACCAGCTTAAGTTGATCGGGATTTAAATTTGATGATCCTATAACATCCACAGGTTGATCGGTGTGCAACTTTTGCTCCTCGGAGGTATCAGGATAGGTAAACTCTGCTATAAAATCTGCTACTGCCTGCCCTTTTAGCGATGATCTAGGCTCATAAATTATATCATATTCACTGAGTTCTATTGCCCAATACATTAATCTCCCTGATTTTTCTGGTTTATGAAGAGCTTGCCTCAACGGCATATCGGTATACACGACTATGGTATGAGCCTGGAAGTATGGCCTCATTCTTCTACTTGCTTTGATCAGCGCTAGTGCCAATTTTTCCAATCTTGGATATCTGATCTCTGCTCCTCGGAAGGCCTTACTAGTGTAATAAATTAGTTTTTCTACTCCATCCTCCATTCTTATTAATGCCAAGCTAACTGCATTTTCTAAAACTGCCAGATATAAGTACAATCTCTCTCCCATCACTGGCCTGAACAACAGTGGAGGTGCTCCCAGATATTTCTTCAACTCTTGAAAGGCTTTCTCGTATTCTTCATTCCATTCAAACGTTTTTCGGAGTGTTTTGAAGAATGGAAGGCATTTATCAGTTGCTCGTGATACAAATCTGTTAAGTGCTGCAACTCACCCTGTGAGACTTTGTACTTCTTTCTTCGTCGTTGGAGATCGCAGCCCTAATAGAGTTTTTATCTTTTCAGGGTTTGCTTCAATACCTCGTTGGTTGACAATATACCGGAGGAACATGCCTTCTCGTACTCCGAATATGCACTTTGTGGGATTCAACTTCATTTAATATTTATGTAGTTGATCAAAGGTCTGGCCTAAGTCAATTAGATGGTCAGCAGCTCTCTTGCTCTTTGTCAGCATATCATCAACATAAACTTCCATATTGTAACTGATTTGCTCTGCAAACACCTTGTTCATCAGCCGCTGATATGTTGCACCTGCATTTTTCAAACTAAAAGGCATAACATTATAACAATAAGTTCCCCTAGGGGTACTGAAAAAGGTACTCTCCCTGTCTTCAGGTTTCATTTTAATTTGGTTGTAACCAGAATAAGCATCCATGAAGCTCAACAGCTCGTGTCCCGAGGTAGCATCCACTAATTGATCAATTCGGGGCAAAGGAAAATGATCCTTTGGGCATGCCTTGTTAAGGTCGGTAAAGTCTACACACATCCTCCACTTGTTGTTGTTCTTTTTCACCATTACTACATTCGCCAACCAGTCTGGATATTTGACATCGTCAATAAAGAAAGCTTTCTGGAGTTCTCGACCTCTTCTTGTATAGCTTGGTTCTTCTCGGGGCTGAACACTCTTCTTCTTTGATTCATTGGCTTGATCTCTTTATTCACATTGAGCTCGTGACATAAAAAATTTGGATATATTCCTGGCATATCCTCATGACTCCAAGCAAAAGTTTATTTTCTTCTTTTTAGGAAAACTATCAATTCCTGTTTTAGTGAGGCATCTAATGACGAACCTATCTGAGTTGTTCGTTCCGGGTGTTCATCGTCCAGAATGATATTTGCAGTAGCTTCCACCACCTGACCTTTCACGAGCTGCGAATCGTCTCTAGGATCCAATGTTTTAATCTCTGCACCTTCATCCACTTGGTAGGTAGTAGTCTTTTTCCTAGATTCCTCCAGTTCTTCCTGCTCAGCAGATGAGTAGTAACATTCCCGAGCTACTTTTTGGTCACCCTTTACAACTCCTTCTCCAAAATTGGTAGGAAATTTTAGGCATTGATGTACCGTAGATGGTACTGCTTCGAACTTCTTCAATCCTACCCTTCCCATAATGATATTGTAAGCTGACTGGACATTCTTATCCATCATAAAGAAACGTACTCTTTCTGTTTGATAAGCGGTCCATGTGCCGATGAACATATCCAACTTGATCGTCCCAAGTGGAAAAAATTTCTTGCCAGCAAACCCAAGGAGGGGCCTGTGATAAGGTTCCAACTGAGACAACTTCAGATTTAAACTATCGAAGCATGAGTAGAACATGATATCCGTCGAGCTACCATTATCCACCAGTACTCTTGAGATTATTACTTCCTTCATCCTCATTTTGATCACCAGTGGATCATCATGAGGATATAGTACACCTGCGAGGTCGTTCTTGGAGAAACCAATGACCAATTTTTCTTTGTTCACCTTCCTCAGGCGATCATCCTCAGCTAGATTTATTCACTGAATGTATGAACAAGCTTGAGCTTCATTGAGGTAAGCTTTCCTTTTCGCAGTAAGGTCCCCACCTCCTGCATCTCCACCTGTAATAACGTTACAATCAAATGATCCAAAACGAATTGAAAATACCTCATGTTCTGGCTATCTTGGTTTCTTAGGGAGATTAGGGTCGTCTTCTGGATCATCTTCATGATCTCTTTTCTTATTTTATTCTGATCGATGAGGAGATTTAGACCTCTATCTTGCTAGGTCGTTGCTTTTTCTTTCATTTCTTCGGTCAACATACTTGGTCAGCTTTCCTCGTCTGATGAGTGCTTCAATTTCATTCTGGAGAGCTATGCAATTTTTTGTTGTGTGACCATGGTCTTTATGGAACTCGCAATATTTGGCCTTATTCCTCTTGTCAGGATCTGACTTCATTTTTTCAGGCCAATTTAGTTCCTCGCTGTTCTTGATCTCTTCCAGGACATGGTTTATATCTACTTTCAAAGGAGTATAATTTTCAAATTTCTTCAATACTTCCCATGATGGCTTTGTTTTTGGCTGCTTGTCACCACCATTATTCTTATATTCTTTCTTCTTATCCTTATAAACCTCCACCTTGGTCTCTTTGGTGTCCATGTTCTTCTTTGCAGCCATAGTCTCCTCGGCATTCATGATCTTGGCCGCTTTTGCCATTAGTTCTGACATGGTTCTGGGTGGATCTTTGGCCAAAGTGTAGTACAATTTATTGGGCAACAGTCCACTCAT
The DNA here is from genome assembly GCA_949130495.1 of Sambucus nigra. Taxonomy (NCBI): domain Eukaryota; kingdom Viridiplantae; phylum Streptophyta; class Magnoliopsida; order Dipsacales; family Adoxaceae; genus Sambucus; species Sambucus nigra. The sequence goes on from OX422214.1 coordinate 304,530,820, forward strand.
CAAAGCTGTAATTGCCGTTTTTTCCTCGTAATCAATAACTTCAAGCTTCTCGTTATTGAAACGAGTTATGTAATCCCTGGTGCTTTCACCTGTTTTTTGTCTAACACTTAACAAATGAGCAACTCGTTTAACTGGTTTTGCTCCAAAATAGAAATTTTCAATGAAGAGCTCGACTAATTGAAAAAAAGTTGATATCTTCCCCCGAGGAAGATTATTGTACCATATTTGTGCAGATCCGGTAAGAGTTCCCAAAAATGCCCTGCATATCATCTCGTCTGGCACGGCATAGATGTCGGCAGCAGCTTGGTATTGTTCTATATGAAGGACAAGGTCAGTTTTTCCATCATATTTAGGGGTCACAACAGGTGCTTTGAACTTCGATGGTGTCGAAAAATCCACAATTGCCTGTATAAAAGGCGTCCCTTGGACAAAAGTTCTTTGTAGAGGATTCTTGGCCTTAACCATTTCCCCTAGTCTATCCTCCAACCTTTTAATAGAGCCTTTCCATACATACTTTCCCTCCTCGGGCCTATTCGTTCGAGCAACTGATCGTGTTGAAGTCGCTTCATGGGATCTATCTTGTCGAGCAACTGGTTGTGATTAGGCAGAACCCTCTCTTAGATCAGATGGTCGCCGAAAGTTTCTCGACACAGCCTTAGGAGGACTTTTATTCTTCCTAGGGCCCAATCGATCAAAAGGAGAGACCCTACTTAATCTTTCTAGTGCACTAGTCCTTTCTGGAGAGAGAGTGATGCGTTGTTCAGTATCTGTGGCTCGTACTGACGAAGTTCGACCCGGTTGATAAGAAAAATTATCAGATTTCTCAGTGCGATATGAATCGCTTTGCCTAATACGCGAAGAAACTAAACGAGTATTTCTTTGAACACTTCGTTGTCTTGAATAGGTCTACACTCCACCTTGGATAGTTTGCATGAGTTGTCGCATAGTATCTTGCATAGCCGTCTGGCCTTGAGCCAAACTGGCCATAATTCCAGCTAAATCTTGGACATTTGGAGGAGCGGATGGATTCGGGGGGTTTCCAGCGTTTCGATTACTGGATTCAAGATTATCAGCCATTGGTGATAAATTGTTTTGGTGAAAAACGAGAATTTCAGTCGTTTTCCCACAGACGGTGCCAATCTGTTGATGTAAAAAATTAGATTATCTCTAATTATTTAATCACAGATAAAATAAATAAGACAAAAGAATTTTTAAAGTGGTTCAGCCTTAAAAGAATGGCCTACGTCCATTGTTTTTGTTATTGCTGACTGTTTGGGAATTCTTGATAACAGGTTTTTACCAAGAAATTCTGAGTCCCTTTACAATGGGGATGATACAATGTATTTATAGCCCTGAGGCTGTACATGTGAAAGGGTAATACATAGCTGTTCAATAGGTGTATACATCTGTATGATAATAATGAGCATTTAATCCTCTTTATTGTCTGATAATAAATGCTCTGATCGAGGTGCAGCTCGGATCTCCTAAGCTGCTCGGATCGCCTAAGTAGCTCGCTATGTACGAGTTGCTCGGAGTATAATTGTTGCTCGGAGCGTCATAAGTTGGTCAGGGAGGTTGAGTTCCTCGAAGTCAGGGTGTTATTAAAAAATGTTTGTAGATGCCATGTAAAGTGATACGTGTCTCTAATAATACATCAACGGACTAATTTTGGTATCAACATTATGCATGTAGTTTTGAAAACTAAACTCTTTTATCGTGGTTTGATTCTAAGGATGGTATAAATTGATCGACAAGCCCCATCATCGACCTATTATGTCTAACCAACCTTTATGTTGAAAATGGGGGTCGTTTTCGTTGGTATCAAAGCATCCAGGTTCAAGCGTCCTTCGGATCTGTGTTGCATTCATTACGTTTTGCGTTGCGTTATTTGATATGTAGAGCCTATGACTAGAAATCATTGTATTCTTACGATATGTTACTAATATGAACCTTGTTTGATTTTAGATAGAAAATGGTAGAAGGGACAGACCACAACGTGTCGCCGCTCCCACTGCAGATAGGGGGCTCAGCGGGAGCAGGAGCTGCAGCCACACCAACATCCACTACCAACCCCACCTATGGTTAGTCCAGTAGAGATTGCTACTATTATGACTCGGGAGGTTTCCACAATGATGGCCGCTATGATATAGCATTTCCATTAACGACAACCACAATAGCCACCACCCCCACCCCCACCCCCACAACATGTGGTGCTATCAGTGCAGACACCCGAATCAGTTTGGGACAGAGCTAGAGAGGACTTCACTAAGGGCCACCCACTGGAGTTTGCAGGCAGTTTCAACATTTTGGTGGCTAGTAATTGGAAAAAGAATATACAACATCACTTGAGGATGGTAAAGTGTATGCCCATATAAAAATCGATGTTAACCTCATTTCGGTTGGTTGGGGCAACTTTATAATGGCGGGAGTCTGTCACCATGTTGGAGGAGAGAGACAGTTTGATGATTGATGAGTTATGGGGAAAGTTTGAGGGGAATTACTTTCCACAGGCAATGAAATTTGAGATGAGGAGAAAAGTCATGGACCTTAAGCAGGAAGGTCGCACTGTATCTGAGTACGAAAAAAAGTTTACCGCACTCTCCTATTTTTTGGGGGAAGAGGTAAATACGGAAGAGAAAAATATGGAGAAGTTTGTGGCAGGAACGGCCTGGCACATCAGGAAGTAATCACTGGGAATCTGACTTTCATCACTTATAATCAGATAGTGAATTCAGCTCTCTACATTGCTAGGATCACAGGGAATTTCAGAAGAATAAGGTTCCTGATAAGTAGATTTTTTGCGTATATGTCTTGTAGTGCAAAGACGTCTATAAAAAATTCCTTGAGTCCCTACAAAACTTGTCTAAAACAACTCGTATTGTGGTAAGTACGGGTATCAATCCAACTTTCAAGGTGAAACAATTAATGTGAAAACTTGCAATTTCAAAATTTTATTAAATATATGTATTTTTTTATTTTTATTTAAAAAAAATAATTTCAAGGGATAATTATACTACTAATTATGAACTAAAATTAAAACTACACTAATAAAAATTAATATAAGAAATGAGTGAAGTAAATAAGAATGAGAACTAACAAGGGAAGATAATCCACTTTTATGTTTCAATTATTTATATTAATTAAGTAACTTATAATTTTAGAATATTCCAAGATTTATTTAAAGTACAAATCGACTCTCGTCGCAAATGTAATTTAAATAAGATCTTTCTCAGAAAATTAATCTTAGACTTTCACAAAACTTTTAAAAATCCGAATAAAACTTTTCTGATAAACTACCAGCTAAGGATCATATATTAAAATTAATTTAAGTCTTTACAATTTAGTTTTAGAGTTAGAAACTATTAAAATATCATTTAACTTAAGAAAAGCTTATCTCTAGTTTGGTTTTTAAGAAAATGATATAATAATAATTCGGGTTCTTACTTAATGACAAGATCACCCTATCTCTCATGGGAGGGGAATTTTTCGATTCATTAAAAATACATCACCTTCTCTCGAAGTATGACTCGAACCAAATGGTTTCTCTCGAAATCCACTTTGAAATGTAAAAGTCCAAGATTCATTTTCAAAGGAACATAACAAAATTAGAAATTACAAAACTAAATTAAATAAATGAAGAATGTAAAAGTTTCTTCTCTCCCCTTGAACAGGGTATTTAGCCTCTCATTATGGTATTATTTAATATAAAATGTATTAACTAATAAATGCTAAAAATTATAAGATGACTAAATAACGCAAAATAACGTGCAACCGAGTGTGATAAATGTGAGAAAGTCAAGAGATGGGATTATACCGCATTATTAATTATTTTAATTTCTCAATTTATTAATTTGAAATATTTCGAGATAATATTAAATTGATAATCAAACTCGCGTTATAATTATAAATTTAATAATATCTTTTTCAGAAAAATAATTTAAAAATGTCACACGATGAAAAATTAAGAATTATATTATTTTAAAAAAATTACCCGCTAGAATCAATTTAACGAAAATAATATAAATCCTCAAATTTCAATACCGAATTAATATTCAAATATCGAAAAAACCAATCTCTAGTTCGATGCCTAAATTCAAACATTAATTTGTTCAATTAATTTACTAACTCTCGTGACATAAAGTAATTGGTGACCGTAAATTTTTTTTTTCTTAGAATTATAGCATTAATGAAATTTATTAAATAAACTAACATCAATCGCAATGCATCCCACCCTTTGAATGGGGTTAGTCAAACATTCTCATGTGTGCATAAACAATAATAAATAACATGTCAAGAATGATATAAATTGAAAAGATAAGGAAGAAATACGATACTCAATTTTTTTTTACAAATTTGTCTTCAAATGTTCCTTGACATGCGTCCAACTTCTTCACAAATTTCAAGACTTGATTACAAAAAGAAGGCTAAAAACTAAACCAAAAATTTATTCTAACACTCAACTATTTTTTTTTTTGGAATTTTTTCATATGCCTACTGTGTACAAAATATACACACTATTTTTTCTCTTGTTTCTCTCTCTCGACCGTGTGCTGAGTGTCTCCTCAATGATTTTCCTTCTTCTTGTTTTATAACCCCTTTGGATTGTTGGATGAGGGATTTGAAGGGTTGATATTAAATTACGAGGGTTTTGGATGATAATCTTAGTGGTGGGGGTTTATTCCGATTTTAAGGGATTTGATTTTGGTTTGTGGGTTTCAGATGGAGGCATATAAATATATATTTTTTAAAAAAGACACATATTTTTAGTTTAATTCATTTAGTCCCTCAAGCACTTAATATTCTCTTATTTTTAGAGGTCCGCACCAGCGGTACTCCCTTTTCAAAATATGTGGCAAAGAACTTTTTGAGGCAAAATAAAAAGGCTTGGACTAAATGAATATTAAAAAATGTTTGAGGGACTATTTAGTATATGTCCCATAGTAGGTTTGAAGTTCGGATGGGTTTGGTGGGTTGCGTGTTAGGGAAGATCCGGGTTGGTTTCGGGAATGGGGTTTGCTCCGGCCGGCGAGGGGTTATAGTTGAAGGGCCGTGACAGTTGGAATGGGGGGTTGGCGGCGCGAGGTGGAGCAGCGCCTGGGCAAGAGGTCGCCGGAGGTGAGGAATGGGGCTGTCCGAATTTATGGGGTTGAGTCGAGCAGGTAAGGTCGCCGGGTGTGAGTTGACGCCGGAGATGGAAGTGGTGTCACCGGAATGGGCACCGCCGGGCTTAGGTCCGACGGGTGGAGATGGGTCGCGTGGGTTGTCGGCGAGCAGATGTTGCCTATGGTTTTTATTGTGGGTTTGAAATGGTAGGTTTTTGGTTATGAAAGTTGGGTAGTGGGTTTGTTAACGGAGCTTGGTGGGTTTGGAGTTCGTGTGCTAATAAGTTTTGTGGAGAGAGAATCGTGGGGAGAGGATTGGTGAGGAAGAAGATGGGGTGGTTAGTTGGTGTGTGTGAGAGTGTATTGTTGTAAGGTGAGGGTGAGTGTTAGTGATTTGTGTGTGATTGTATGGTATGATAGTAGGGTGTGAGTGTTTAGTTTAGGTGTGTGTTTAAGTTTAGGTTTATTTAGTGTGTGTTTAATTTGTGACTCCATTAAAATAAAATAAAAAATGAACCTAATAAAATAGAAACAAGTAAAAAAAACTAAAAACTAAATCAAACTAAAAATAAAACTCACTAAAAAAAACTATAAATAAATAAAAACAACACGACACACAATACAAACTCTAAAAATTAAACACGACTCACATAAAAACTAATAAAATAAAACAAAACAAAACACAAAAATAATAATAAACTAACTAAAAACTAAAAACTAAAAACTAAAAACAAACAAAAATAAATGAGAACAAATACCCGACGCATTAAAAAAATCCTCTAAAAATAAATAAAATCTATTAAAAATAAAACTCAAATAAGAAAAAAAAGTAAAAACTACCAAAGAAGTAAAAGCAAAACCTAATGTCCTAAAAATGTAAAATCTAGCAAAACTAAAAATAAAGACTACAATTAAAAATCAAAATCAAAATAAAACTACACTAAGTAAAAAGAAATAAAAAATATATGAAAATAAATTCTAAAAATCCTAAATAAATCTAAAAAAAATCCTAAAAATAAAAACGACTAAAAATAAAAATCTAAAAAAATAATAAAGGTACAAACTCAACACACACAGGCTCGGGTGATGGTCGGGGTTTGGTTTAGGCTTAGGTTTGGTACGGGATTGGGCTCGAAACATCAGAACTCATCGGAAAAGCTCATAAATGGACTTCAGACTTCGCGGTGGCCTTAATTTCCTCGATCACGCTTTTGACCGCTATTGTATCGCAATTATACTGATTTAGCATTATTTGTACCGCAACTGCATATTGACCTGAGAAATAAACAAATACGAACATAAGGTCATTTTTAATTAAAACGAGTGACTAAAATGCATCTATTCGGGGTATTAAATATACACTTTTGGGTGCTTATCACACCACCCCCAAACAAAACATTGCTATTCCTCGAGAAAATATTTAAGAGAAAACAGAGATAAGTAACCAAAAGTGTGCCACTTTCGCAGGCACTGGCGATTGCACTTAGCATGTGCAACAAGCCGTCAAACCTATAGGTGGCCCTACAGGACGAGTTGTGTCTCGTGAGGGTTTGCAGAGAATATACCCATAAAATTCTTTATTTGCAAAGGCAATCAATCTCCTATTGGACATAAAACAATCGCACAATCCATCACATGAGAAATATTTTGAGAAATATAAGCTAGAAGTGTATAAAAATTTAGCTATGTGAATACACAAGACACTTCCTTCCTAAAACTCAACGTATGTGTGTGAATCAAGAAAAACGGATCAAGTATCACAAGAGTAATTCCTAGATTGCCTTTTGAAAATCAACGCTTCAACTTCAAAATCTCACTGGATATACCTCTCTCAAATAAACTCTCGAGATTTGGGTATGTGTATCACTCTTGTGTGCGAGAAGGTGAGTAAATGTAAGAAAGGTCAAACGTCTCACACACATATAAGAAAGAACGAAAATATAAATAGAAAAATGATCTCATGAAAGAATGTTAATCACTATAGTGAGAACATTGAGTTATTCGCCACGTTGACTCTCATTTGCCCGAACACCTAGGGGAAATATGGATGTTTATGGGTGAGGGGAAAATGAAATGAGATGGAAGGGATGGTATGATGGATAAATGATGTATGTTTGAGAAGAGTTTATTACACTTTGACGAACAAATGTCTTTATTTCTTGACACCAATAACGAAGACATTTAACATTTGGGAAGACACTCTTTTTCTAAACAAAAATGAAGGAGAATATATGAATGGAGATGATAGGTGATGGTGTGGGGAAATATGTGGGAAATATGGAAGAACATGGGAATGTAATTGGTGAAGTGAATGGTAATTTGTAGGTGTATGGATGCAAATCTAGTGATCGGGATAAATTTCAAGACACATGTTTTTTATAACTCGAAAGTGATGTCGTTCTCAGTGATCAAGCCAAAACTTTTATGAAAAATAATGAGATCATACAACGATTTAAAGTGCGTACCCAAAAGAAGTTGAATAAACTTGTGATTCGAAGATTGCATAAAACACTCTAAAAGGGTGAAAGGCACGAATCTCACAAGCTAAAGTCTCTACTAATGATCCTTAAGGTTCTCTTGAAAATTGTAGTACTCTTCAACTCTAAACCGTATTGACGTAATAAGTGCGCAAATTTTATTGTGTCTAGAAATTCATGGTGAAACATGCCTTGTTATGTATTACATACACTATTTAGAAAAAGATAAATCCTCTCGCTCGATTCCTAGACTTAAAAGATGGATGATAGAAAATTCACATCAATGAGTGAGATGAAAGAAACTGCATAAAATTTTTAAAAATCAGATTCAAAAATCATAATTTTTCAAAAGAGGCACGTTTTTGATAAAATTCCCCACCCCCAAGCAAAAAGGAACATCGCCCTCGATGTTAAGTAAAATAATTTTTAAAATTGACAGCATAAGGTAGGAAAGAGATTACCAAAATCAACCGCTAATGAAGTGGAAAGATGAATCCAAGAAGAAACCTGAATAAATGATAAAAAAGCGTACAAGTCTATAAACATGACAAAGCATTGGGTGGTACGACACACCACCCCCAAATAGGATGAGACTCATACAAGAAATGACAGGATGCCTCCTGATAGCACTAAGTTTAATGTCTTTAGTCAGACCGAACCATTCTCACCCTAAAGATAAGATCTATGAAAGTGCAGGGCGGTAGAAAAATTGGGTGATGAGAATCACCCCCAAACAAGACTGAAGTGTCAGTCTTGTTGGATAAAGGCTAAAATGGGTCAATGCACTTGTATGGTAAAGTGCATCACACGATGCAAAGCATCGGTGGACCATGGGCGGGTGGGGAAAAGGGCAAAGGTGAGGGTGAAGAGGTATCGATCTCGGGATTTGTTGAGCTTAAAGGTGAGGGCAACTAGGGACCTATAAGCGTGATGCTCAAGCTGGATGGGGAGACGAAATGGTGGGGAAAGTGGAATCGGGTGGGCCTCATAAAAATCACACGACCGTTCTATGAATGGGCGATGATAATGGTCGCGACGTGACACACCAGTGAGTTGACAGAAAGAAAAATCAACACCACAAGGAAGTGGTGTGCATGGAGGAACAAGCTCGATGTCACGGAAGTAGAGAGTATCACCACATATACTCTCATGGATGGCGGAATGGACGATGGGTGGAGGATGCAAGTAAGGAACTAAATAAACATATGTGAACTGTGGAGGTATAATGACTAGGTTCAAACAAGGTGGTGGGGTGGAAGAAACAATGGGAGAGTCGGTTGGGATAAATGGTGGATCGGGTGGGATAAATAGCGGAGGAAGATGATCCAACTCAAGAGTAGGGGACACACACTCATTTGGAGGGACATGATGATCCTCAAAATCCTCCTGAAGAGGGAGTGTGGTATCAAGTGGTGGCGAGATCAACTTATCCACTAATGTTTCACCATCCGATGTGGTGAATGGGTCTAACGAGGCATTAAGATCCGAGATATATGAATCAATATCAATATCAGACTCAAAGTGAGCTAAACATCTCTGGAGAGATTCAATCTCGGTGCAATGGGGGGCACTCATAGCCGGAGCTAACCTAAAAGATATGGGCATGTTAGAGACATATGCAATTGGGGTTTAAGGTAAAAGCTCGGGCGTATTTTTGGATATAACGGGTTGAGGAACCTCAAATATGGGTTCTTTTGGATATTGCAGGGATGGACGAACCTTAACATTAGGTTCTTTTGGATCTTCTGGGTATGGATCAGTCTCACTAAAGATGGGTATGTCAACACAATTGTCAACTTGGGGCTCGAACCATGGAATGGTCTCCACTTCTAGATTCTCGGGGTGGTAGGGTTGGTCACACTCAAAATCGATGGTACAAGACGACGCATCATCACTCCACGTGGAGGTAACAACGGGTTGCTTGAGGGAAAATTCGACTTGTTCGCATAATCAAATTCATTTAATTTTTGTTCAAGCCGTTGGAGGGCTGCATATTGAATTTTAGTGGCTTGCTCTTGCTCAAGTATGAACTTTTGCAAGAGGGCCTCGAGGGAGGAGATGGATGATGTTAGGTAAGTGATGGCGGGTGGTGGCGGTTGTGGATGTGGACACAACTTACTACTAACATGTGAAAACGAAGAATACTCATAGGAAGTGTGGGGAGCGGGATCAAGTGTGTCATACACGGGAGAAGCATCTCCGTGATGGACAAATGGATGATAATTATTGGGTGCGTTGTGAGGGAACTGATCGGGATAGGGTGCACAAGGTTTCCATGACGACTGTTGGAACGTGTGAGGATCCACAACATCAGGTTGGGATTCATATTGCATGGAAGGGTGATCAGGCCTCCATGAATAACTTGGGTATTCATACTTCTCGATATTAGATATGTCGTGACAATATGTCGAGGTGGTTCCGAAACAATGTCAAATGGATACACATGGTCCATGGTGGGTTCAGATGGATAAGGAAAGTACGGGCACTCATGGGACATGTGATTGGCGTGGGAAGAATAGGTGCACGATGAAGCATGTGACGCGTTAATACTCGTCATCGGAGATAATAAACTATAAGGTGCATGCGTGGATGACGCATGAGTGTCAACGGTGTGTGGTTGAGAGTTAAAGCCACTAAGTAAGGCATGGAGGTTCGACTCGGGCTCAACTTCAAACATGCTTCGAGAAAATGAGAAATGACCAAAGTAATCCCGTAAAGGACGTTCTTCGGCCATGACAAAAAAAATATATGTTTTTTTTTTTTTGATTTTTTTTAATATTTTTCAAAAGGAAAGAAAATATTTTTGGATTTTTTAAAAAATAAAGGAATTAAATATTTTTGGATTTTTAAATATTTTTCAAAAGAAAGAGAAAATCTTTTTGTGATTTTTGAAAATAATAAAAGAAAAATGTTTTTGGCATTTTAAATATGGAAAAAATATCTTTGGGATTTTTGAAAATATTAAAAAAAAGGAAAATATTTTTGGGATTTTTCGAGTAAGGGGAGAAAATGGACTCGTGATTTGGATGAACTAACTAAAATTGACTGCCGAAATAATTGAATTGAACACATACGAGTGAAGGAAAAATCCTAACGAGCACATAGCCAATTATTATCTTCAAAATTAGTTAGAGGGGTAGTCAAATTTTAATTAAGTCCGCGGGCGACAAAAATCACGGAATTTATCTTAGTGATCGCCTGTTGCAAAAATGTGTTCCTACGGCGCTAGCTAGTTGATTGATTTTAAATTTAGTAATGGCTAGGGTAGCACACAATGGTAAGCGAGTGAGTCAGGTGATGAAATCCCTTCTCGTGAGTGACCGGGTGTAGGTCTTAGTTAATTAATTCATCACACCATTCGAAAATAAATGCGAGAATAAAATCAAATAAGAGCACACAAGCACACAAAAGAATTGACTCGCTAACAGGAGAGGCGCGAGGGTCTAGAAATGTACCTCCCACGATTTTTAGGCCGTGGGGTGCTGGAAATTTTGAGTCGATCGGGGTGAAATCACGCCTATCTCAGTCGTCCCCGGGAGTCCTACCGACCCAAAGTAGAGAGGCTTCAAAATTCCACTCCAAGGGCGCTCTCTCTGTACCTTGTCCGGTTTCCCTTTTGCTTTATTTATTATTATTATTATTATAAATAATTGGTGTCAAAATGCACCCAAATAAATACAAATCTTCAAAAATCTTATACAACTAGTCTAAGGAGGAGGGAGGGGGAATAATAACTACAACTAAAAAATTAAAAATTACAAGTCTTCAATTTGTCTCCACGTCAAGAAAGTGGCAACGACGCCATTTGATAAGTAGCTTTTTTGCGTATATGTCTTGTAGTGCAAAGATGTCTATCAAAAATCCCTTGAGTACCTATAAAACTTATCTAAAACAACTCGTATTTGGGTAAGTACGGGTATCAATCCAACTTTCAAGGTGAAACAATTAATGTGAAAATTTGCAATTTCAAATTTTTATTTTATATATATATATATATATATATATTATTTTTATTTAAAAAAAACAATTTCAAGGGATAATTATACTACTAATTATGAACTAAAATTAAAACTACACTAATAAAAATTAATATAAGAAATGAGTGAAGTAAATAAGAATGAGAACTAATAAGGGAAGAGAATCCACTTCTATGTTTTAATTATTTATTTTAATTAAGTAACTTATAATTTTAGAATATTCCAAGATTTATTTAAAGTACAAATCGACTCTCGTCGCAAATGTAATTTAAATAAGATCTTTCTTAGAAAATCAATCTTAGACTTTCACAAAACTTTTAAAAATCCGAATAAAACTTTTCTAATAAACTACCCGTTAAGGATCATTTATTAAAATTATTTTAAGTCTTTACAATTTAGTTTTAGAGTTAGAAACTATTAAAATATCATTTAACTTAAGAAAAGCCTATCTCTAGTTTGATTTTTAAGAAAATGATATAATGCTAATTTCGGGTTCTTTCTTAATGACAAGATCACCCCATCTCTCATGGGAGGGGAATTTTTCGATTCATTACAAATACATCACCTTCTCTCGAAGTATGACTCGAACCAAATGGTTTCTCTCGAAATCCACTTTGAAATGTAAAAGTCCAATATTCATTTTCAAAGGAACATAACAAAATTAGAAATTATAAAACTAAATTAAATAAATGAAGAATGTAGAAGTTTCATCTCTTCCCTTGAACGGGGTATTTAGCCTCTCATTATGGTATTATTAAATATAAAATGTATTAACTAATAAATGCTAAAAATTATAAGATGACTAAATAACGCAAAATAATGTGCAACCGAGTGTGATAAATGTGAGAAAGTCAAGAGATGGGATTACACCGTGTTGATGTAAAAAATTAGATCATCTCTAATTATTCAATCACAGATAAAATAAATGAAACAAAGAGTTTTTAAAGTGGTTCAGCCTTATAAGAATGGCCTACGTCCACTATTATGTTATTGCTGAGTGTTTGGGAATTCTCGATTATAAGTTCTATCAAGAAATTTCGGTCCCCCTACAATGAGGATTGTACAATGTATTTATAGCCCTGAAGCTGTAATGTGAAAGGGTAATACATTAAATGATATACATATGAAAAGGGTAATACATTCAATGCCCCTTAAGCGTGTTCGTCTGAATGATAAGAATTTAATGAACAGTCAAACTGTTGGTTATCTAGCTATTAATGCTTTGTTTGAGGTGCAGCTCGAACCGCTTGAGTTGCTCGGACCGCTTAAGCTTCTCGGTACTTAAGAGTTCCTCGGAGAGTTATAGTTCCTCGGAGCGTATGAGTTCCTCGGAGCGTGTGAGCTCCTCAAAAATGTTTGTTGTTGCCATGTAGATTGCCATGTGTCTTCATTCAATTGGGCCATGTCAACAGACTAAATTTGGTATCAACAGAAGCCCCCAATGTTTCATAGTTCGAACTTTGAGCAGTGTGGAACATTCTTTATCGGAATATGGCAGTTTTAAATGATCATCCTGAAATTTAGGAGTCTTTTGTATATATTTCTCCTTCCAAATTCGTAGAATCAGCCTTTTTTGAATTTTTATAACCACTTCGATTGCCGCGCTCTTTTTGTCCTTCTAGCCGTCGGTAGAGTAATCGTTTCTTTTTGTAATAATTACTTTTCCTTTTCCCAAGGTAAGGTATTTAAGCGTCACAGACAATCCCACCGTCTTCTACTTTTTCAAATTTGTATCTTCTAGTTTTCCATCGTCTCTTTCTCTCCTGTGTATTCATCTCTTCCATCGTTCGTTGTCAACAGATCCACTCTTTTTCTGTAAGATCTTCTTCCTTCTTCTTTATTTCCTTTATTCATCATGGTTTACCCTGTTGAATATCTTGATAAGTTTCGCTCTTATTTTTCTATTCCCTCCTGGGTTGTTTTGGAAGAGCTTTCTGAGCCTTCTGAGTATTTTCTTTTGGCTGAGGGACATTGGTTCCCCAGTCTCTTTATTGCCGAGTGTAGATTTTCTTTTCCACCCAATCCCTTATGTATGGAATTTTGTCAATACTTTGACGTTGTTCCTGCAAGAATATCCCCCAATACATGGAGAATAGTTAATGGGGTTCATAGATTAAATCAAATCCATGGAACTCGCATAGGAATTCCAGAAATCATGTATTGCTATAGATGGGCAGCTGGTGATAACACCTTTTATTTAAAAACTAGATTTTTAAATAGGGCCTTAGTAGTCAATCTCCCGGATGCCAATAGGGATTATTTTGAGCACGGGGTTGTCATAAAAAATTGGCAACATGCTCCTTTATCTGGAGATGAAGTTTATCAGGGTCCTAGATGCCCTCCCTATGGCAATGGGATAGGTTATTTTTATTTTATTTTATTTATTTTGAAATTATGCTTCCTCTATGTTTGATAAAATATGCCACTGATGGCAATGTTTATTTATTTACAGTTGATAGCAAAAGAAAGTGTCCAAAAGAAGCAGACGTTAATACAAGGCACTTGAAACTTATCTGGAGTTTGCATCAGAGTGTTGTCGACGAGCACATTAGGCCAGCCTAGTATTTGCTGCAGTATAAGAGCTACACCACTTCTTTCACTGCTCGTCCAGTGATAAGTGAAGTAGAACCATTACCAGCTTCTACCAGTTCCTCGCCTGAGTCTCACGTTCTTTTAAGTGAAAGGATGAAGAAGAGAAGAACTCCCACCCTTTTTGAGAAGCCTGCTTCTGGTGCTAGAGAGGCAAAAAGAAGTAAGGTTGATGTCCCAGGGGAGGGGACAAAGAAGACTGATGCGCCTTCCTCGGCTGCTGCTATTGTGAAGGTTGTCGAGAAGCCCCAAGTGGCTCCGAGCAGGTCTGCTGCTCCAGGATAAGTGATTGTAATATCACCGACCAAGAGTTCTTCCTTGGTCGAAACTGGTCCTGTTCCCCCGAGGAGGCTGAAGAAGAGCTCCTCGATCAATTTGGCTGAAACCATTACTCAGCCCCCAACTACTGGAACTGGTGTTCCTACCTTTATTCCCCCGATCTCTGCCATGAGCTCGGTGAAGACCTGGATCATTCTCGAGATCCAAGGTGTTGAAGAAAACCTTACTCGGGACATGGTCACTTCGTTAGCTGCTCGCCATATTGCTTCTGTAAGTCTCATTATTTTGAACTTTTCCTCCTTCCTTTGTTATATCTGTCTCTGACTTGCTTTTATTTTCTTTTCACAGTTGGTGAGCTGCTTTAACAAAATTTTGAAGAAATATGAGGCGATTAAAGCTTCAAGCTCCTCATGTAGTGTGGAGGGAGCTCTGGAGGAAGCTATTAAGTCTTTGGAAGATTCTCGCCAGAAATATGCTACTGACAAGGCAATCTGGGAGAAGAAGCTTGCCTTCACTGAGCAGGAGAAAGCTCAAGTTGTTGAAGTCCCCAAGGAGTTGGAGAAGAGAATAAAGGACTTGGAGAAAAAGAATAACGAGCTTGACGAGAAGCTCAAAAATGCTGGAGAGCTTGAGAATAAGCTCAAGGTTGCTGAGGAGGAGTTAAGTCGACTTCAGGAAGTAGATCGTCAGAAGGAGGAGGTTGAGAGAAAATTGAAAGCTGCTGATAACCTGCTGTCCGAGAAGCTTTCCTCGGAGAATTTAAAGAGGAAAATGGCTGTGAAGAAGTCCTTCAGCGCTGGCTGGGACAAGGGGTGGAACAAGGGCTTGGATGCTATGATGTCTGAAGTAGAATATGGCAGCCTCAAGTACTTCAGAGATGGGTGGGTCGCTGCTCTACAAGAGATGAAGGTGGATGAAAATTCTGAACTCTTTCAGCGACACATCCCTGGTCCCCCTCCAACTCCCGAAGACGAAGAAGAGGACGAAGCTGCCTCCGAAGAGTCTTCCATGGTGATGGAAGATCAGGTTTCTCTTCCCCCGACTATCCAGCCAGTTGACGAGGAACTTTAACTACCTGCAACTTCCTCCGAGCAACCTCTAGCACTTCTCCAGCTACTATCTGCTCCATCTGAGCAACCTACTTCCTCGTCCCAGCCTCCCGAGAAAGTTTTGGGAGACAAGGAAAAGGTGTAGAGTTGTTCGGATTTTTCTATTTTATTTTTCTTTAACAAATGTAATCCTGAACATGTAATTCTGAATCTTGTACTTCTGACCTTTATGATATAATAAAACTTGAACTTGTGTTTATTCACATTATTGTCTCTTCTTCATGCTCTGTTTTGATTATTGATTATTGCCTTTTCTTCCTCTGCTAGTTTCTGGCCAGGATGGAATTATTATCTGCTCACGATACCAAGCTGTTGAGGCAATGTAATGATTATTTTAAAGCTGGTCACACAGATCTGAGTGCAGCACAAGTCGGCGACATCCTTGGCCAAGATACTTTTGAACAGGCAGTTGAAGCATACCAATATCTAAAGTGTCTGCTTGATCGTACAGTGGCCAATAATGTGTCTTATTATGACATGATAGAGGATCTCCAAGGCACCCTCTAGGATCTTCAGCAACAATACAAAGAATCCACTGCCCTCTTGCATGAGGGGTATGAGAAGAAGTACCAGCAAATCATTGCCGACAAGGGCTACGAGAAACTTTTTGCTGGCTACGATGTGAGGGAGAGATCTCTGAGGGGTGAGGTCGAGGAGTGCAGACAAAAAGCTCAATTATTAGAGCAAGAGAAAATCAACCTGCAAAGAGAGTTATCACAGTTGAAGTCTGCAGCTTCTACTTCAAAAGCCTTGATCCTAGTGACTAATGAGGGATTCTCGTTCTTGGAAGTCGAGAATGCCAACTTGAGGGACGAGTTGGAAACCTTGAAGAGGTCTGGCCCCTCTACATCTTCTCGTGGTCGAGAAAGAGCTCCTCGGGGACGAGCAAGAGCTCCTCAGATTCCAGTCGCGGAACAACGGACTCAATTTTCCTTAGAAAACCAGGCCTTCCAGCTGATGGCGAAGAACCAGGCGTTAGCTGAAATGTCAAAGAAGATTAGGGACCTGGAAGAGCATCTTTCTACGCAGAAGTCAGTCTTGTAGAATAAAGAACTCTTCATCAAAAATCTCCACGAGCAGCTGGAAAGATTGACATATCAGTTCTACAAACAGCCCGGAGAGTTCTGGATGGCTGGGTACAACGAGGCGCTCTATCAATTGGATGATCGTATCCAGAATGCCAATAATGAAGGCTACAAGCAAGGCTGGTTGAATGCCTTAGGTGTGCTGCAGCTCGAATAGGGTCATTACCTGTGGGACTACCATGATCCTGTGCTGCTCGACCTACCCGTGCCTCCATTCAAACTGGATATGAGTTGGATCCCTGCTCGGGCCATTCCTCGGTGCTTGATTTCAAATATCTCGGTGACTACAATCTCCATTCAAATGTCAAGATATCTCGTCCCGAGCACCTCTTAGATCGACCATCCGTGATGAATATCAAGATGTTAAAGGATCTCAACTTCATAAATTCTCCTCTTGCTTTAAATGATCCGCCTGCTGGCGATGAACCTGTTTCAAAAGCAGAGGGGAAAAGACTAGTAGAATAGGAATATTAGTGTAATAAATTTGTATACATTTCATTATCAATGTAATTTATTTTTGGATTTAATGAAAGACTTTCATCTTTGTTCGCAATCTTAATTGCCATTGTCTTGTAATTATCAAACACTTCACATTTGTGCATGCATATCTGTTAAAAGATAACAATATTGTGTAGTTTGTCGATCAACTTATTGTCGAATAGCTTGAATTTGTGGTAATCATTTGGCAAAAATAATGTTTTGTTTGTCGACCAAATTAGTAAAAATTTAAAAAGTTACGAGTATAAAAAATGTTGTTCGATCACTTAATAATAAAGTTTTGTTTCTCGACCAACTTAGTAATAAAGTTACGAGTATAAAAAATGTTGTTCGATCACTTAATAACAAAGTTTTCACAAAATGTTTTCGACCAACCAAGGTCGATAAATTTTCCTTGTCGACCAACTACATTTAGTGGGTTTTTATCCCCGACCAGCCATAGTTAGTAGATTTTTTTCTTAAATGTTTCCGACCAACCAAGGTCGGTAAATTTTCCTTGCCGACCAACTACAGTTAGTGGTTTTTTATCCCCGACCAGCCATAATTAGTAGATTTTTTTCTTAATGAGCCACTTTGGCACTTTTTGGAATAATTTTTCCTCCCGACCAACTCAAGTTGGCATTTTCGAGAATATATTTACTTCCTAACCGACATAAGTTGTCATTTTTAGGAATACTTTTATTTCCCGAGGAACATATAGTTTTACTTCCCGTAGGAATACAAGTTTTATTTCCTGGAGGAATACAAGTAGCTTTACTTCCCGGAGGAATATAGGTAGCTTTACTTCCGGGAGGAATATTAGTAGCTTTACTTCCCGGAGGAATATAGGTAGCTTTACTTCCCATAGGAATATTGGTAGCTTTACTTCCCGGAGGAATATTGGTAGCTTTACTTCCCGTAGGAATATTGGTAGCTTTACTTCCCGGAGGAATACAAGTTTTACTTCCCGGAGGAATACAAGTAGCTTTACTTCCCGGAGGAATATTGGTAGCTTTACTTCCTGGAGGAATATAGGTTTCTCGACCAACCTTAGTTGGCGTTTTCGAGAAAAAAATTGATTAGCCTGAGCTTTGCCGAGTTTTGCCGAGTAGTGAGTAGCACTAGTATTCCTCGAAAAACTTTCAATAAAAAGAAAGAATTCGGCAGAATATCTTCATTTTATTCATCACTGATAATACCTGCGTAGGTGCTCTGCGTTCCATGCATTCTTAAACTCCTCCCCTTATAAAGTTGCTATTCGGTAAGTTCCTGGTCGAACAACTTCTGTAACTCGGTATGGTCCATGCCAGTTTGCCTCCAGTTTATTGTGCTTTTGAATCACTTTCTTCAGCACATAGTCTCCTTCTTTCAGGTCGTATTTCTTCACCCTCTTGTTGTAAAACAAAGCTGTTCGCTGCTGGTAAGCAACATTTCTAATCGCTGCTTCTTCTCTGACCTCCTCGATCATGTCTAAATCCAATATTCTCATTAAGTCGCTGACAGGGGAATTAAAATTCAGTACCCTGTGTGTTGGGAGGCCCAACTCGGCAGGTATAACAGCTTCACTTCCAAACGCCAGCATATATGGTGATTCTCCAGTTTCTACTCGGGGAGAAGTTCGGTAAGCCCACAGTACTGACTGTAACTCGTTGATCCAGTTTGCTTTTGCATCATCCAGTCTTTTCTTCAAGCCATTTAGCAGCGTTCTGTTTGTCACTTCAGTTTGTCCATTACTTTGAGGATGGCCTGGTGCTGAGTGGACCTTCAAAATATTTGCCGGATGACAATAGGCAGCGAACTCCTCGTTATCAAATTGTGTTCCATGGTCTGTGATGAAAGCATGAGGAAGACCATATCGACAAATGATGTTATTCCAAACAAATTGGTACACCTTGTCGTACGTCATATCAATGAGAGGCTCAGCTTCTACCCACTTAGTAAAATAATCCAGACGAGGTATTTGAACCTTCCTCTGGTCGTTGGCAGTGGCCCAACCAAATCTATCCCCCACATGGCAAATGGCCAAGGGTAAGTGATGGGTGTCAACAATGCTTGTGGAGTTCTTCGAATGGAGGAAAAGCGCTGGCACTTGTCACATTTCTTGGCATAGGCTATACAATCATCTCTCATCGTTGGCCAGTAGTATCTCTGCGTCATCACCCTTTGCAAAAGCGTCCGACCTGCTACATGGGCTCCACAGGACCCTTCATGGATCTTTTCAATCAATTCTTTCACCTCGGAAGGATGTACACATCTCTGCAAACCTGCCATAATTCCTCGTCTATATAGAATACCGTTAGTTAATACATACCGAGCAGCTTTAAACTTCAATTTCTTGGCTGCGAGCTTGAAAATTGGTAATTCTCCCTCCTCAATATACGCCCTGATAGGATCCATCCAAGATTGTCCTAAATCAAGGGTGATAAAGTTCATCGTCAGATCTTCATCTATACTCCGACCAGCTAAAACTTCAATTGGGATTGTTCATCGTAGCTTGGTACGAGTAACTGATGCTAGTCGAGCTAGGGCGTCTGCTCTCGCATTCTCCATTCTTGGTATTCTGACCAGCTAAATAGCGGCAAATTCTGACACCAGCTCCTTTGCCTTTGCATGATATCTGATCATTAATTCTCCTTTAACTGCATATACTCCCAACATTTGATTTACAATCAATTGTGAATCACTGAAGACAATAACCTGCTGCGCCTTCATAATTTTTGCCAAATTAAGACCTACAATCATGGCCTTATATTCAGCCTCATTATTGGAAGCTTTGAATTGGAATCGTAGGGAGTATTCCATGTCGATCTCGTCCGGAGTGCTCAAAACTATCCCCGCGCCACATCCTGTAGTGAAGATGAGCCATCTATATATAGCCTCCATATAGGTAACTCGTCTCCAAATTTTTGATCTGACAGAGTTCCTCGGTGAAAAATTTGTTGCTTCCTTTCATCCTCCCCTGATATTTCTTGCTCTTCGTCGATCATCTTTTCTTGCCCTTTTACCAATCGGAGTTGGAATGAGCTCGAATTTTATGATCCTGTAACATCCACTTGCCCTTTTACCAACCGGAGTTGGTCTTAGCTTGTGTTTGATGATCCTGTAACATCCACTTTCCCTTTTACCAACCGGAGTTGGTCTGAGCTAGTATTTGATGATCCTGTAACATCCACTTGCCCTTTTACCAACCGGAGTTGGTCTGAGCTTGTGTTTGATGATCCTGTAATATCCACTTGTCCTTTTACCAACCGGAGTTGGTCTGAGCTAGTGTTTGATGATCCTGTAACATCCACAGGTTGATCAACGAGCAACTTTTTCTCCTCGGAGGTATCAGGATAGGTGAACTCTGCTATAAAATCTCCTACAGCTTGCCCTTTTAGCGATGATCTGGGTTTATAAACTATATCGTATTCACCGAGCTCTATTGCCCAGTACATCAATCTCCTTGATTTTTCTGGTTTATGAAGGGCTTGACTCAATCGCATATCAGTATATACTACTATGGTATGAGCCTGGAAATATGGCCTCATTCTTCTACTCGCCTCAATCAGCGCCAGTGCTAACTTTTCCAGCCTTGGATATCTGATCTCTGCTCCTCGGAAGGCCTTACTCATATAATAAATTGGTTTTTGCACTCCATTATCCACTTTGATCAACGCCGAACTAACTGCATTCTCGGACACTGCAAGATATAAGTATAATTTTTCTCCCATCACTGGCCTGGATAACAGCGGAGGTGCTCCCAAGTATTTCTTCAAGTCTTGAAAAGCCTGCTCGCATTCATCATTCCACTCAAAAGTCTTTATGAGTGTCTTGAAGAATGGGAGACATCTATCAGTTGCTCATGACACAAATCTGTTGAGTGCTGCTACTCCTCCTGTGAGACTCTGTACTTCCTTCTTCGTCATTGGAGATCGCAACCCTAATAGAGGTTTGATCTTTTCAGGATTTGCTTCAATTCCTCGTTGATTGACAATGTACCCAAGAAACATGCCTTCTCGTACTCCAAATATGCACTTCGTCGGTGTGACAACCCGCCTACTAAAATAATAGGTGGCCAGCCCAATACTCCAATAATCACAGGAATCATAGATGGTCCATTCTTAGCATCACTGTCGATTAACATAATAGTGTGAGATAACCACCCATCATTTTAGAAAACGGATTGTCATATACAAAAAATTTTGAAAGTAAAAGAGAAACACTTAGACAATCCCATTGGTAAAAACGGTGGGTATCAAAAATCGATGAATAAAGTATGATAATACAATAAATAATCACCGAATAAGTTGTCGGTGCACAGACCAAAACAAATGATATATTAAGTATTACCATCAATATTTACAATATTATAAATGAGTGCAATACCTTGGGCAAACACGCCCGAATAACTATACTGAACATAACTAGAGTACAGAAGAAAGGAGCGTCTACTACAAGTATCCTACAACATTCGCAACATGCTGTAGCTCCATGACAACTGGAATGGAATATGTAAATTCATATGTCCATGCGGAAGCGCACCTGAAACGGCAAAGAATATGCAGAAACAAGGAAATATAGAAACCGATCAGGGCCGGGTTTGATATGATTACCAAGTGACTAAAATGCATGGCAGGTAAGTGCGTAAATCTCTCGCAGATAACAATAATATTCCTCACCTCTCAATCTAGCAGCAACCTAGCGCAATATAAATGATGCTCAGGTTATAGAAAGAACAGAAGGCTAACTTCTCCCCAGTCTCAACACTATGCCCTATTCGTGCGTGGGGTGTCTCGCAAAGCGAAATCCAAACAAGGAACCCCCCCGATACACTACTACTTAGGCAAGGTTGATCGTCGAGATACATTAGGCCCTGTCCTAATTAATTTAAGTACTAAAGGTTAACTTCTCCCCAGTCTCAACACTATGCCCTATTCGTGCGTGGGGTGTCTCGCAAAGCGAAATCCAAACAAGGAACCCCCCCGATACACTACTACTTAGGCAAGGTTGATCATCGAGATCCATTAGACCCTAAGCACGAAATAATAAATGAATACATGTGTGTGCATAAGTGTGGGAGGTCACATCTACAGCTACACAAAGAAAATATAAAAGTAAAACCCATCCATCATCTATTGGCACAATTTCTAATTCTATCTTTAGGAATATACATATAAATGGTACAACACTTTATCAAGTGTTTACTAAATTAATCTCATCATACACTAATTCATTTCATGAATTTGTTCCTTATCAGGAAATATAATCATACTTTTCATGCTCTAATGGCATTTATCACAATCGTTCGCTTTATAAAAATATCTTCCTTATCAGGAATATGATCATCATCATAGGCTCTTTATGGCCTTACATCGTGCTCTTTATGGCACTTTCATCATGCTCTATATGGCATTTTACTGTGCTCTTTATGGCACCCATCAAACATCAAGTCCAACTTGATTTAGAATAGTTATATTCATATATATATATAACGATTCTAAGACCGCCCGTCCGGGTTTCCCCACTGTGCGCGCCCCTAAATGGCTATCATCTTCCAGGGCCTCCAAGACAACCTGGGATCCTATCGAAACGTCGGGAAGCGGCCATGAGACTGCGTGGTAGCCAAGACCACACCCGAAATCTCCCTACCCCCGCAGAAAATATACAACCATAAGCGCTCCCATGGCCTAGGGACTATATCCACCCTGCATCATTAGCCAGGGGGCTTCACCACAACGCGCGCGACTTCCCTTATGATAGCGATTTAGAGAGGTGTGTATCCATAAATTATCATTTATGAAAAACATTACTTTTTTCCATTTTTGAAAATTCATATTTTATATTTCCAAAAATCATCCATTTAGCCATTAAGCACCAGCTTTAGAAGGTGCATACTACTCTTATTAAGTCATATATTTTATTAATGACCTAAGACCCAAAGTGCCTCTAACTTCAAAATAGCCTCGAATAGGTTATATAATTCATAAACCCTCAAAGTGAGTCCCCATAATGGAGTGTCTCTCATAAGCTCAACCGAAATATTTAACCTCAAAATTTCATTTCTAGGTTAATCTCCTAAATCATTCGGATATCAACCTACGCCACTTAGCCCTCGGTAAGCCTAAATATCCCATTATCATCTTAGGGCATTAGTCTAACCAAAACCACCCTCTAGAACTCTTAATTACTTCCCAAAGGAAGGTTCCTAAACCTTGGACCTAAAAGAAAAAGGGCTAAAATCAAAATAAGAAAATCTCACAAAAACAGGGGAACCGAATCGATTCGCCCCTTGGGCCGAATCGATTCGCCCTTGCGAATCGATTCGCTAAACAGCCGAATCGATTCGGTGAGCAAAAACTGACCTTCTGCAATTGCCGAATCGATTCGCTTTAAATCCGAATCGATTCGGTCTGCAAGACCTGTAACCCTCTCCTTATCCGAATCGATTCGCCCTTGGGACCGAATCGATTCGGTCCTGAGATTTTGCCTAATTTGGGCTACGGGGTGTAAGAACCCTAAAATCCCAAAAACCCCAAAACTTGATTTCTCCCAACTTCAACAACAACAATTCGACCTAAATCGATCCTACACCATTTATAACTAATATATACTCCTCAAATCCAATTAAAACTAAGATTTAAGGGTTTAAACATCAAAATCAACAAATACCCATTTATGGGTTAAATCTCCAAAACCTAACTATACATGCAATTTATCACATTAAATCACATCTAGCAAGTAAGAAACTTGCCTCGGGGTTCGTAGTCTCTGATCCTCTTCCGGTAGCAACGGAAATCCGGTCCCAATCTTCATTTCTCTCTCTTTCCCTCCATTTCTCCCAACTCTCTCTCTTCTCTCTCTCTCTCTCTCCTTGGGCTTCTAACACAAATGAAGAAAGAAAAAGGGGTGGGGGACTTATACGGGTCTCAAAACATGAATCCCCACTTTTAATCGTTAATACACCACTAAAATGACTCGTAACCACTTAATTGAGTCATAACCCCTCAAAATGCCTAAGTCTCAAAAATTACAACTGGGCACTTATTTCGACTATCTCGACTATTCTAAAAACAACCGCACCCCCTATTTGGCATTCGGGAAAGTGTGAACTATTTTTACGTTCAAATTCCATTTTTTAATTCATTAATTATACCCAATTTAAATATAGGTCATAACCGTCGTTTTACATATTACGACGCAAAATACACAATATAACACTATTTACCTTCTCATAACGGTAAATAGTCAGAACATAGTAAGTATTATCCCTAAGTCTCACGGGAGATAATATTTACTCCAACATTCCCTATTTTATAAAATTAGCCCATTAGGCAAAATAGTATAAAATAGTCGCTTGAAAACCTGGGTTGTTACATACTCCCCCCCTTAAAGGGAAATTTTGCCCTCAAAATTCAGGCGTAACCCATAACCATATAAAGGGTATACTATAATAAAAACCATGCTATCATACTGACAAACCCCCGAATAGAGATGTCCCCCATAGGACTCAGACTAAGGTCATCGCTATCGATCTCAGAAACTATCGATCCTACCCTTCTACTACGGGAGGAGATACCCACACAAGCTCGGCACTAATTTCCTTGCTTTCCGAAACACGTTACACCCTTACTAGGGAATAACTACACTAACTTGCAATCGTTAACCCCAACACTACTAACTTCTATTCGCGTCGGTGTACCCCTCAGAGGTCTACTTGCTCACTGAGCCCAATCTAAAGGAAGGTTACCGGACCACTCCCAGTCCCAGGAATATACTATTCGCTGTTTCCATTCCAACGAGTAGACAAGGCATATTGCCATCTACACTAGGCTATGCACGACCTAACGTTTATCGAAGACGATCCGAACTATTACAAGGAAATTCGATCCATAGAATTTCTACTCCGGTCTCACCTTAAATCAAATCCACCCTTCCACTTACGGGTGGTAGGATATACCCCATATCCCCAACGGTTTCCATTCTTCCTGGAGACTTTACCTATACCTTGACACGAATGTCTCGTCTCAGTGAAGCTCACTCCACTTGGCATTCCATGCCACGAATAAACTCTAAGATGGTCTCTACTCGGCGCCTATTCTACTCCCGTTCGCATTTCCATAGCGAAAGGAAACATCCTAACGAGCTCAAAATCCCATACTTGTCGTCTAGGGACCAAATCCTACTTAGAGTTAACCCACAACTTATTGTGGTTAACTCCCAACCATCTTCCTAAACTAACACCGCATGCCCTAAGGGCCTAGCATCCTAAGAATCCTAAGGTCAATCTATCTATCCTAACCTAGTCGTATAAGTATAATATTAAATATCCTTAGTGTCCAAGACCTTTCCCGACTTCCGACATTAGCTCGGTTTCATGCGTGGGACGTCTCGCCGAAGCGAAATCCAAACAAGGAACCCTCCCGTTACACTACTACCTCGCATTGTCAGTTGTCGAGAAGTAACGGTCGAAGACACATGATCGGGATCGACGGAATCCTAACTCGAAACTCTATTACTACATATATACGTCTAAGTCCTATCATAACAATCGACTGAGGCATTTACTTTTAGTAAGATGCCACTACTACTCTACCCCAAGAGACACATATACCTCCGCATAAATGGCCTTCTCATTAAGGCATAACCATAAGTCCCTATCGGACTTCTATAATCTTAGTCTTCCCCCACGTTAGTCAGAGGAAAACTATCATAGTGTTCATATATCGCACATGAACTTAGCCCTTAATCACTCATATACGTGATTCTTGGCTAAACCTTCCAACCCAACACTTAACCAACAGAAAAGAAAAGAAAGAAGGGAAGAACAAAAAGAAAATGCACATCTCTCCACTCCCAACGTCGTTAAGGTTCATGCGTGGAGCGTCTCGCCGAAGCAAAATCCAAACAAGGAACCCCTCCACACAGTCACCTTAACTAGCCAGTCATGGAGATAAGGCAATAGCATACACACGCAAGGCAAACAAAGCAAGCAAGGAGAATGAAAAAAAAAATATAAAAATATAAATAAAGGAAACTATCTACACACCGTAAACCACCTCTATAAAGTCTCAACCCGTATCCAGGAGAGATATTATAGAACATCTAGTCCTCCTCCTAGAACGAGAACTAGGATAGCCTCGCGATATATTCGCTTGCTATCACCCCAACCAATCTAAGAATATCTCCACTCGTATAATATATAATACAAATAGCACGTACCACATATATCACCACTCGCCCCATAACGAGTGAGAAGGAAAATACAGAACTCCCCTATCATGGAAGCCATATAAATATACTTACTACTATATATAGAAATACGTACCGATACCACCACAAGCCCGATATACGCACCCGAATCTAGGGCTAACACCATACTACTCCATCCTACCTAAGGAATGCACTACTCGCACCCTAGTTGGAATTCCACCAACATACTAGCCAACCTCCTTGGCTACTACCAATGGTTCCAAGACGCGACATTCTAGTCTTACCCGAACCAAACTACTTCCATCTATGACTCAATTAGGAGTCCTATTCTTGCCGGTTATCCTCAATCGAAAAGATCAGAACGCATACTTCCCTTGACTTCTTCAGCAAGGAGAACATCCTACCAGCCTCCCCGACCTTAGCTCCACGAGCCTTCCCCAGGTGGATGTCCACCAGTGGGGTCTCATGAACACTACTTCTCCAAAAGTGTTTCCAACACTTACTTATGAGCCTAGCATTTCCACTGAGAGGCTCTCTCTTTGGGCAAAAACATTCTGCCCCCCATATCGAGGCGACTATCATAACCGCCACTTCAACCTTACTCCTAAGGGTGAAAGGTTTTCCTCAAACCCTCACACCTGGGCACTCCTATACCCCACTCTAGGCCAAAACTCTCGGGCCTTACGTTCTCACCGGACGAGGTTACACTTCCTCTAACCAACCGAACTTCAACTTGTGGTCCTAACAAAGAACCTCTCAACTCCGAATTGACATTGCTCGGAGTCCCAAGCATAGTACCACTCTCTACCGGCAGCGGTACGTGGGAAAACTATTTTCACCGCACTTAGTAGTCACGGCAGCATTATAAAATAATGCTACAAAGGGAGAGACCTCCAAAGCGGTCCTTATTCCCGACCATAGACTACAGCTTATAGTAATCCCATCCTACGACGCCTTCACAATGGCCTTCCTCAACGCCCTTCATCTAACGACTTACAAGCCTCACACGAACGCGCAGAAGATCTTCGGGGTTCTCATACCATAGCAGGA
This sequence comes from Sambucus nigra, assembly GCA_949130495.1. Taxonomy (NCBI): domain Eukaryota; kingdom Viridiplantae; phylum Streptophyta; class Magnoliopsida; order Dipsacales; family Adoxaceae; genus Sambucus; species Sambucus nigra. Next base: position 304,558,157 of record OX422214.1, read on the forward strand.
GAACGAAATCTCGCAAGAGAATTCAACGACCTTATTCCTAAGGCTCTACATCAAATAGAGAGAAACGCAGAAGACGTAAAACATCCGCACAGATTCCTAAGGACTCTAGAACCTAATGCTCTGATACCATCTGTGACAACCCGCCTACTAAAATAATAGGTGGCCAGCCCAATACTCCAATAATCACAGGAATCATAGATGGTCCATTCTTAGCATCACTGTCGATTAACATAATAGTGTGAGATAACCACCCATCATTTTAGAAAACGGATTGTCATATACAAAAAATTTTGAAAGTAAAAGAGAAACACTTAGACAATCCCATTGGTAAAAACGGTGGGTATCAAAAATCGATGAATAAAGTATGATAATACAATAAATAATCACCGAATAAGCTGTCGGTGCACAGACCAAAACAAATGATATATTAAGTATTACCATCAATATTTACAATATTATAAATGAGTGCAATACCTTGGGCAAACACGCCCGAATAACTATACTGAACATAACTAAAGTACAGATGAAAGGAGCGTCTACTACAAGTATCCTACAACATCCGCAACATGCTGTTGCTCCATGACAACTGGAATGGAATATGTAAATACAGATGTCCATGCGGAAGCGCACCTGAAACGACAAAGAATATGCAGAAACAAGGACATATAGAAACCGGTCAGGGCCGGGTTTGATATGATTACCATGTGACTAAAATGCATGGCAGGTAAGTGCGTAAATCTCTCGCAGATAACAATAATATTCCTCACCTCTCAATCTAGCAGCAACCTAGCGCAATATAAATGATGCTCAGGTTATAGAAAGAACAGAAGGCTAACTTCTCCCCAGTCTCAACACTATGCCCTATTCGTGCATGGGGTGTCTCGCAAAGCGAAATCCAAACAAGGAACCCCACCGATACACTACTACTTAGGCAAGGTTGATCGTCGAGATACATTAGGCCCTGTCCTAATTAATTTAAGTACTAAAGGTTAACTTCTCCCCAGTCTCAACACTATGCCCTATTCGTGCGTGGGGTGTCTCGCAAAGCGAAATCCAAACAAGGAACCCCCCCGATACACTACTACTTAGGCAAGGTTGATCGTCGAGATCCATTAGACCCTAAGCACGAAATAATAAATGAATACATGTGTGTGCATAAGTGTGGGAGGTCACATCTACAGCTACACAAAGAAAATATAAAAGTAAAACCCATCCATCATCTATTGGCACAATTCCTAATTCTATCTTTAGGAATATACATATAAATGGTACAACACTTTATCAAGTGTTTACTAAATTAATCTCATCATACACTAATTCATTTCATGAATTTGTTCCTTATCAGGAAATATAATCATACTTTTCATGCTCTAATGGCATTTATCACAATCGTTCGCTTTATAAAAATATCTTCCTTATCAGGAATATGATCATCAGCATAGGCTCTTTATGGCCTTACATCGTGCTCTTTATGGCACTTTCATCATGCTCTATATGGCATTTTACTGTGCTCTTTATGGCACCCATCAAACATCAAGTCCAACTTGATTTAGAATAGTTATATTCATATATATATATATAACGATTCTAAGACCGCCCGTCCGGGTTTCCCCATTGTGCACGCCCCTAAATGGCTATCATCTTCCAGGGCCTCCAAGACAACCTGGGATCCTATCGAAATGTCGGGAAGCGGCCATGAGCCTGCGTGGTAGCCAAGACCACACCCGAAATCTCCCTACCCCCGCAGAAAATATACAACCATAAGCGCTCCCATGGCCTAGGGACTATATCCACCCTGCATCATTAGCCAGGGGGCTTAACCACAACGCGCGCGACTTCCCTTATGATAGCGATTTAGAGAGGTGTGTATCCATAAATTATCATTTATGAAAAACATTACTTTTTTCCATTTTTGAAAATTCATATTTTATATTTCCAAAAATCATCCATTTAGCCATTAAGCACCAGCTTTAGAAGGTGCATACTACTCTTATTAAGTCATATATTTTATTAATGACCTAAGACCCAAAGTGCCTCTAACTTCAAAATAGCCTCGAATAGGTTATATAATTCATAAACCCTCAAAGTGAGTCCCCATAATGGAGTGTCTCTCATAAGCTCAACCGAAATATTTAACCTCAAAATTTCATTTCAAGGTTAATCTCCTAAATCATTCGGATATCAACCTACGCCACTTAGCCCTCGGTAAGCCTAAATATCCCATTATCATCTTAGGGCATTAGTCTACCCAAAACCACCCTCTAGGACTCTTAATTACTTCCCAAAGGAAGGTTCCTAAACCTTGGACCTAAAAGAAAAAGGGCTAAAATCAAAATAAGAAAATCTCACAAAAACAGGGGAACCGAATCGATTCGCCCCTTGGGCCGAATCGATTCGCCCTTGCGAATCGATTCGCTAAACAGCCGAATCGATTCGGTGAGCAAAAACTGACCTTCTGCAATTGCCGAATCGATTCGCTTTAAATCCGAATCGATTCGGTCTGCAAGACCTGTAACCCTCTCCTTATCCGAATCGATTCGCCCTTGGGACCGAATCGATTCGGTCCTGAGATTTTGCCCAATTTGGGCTACGGGGTGTAAGAACCCTAAAATCCCAAAAACCCCAAAACTTGATTTCTCCCAACTTCAACAACAACAATTCGACCTAAATCAATCCTACACCATTTATAACTAATATATACTCCTCAAATCCAATTAAAACTAAGATTTAAAGGTTTAAACATCAAAATCAACAAATACCCATTTATGGGTTAAATCTCCAAAACCTAACTATACATGCAATTTATCACATTAAATCACATCTAGCAAGTAAGAAACTTGCCTCGGGGTTCGTAGTCTCTGATCCTCTTCCGGTAGCAACGGAAATCCGGTCCAAATCTTCATTTCTCTCTCTTTCCCTCCATTTCTCCCAACTCTCTCTCTTCTCTCTCTCTCTCTCCTTGGGCTTCTAACACAAATGAAGAAAGAAAAAGGGGTGGGGGACTTATACGGGTCTCAAAACATGAATCCCCACTTTTAATCGTTAATACACCACTAAAATGACTCGTAACCACTTAATTGAGTCATAACCCCTCAAAATGCCTAAGTCTCAAAAATTACAACTGGTCACTTATTTCGACTATCTCGACTATTCTAAAAACAACCGCACCCCCTATTTGGCATTCGGGAAAGTGTGAACTATTTTTACGTTCAAATTCCATTTTTTAATTCATTAATTATACCCAATTTAAATATAGGTCATAACCGTCGTTTTACATATTACGACGCAAAATACACAATATAACACTATTTACCTTCTCATAACGGTAAATAGTCAGAACATAGTAAGTATTATCCCTAAGTCTCACGGGAGATAATATTTACTCCAACATTCCCTATTTTATAAAATTAGCCCATTAGGCAAAATAATATAAAATAGTCGCTTGAAAACCTGGGTTGTTACAGTCGGGTTCAGCTTCATTTGATATTTATCCAGTTGATCAAAAGTCTGACTTAAGTCAACTAGATGATCGGCAACTCTCTTGCTCTTTATCAGCATATCGTCAACATAGACTTCCATATAGTCACTATTTGTTCAGCAAAGACCTTGTTCATCAGCCGCTGATATGTCGCACCTGCATTTTTCAAACCAAAAGGCATAACATTATAACAATAAGTTCCCCTAGGGGTAATGAAAGAAGTACTTTCCCTGTCTTCAGGTTTCATTTTGATCTGATTGTAACCAGAATAAGCATCCATGAAGCTCAGCAGCTTGTGTCCCGAGGTAGCATCCACCAGTTGATCAATTCGGGGTAATGGAAAGTGATCCTTTGGGCATGCTTTGTTGAGGTCGGTGAAGTCTACACACATCCTCCACTTGTTGTTTTTCTTCTTTACCATCACCACATTGGCTAACCAGTCTGGATATTTAACATCTTCAATGAAGCAAGATTTCTGGAGCTTCTCGACTTCCTCCTGTATAGCTTGGTTCTTCTCAGGGCTGAACACTCTTCTTCTCTGCTTCACTGGCTTGATCTCCTTATTCACATTGAGCTCGTGACATAAGAAATTTGGGTCTATCCCAGGCATATCTTCATGACTCCACGCAAAAGTTTGCTTTCTGCATCTTAGGAAAGTTATCAATTCCTATTTTAGTGAGGCTTCCAACGACGAACCTACTTGAGTAGTTCGCTCAGGGAGCTCGTCGTCCAGAATGATGTTTTTAGTAGCTTCCACCACTTGACCCTTCACGAGTTGCGACTTATCTCGAGGATCCAATGTTTCTATTTCTTCACCTTCATCCACTTGATAGGTAGTAGTCTTTTTCCTTGATTCTTCCAGTTCCTCTTGCTCAGCGAATGAATAATAGCATTCCCGAGCTACTTTCTGATCACCTTTCACAAATCCTACTCCAAAATTTGTTGGAAATTTTAAGCACTGATGCACTGTAGATGGTACAACCTCGAACTTCTTCAATCCTACTCTTCCCGTGATGATATTGTACGATGATTGAACATTATTATCCATCACGAAGAAACGTATTCTTTCTGTTGGACAAGAAGGCCACATACCAATGAATATATCCAACTTGATTGTCCCAAGTGGAAATACTTTCTCGCCAGCAAAACCGAGGAGGGGTCTATGATAAGGCTCCAGTTGAGATAGCTTTAGATTTAAACTATCGAAGCACGAGTAGAATATGATGTCTGCCGAGCTACCATTGTCGACCAGTACTCTTGAAATCATAACCTCCTTCATCCTCATTTTGATCACCAATGGGTCATCATGAGGATATAGAAAACCTGCGAGGTTATTCTTTGAGAAACCAAAGATCAATTTCTCTTTATTCACCTTTCTTGGGCGATCCTCCTCAACTAGATTTATTCGCTAAATGTACGAGCAAGCTTGAGCCTCACAGAGGTAAGCTTTTCTTTCTGCAGTAAGGTGTCCTCCTCCTGCATCTCCACCTGTTATAACATTACAGTCAAATGACCCAAAGCGTATTGAAAATACCTCTCATTCTGGCTGCCTTGGTCTCTTGGGAAGATCGGGTTCATCTTGTGGATCAACTTCATGGTTTCTTTTCTTGTTCTCCTCTGCTCGACGAGGAGATCTAGACCTCTCTCTTGCTCGGTCGTTGTTTTTTCTTTCGTTTCCACGATCAACATACTTTGATAACTTTCCTCGTATGATGAGTGTTTCAATCTCATTTTGAAGAGCTATGCAATTTTTGGTCATATGGCCATGATCTTTATGAAACTCGCAATACTTCGCCTTATTCCTCTTGTCAGGGTCTGCCTTCATTTTCTCTGGCCAGTTTAGTTCCTCGTTGTTCTTGATTTCTTCTAGAATATGGTTGATATCCTTCTTCAAAGGAGTATAATTATTATATTTCTTCATTACGTCCCATACCGACCTAGTTTTTGAATGTTTGTCATTACCATTGTTCTTATGCTCTTTCTTATTAGCTTTATCACCTTCCACTTTAGTTTCTTTAGCATCCATATTCTTCTTCGCAGCCATAGCCTCCTCGGCATTCATAATCTTGGACGCTTTTTCCATCAGGTCTGACATGGTTCTAGGTGGATCTTTGGCCAAAGTGTAGTACAACTTGTTCGACAGTAGTCCACTCACTAAAGCAGTAATCACTGTCTTCTCCTCATAATCAATGACTTCCAGTTTCTCGTTATTGAAACGAGTTATATAATCTCTGGTACTCTCACCAGCCTTTTGTCTAACACTTAATAAGTGTGCTACTCGTTTAACTGGCTTTGCCCCAAAATAGAAATTCCCAATGAATAACTCGGCCAGTTGAAGAAAAGTTGAGATCTTACCCCGAGGAAGATTATTATACTATATTTGAGCAGATTCGATAAGAGTTCTCGAGAATGCCCTGCATCTCATCTCATCTGGAACAGCATAGATGTCGGCTGCATCTTGGTATTGTTCTATATGAAGGACATGATCAGTCTTTCCATCATATTTGGGAGTCACAACAGGTTCTTTGAACTTTGATGGTGTTAGAAAATCTATAATGGACTGGACAAAAGGTGTTCCTCGAACAAAGGTTCGCTGTAAAGGGTTCTTGGCCTTAGCCATTTCCTCTAATCTATCCTCCAGCCTCTGAATAGAGCCTTTCCATGCATCATTACCTTCCTCGGGCCTATTGGTTCGAGCCATTGACCGCGTTGATGTGACTTCATGGGATCTATCTTGACGAGCAGCTGGTCGCTCATGGGATCTATCTTGAAGAGCAGCTGGTCGACACTGGGCAGATCCTTCCCTTAAATCTGATGGTCGTTGAAAACTCCTTGATACGACTTTAGGAGGACTTCTACTCCTTCTAAGTCCTAATCGATCAAAAGGTGATACCCTGCTTAACCTCTCTAGCGCACTAGTCCTTTCTGGAGAGAGAGTGATACGTTGTTCAGTATCTATGGCTCGCACTGACGAAGTTCGTCCAGGTTGATAAGAAAAATCTTCAGACTCCTCATTACGATATGAATTAGTATGCCTAATACACGAGGATGGTGCACGGGTGTTTCTTTGAATACTCTGCAGTCCTGAATGAGTTGGTGCACCGCCATGGAGGGTTTGTATGAGTTATCACATAGTTTCTTGCATGACGATCTGGTCCTGAGCCAGATTTGTCATTATTCCATCCAGATCTGGAATATTTGGCGGAGCAGATGGATTTGGAGGGGTTCCAGCGTTTCGATTGCTAGATTCTGGAATATCAGCCATTTGTAATGGATTGTTTTTGGTGAAAAACGATATTACCAGTCGTTTCCCACAGACGGCGCCAATCTGTTGATGTAAAAAATTAGATCATCTCTAATTATTCAATCACAAATAAAATAAATGAAACAAAGAGTTTTTAAAATGGTTCAGCCTTATAAGAATGGCCTACGTCCACTGTTATGTTATTGCTGAGTGTTTGGGAAATCTCGATTACAAGTTCTATCAAGAAATTTCGGTCCCCCTACAATGAGGATTGTGCAATGTATTTATATCCCTGAGGCTGTAATGTGAAAGGGTAATACATTAAATGATGTACATATGAAAGGGTAATACATTCAATGCCCCTTAAGCGTGTGCGTCTGAATGATAAGCATTTAATGAACAGTCAAACTGTTGGTTATCCAACTATTAATGCTTTGTTCGAGGTGCAGCTCGGACCGCCTGAGTTGCTCGGACCGCCTAAGCTTCTCGATACTTAAGAGTTCCTCGGAGAGTTCTAGTTCTTCGGAGCGTATGAGTTCCTCGGAGCGTGTGAGTTCCTCGGGGAAGCAGTGTTCCTCGTTGTAGTATGGTTCCTCGGAGCGTGTGAGCTCCTCGAAAATGTTTGTTGTTGCCATGTAGATTTCCACGTGCCTTCATTCAATTGGGCCATGTCAGCAGACTAAATTTGGTATTAACACATCGCATAATCAATTATTTTAATTTCTCAATTTATTAATTTGAAATATTTTGAGATAATATTAAATTGATAATCAAACTCGCGTTATAATTATAAATTTAATAATATCTTTTTCAGAAAACTAATTTAAAAATGTCACACGATGAAAAATTAAGAATTATATTATTTTAAGAAAATTTCCCGCTAGGATCAATGTAACGAAAATAATATGAATTCTCAAATTTCAATACCGAATTAATATTCAAATATCGAAAAAACCTATCTCTAGTTCGATTCCTAAATTCAAACATTAATTTGTTCAATTAATTTACTAACTCTCGTGACATAAAGTAATTGGTGATCGTAAAAAAAAATAATTTTCCTAGAATTATAGCATTAATGAAATTGATTAATTAAACAAACATCAGTCGTAGTGCATCCCACCCCTTGAACGGGGTGTTTAGCCAAACATTCTCATGTGCGCATAAACAACAATAAATAACATGTCAAGAAGGATATAAATTGAAAAGATAAGGAAGAGATACGATACTCAATTTTTTTCACAAATTTGTCTTGAAATGCTCCTTGACATGCGTCCAACTTGTTCACAAATTTCAACACTTGATTACAAAAAGAAGGCTAAAAAAAAACAAAAATTTATTCTAACACTCAACTAACTTTTTTTTTTGGAATGTTTCATATACCTACTCTATACAAAATATACACACTATTTTTTCTCTTGTTTCTCTCTCTCGGCTGTATTCTGAGTGTCTCCTCAATGAGTTGCCTTCTTCTTGTTTTATAACCCCTTTGGATTGTTGGATGAGGGATTTGAAGGCGTGATATTAAATTATGAGGGTTTTGGAAGATAATGTTAGTGGTGGGGGTTTATTCCTATTTTAAGGGATTTGGTTTTGGTTTGTGGGTTTCAGATGGAGGCATATTTTTTTTATATGTTTTGTTTGGAATCTTGAGTTGGCAGGTGGGGTGCTGAAGAGATTATGGCTTTGGGAAATGGGTTTTGGTTTTTCAGGTGGTTCACGATTTCTTGGAGGCCTCGGGTTGTAAGGCAGCTCGGGTTTTGGGGTTTTCGGAGATGGGGTCGGTCCGGGCTGGTATGAGTCGTGGTTTGAGGTGTTGAAGAGTAGGAGGTTTGAAGTTTGGATGGGTTTGGTGGGTTGAGGGTTAGAGAAGATCCGGGTTGGTTGCGGGAATGGGGTTTGCTCCGGTCGGCGAGGGGTTATAGTTGAAGGGTCGTGACAGTTGGAATGGGGGGTTGGCGGCACGAGGTGGAGCAGCGCCTGGGCAAGAGGTCGCCGGAGGTGAGGAATGGGGTTGTCCGAATTTATGGGGTTGAGTCGAGCAGGTAAGGTCGCCGGGTATGAGTTGTCGCCGGAGATGGAAGTGGTATCACCGGAATGGGCACCATCGGGCTTAGGTCCGACGGGTGGAGATGGGTCGCGTGGGTTGTCGTCCAGTAGGTGTTGCCTATGGTTTTTTTTGTGGGTTTGAAATGGTAGGTTTTTGGTCATGGAAGTTGGGTAGTGGGTTTGTTAATGGAGTTTGGTGGGTTTGGAGTTGGTGTGCGAATGAGTTTTGTGGAGAGAGAATCGTGGGGAGAGGATTGGTGAGGAATAAGATGGGTTGGTTAGTTGTTGGGTGTGTGTGAGTGTATTGTTGTAAGGTGAGGGTGAGTGTTAGTGATTTGTGTGTGAGTGTATGGTATGATAGGAGGGTGTGAGTGTTTAGTTTAGGTGTGTGTTTAAGTTTAGGTTTATTTAGTGTGTGTTTAATTTGTGACCCCATTAAAATAAAATAAAAAATGAACCTATTAAAATAAAAACAAGTAAAAAAGAATAAAAACTAAACCAAACTAAAAATAAAAATAAAACTCACTAAAAAAACTATAAATAAATAAAAATAACACGACACACAATACAAACTCTAAAAACTAAACACGACTCACATAAAAACTAATAAAATAAAACAAAACACAAAAATAATATTAAACTAACTAAAAACTAAAAAATAAAAACAAACAAAAATAAAGGAGAAAAAATACTCGACGCATTAAAAAAATCCTTTAAAAATAAATAAAATCTATTAAAAATAAAACTCAAATAAGAAAAAAAAAGTAAAAACTACAAAAGAAGTAAAAATAAAACCTAATGTCTAAAAAAAAGTAAAATCTAGCAAAACTAAAAATAAAGACTACAATTAAAAATCAAAATCAAAATAAAACTACACTAAGTAAAAAGAAATAAAAAAATAGAAAATAAATTCTAAAAATCCTAAATAAATCATAAAAATAAAAACGACTGAAAATAAAAATATAGAAAAATAATAAAGGTACAAACTCTACACACACAGGCTCGGGTGATGGTCGGGGCTCGATTTAGGCTTTGGTTTGGTACGAGATTGGGCTCGGAACATCAGAACTCATCGGGCAAGCTCATAAATGGACTTCAGACTTCACGGTGGCCTTAATTTCTTTGACGCACGCTTTTGACCGCTATTGTATTGCAATTATACTGATTTAGCATTATTTGTACTGCGTATTGACCTGAGAAATAGACAAATACGAACATAAGGTTATTTTTAATTAAAAGGAGTGACTAAAATGCATTTATTCGGGGTATTAAATATACACTTTTGGGTGCTTATCAGTTCCAATGATCGAAACCTTATTCCGAGACATCGAACAAGTAGGGTAAGACAAATGAGAGCCATAATCAAGGGCCCTAGAAGTTTAGGGGTCCAAAGTTTACTGATCAGCATAAGAGATTCAGAGGTTCCAATTATCGAAACAGATAGGGCTAAGCGAGCCAAGGCCAGCAGGGCCCGGACTAACAAGGTCAAGGCCAGTAGGGTCGGCAGGTAGAGAGACACCCGTTTCACGAGAATTACTATAGTTATGTAAATATGGGTCATACATTGAAGAGGTGTCCTCGGGATAATTAGGGACCACAGGAGCAGGGTGAAAAGCGTGGGTTTTCGACACCATAAAGGCAGTGTTAGTAGTTGCTAGCCTCAGGGATTACAATGCCAGCTTTGCCAGCTCTAACCGCCCCACCTCAAGGGTAACGAATACAACTGTAGTACGTGCGGGTGTATCAGATCGCGCTGATTAAGGGACCAACGTCAGTTCAAGCCATTAAGGTTACGTTCCTTATTTTTGGGCATTTGGAGCGTATTTTATTTGATACTTGTGCATCTCATTCATTCGTTAACACTATTTTTGCACATGAGACGGGGATAATAGATTTTTCATCTGATATTGTACTTCATATTGACTCACCCGTGGGTAAAGGGGCAGCCATACATTCAGCATGCATGGGTATAGGGGTCGATATTGGGTGACTCATGTTTGTGGCAGACTTGCTAGTATTAGATATGTTAGAGTAGGATGTTATCTTATTGATGGATTGGCTAACTACATACAAAGTCTATGTTGATTGTTATTGTAATTCCATCATCTTCACCATTCTGGGACAGGAGATGTTCCTGGTTGCGATGCCAGGCCCAAAGGGTAGGTCTATCAGGCATTTGTATTATATTGATGAGGAGGATTCTTCGGAGGTTGTTATTTTTGTTAGATTCCATCCCAGTAGTTAGTGAGTTTACTATAGTATTTAGGGAGATCCTAGGGTTTCCACTTAGCAGAGAGAGAGATTTTATGACTAATTTGATCCCGTGCATAAGACCCATTGCCCATACACCGTATCAGATGGATCCTTTAGATATGTGGGAGCTTTAGGACCAGAGTGAATAGTTCTGGGACATGAGATTATTCATAGGATTAACTTGCCATGGGGTGCTCGAGTTTTGTTCGTTAAGAAGAAAGAAGGATCTTTGAGACTTTGTATCGATAAACCGGAGTTGAATAAGGTCACAAAAATGGAATAAGTATTCGTTGCCTCGTATTGATGACTTATTCGACCAAGTGAGAGGTGTTACATTCTTTTCTAAGATCAATTTGAGACTGGGTTATCATTAAATGAAGGTTAGAGGGAAAGATGTCTCAAAAACAGTGTTTCTGACGAGATACGGGTCATATGAGTTTTGAGTTATGCCTTTGGGGCTGACCAACGCGTCGAAGGTAATTATGGACCTGATGAATAAAATATTCAGGGTTTTCAGGATCAGTTTGTCATCGTGTTCATTGATGATATACTTATTTACTCTTGGACTGCGGAGGAGCACACACAATATTTGCGGGTAGTCTTACAAACATTACGAGACCACCCGCTTTATGCTAAGTTCAAAAAATGTGATTTATAGTTACGGGAGGCTCACTTCTTAGGCCACATCGTATCTGAGAGGGGGTTATTAGTGGATCCAAGGAAGGTTTTTATAGTGGTGGAGTGGGGACAACCCACAACACCCACAGAGGTACGCAATTTTTTGGGATTGGCTGAGTATTACCATCAGATCATTCAAGAGTTCTTGAAGATAGCCGTCCCCCTAACGAACTTGACGAGTAGGGATGTTCCATTTATATGGGATGATGCGTGTCAGTAGGCCTTTGATGATCTTAAGGCTTGATTTACTATGGCTACTATCTCGTGTTGCCTCGAGTAGGATAGACTATAAGGTCTTCACATATGCGTCCTTGTGAGAACTTGAAGGGGTGTTAATGCAGGTGGAGAGATCGATAGCTTATGCTTCACGGAAGATAAAACCTCATGAGGGAAATTACCCCACCCATGAATTGGAGTTATAATCCTTGGTATCTGCTTTACATATATGGAGTTGTTATCTCCTAGGGGAGAAATTTCAGCTATTCACAGACCATAAGAGCCAACAACACTTGTTCAGGCAAAGAGAGTTGAACATGAGACAACATAGATGTTTAGAGTTTGTGAAAGATTACCAATTCAATATTCAGTACCACCTTAGGAAGGCGAATGTAGTTGAAGATGATTTGAGCTGCAAACCGATATTGGCTTTAGCGGCAGTGTGGAAGGCGAAGTGGAAATCGTTTCATGATGATGATGAATTGACACGTGATTTCATAGCGATTCTCACAATCACACCCGAGATCATTATTCAGGTCTGAAGGCATAAGAAAGAGACCAAATTTTCCAAGAGAGGGTTAAGAAGATATTAGTTGAGAGGGAAGAATGCTACTTAATTGGCTCAGATGGCGGATTGAGATTTCAGGGCATAGTGGTTATTCCAGAGGATGATGAGATGAGGTGAGCCATTATGACTAAGGCTCACGGGTCATAATTTATGGTACATCCCTATAGGGACAATATGTATTAGTATATGATGTGCCAATATTGGTGGATTGTCATGAAGAATGACATAGCAGTTTTCGCATCCAAGTGTGCCACGTGCCAGTTTGTGAAGGTTGACCATCAGCGTTCCGTAGATTTTCTATAACCTCTTGAGATACCAATGTGGAAATGGGAGAGCATTTCCATGGATTTTATCACATGGTTGCCCACGGCATAATAGGGGCACGAATATATTTGGGTGATTATTGATCGATTGACGAAGGTGGATCACTTTTTATTGGTCTGGACAGACTACACGTTAGAGTAGTACACTAGGCTTTTTTTTATAGATATAGTAAAATTGCATGGTGTAATGCTCAATATCGTATCAGATAGGGACAAAACATTTGTGTCCCACTTTTTGAGGAGCTTCCAGGAGGCCTTAGGGCAGAGTTGAGGTTGAGTACCTCGTACCACCCGAAAATAGATGAGCAGGCGAGGAGGGTAAATTTAATGCTGGAGGATATGTTTCAGATGTGCATCCTAAACTTTAAGGGTAGTTGGGAGAAGTACTTGACTTACGTGGAATTTGCATACAAAAAAAGCTATTTGTTTACTATTAGGATGGCACTGTTTGAGGCATTATATGGGAGACCTTGCCACTCACCCTCATGTTGGTTGGAGGTGGGGGAGAACAAACTTATCGGGCCAGAGTTTATTTAGGAAATACGGGCTGGATTTGAATTGCCCATGATAGATAGAAGAGCTATGTGAATGCGGGCCTAAGGTACTTGGACTTTGATGTCGGGGATCAAAAGTTGATTAAGGTGTCTCCCTGAAGGGAGTGGTGAGATTTAGAAAGAAGGGGAAGTTGGCTCCTCGATATGTGGGACCATTCCCTATTATTAAGAGGATTGGGCCCGTGGCATATCAGTTGGGATTATCGGACCATCTGCAGAGGATGCATAATGTGTTCCACATTAATGCATTACAGAGGTTCCTTAGGGGTGAGGTTGCTTACCAGCATATCGATATCGATGAGATAGAGCTCCAGTCCGATGAGACCTACAAGGAGAGACCCGTAGCCATTTTGGACCGTAAGGAGCACCAACTTCGTTCCAAGATCGGTGCCTTGGCATGCGTGTAGTGGAGACATCATAATGTGGATGGATCGATGTGGGAGAGGGAGGACGACATGCAAGATAAATATCTGGGACTCTTCTAGTCAGGTACATCTCAAATTCCGAGGACAGAATTTCGTTATTAGGGGTAAGAATGTAGAACCCCATATTTTTTAATAATAAAATAAAATCGGTAGAGTTTAATTAATTAAGTCCTGAATAAATTGATTAATTATAATTTCATGTTATGTGAATTTAACTTTGCATGTTAAATATTTCTCGCAGAAAATAATTGCATATTTACCAAATATTTGATATGTGATGTTCAATTTAATTGATAAATGCATAGGTTGGATAATAATAATTTTGGCTCATTTTGGGAGGTTGTGGGATCTTGTTTAGTTGTGTTAAACCTCTAAAAATGGGCCCGGGATATAAGTATATTATTTGGGGAGTTGATGGCCATTTCGATTATTAGTTCGGGCTCATTTTGGAGACCAAAAATAGGGATTAAGGCTTAACTCGGGTGTTGATGTAAAAAATTAGATCATATCTAATTATTTAATCACAGATAAAATAAATGAAACAAAGAGTTTTTAAAGTGGTTCATCCTTATAAGAATGGCCTACGTCCACTGTTATGTTATTGCTGACTGTTTGGGAATTCTCGATTACAAGTTCTATCAAGAAATTCCGATCCCCCTACAATGAGGATTGTACAATGTATTTATAGCCCTGAGGTTGTAATGTGAAAGGGTAATACATTCAATGCTGTACACGTGTAAGGGTAATACATTCAATGCCCTTTAAGCGTATACATCTGAATGATAAGCATTTAATGAACAGTCAAACTGTTGGTTATCCTGCTATTAATGCTTTGTTCGAGGTGCAGCTCGGACCGCCTAAGTTGCTCGGACCGCCTAAGATGCTCGGTACTCAAGAGTTCCTCCTATAGTTATTGTTCCTAGGAGCGTCTGGGTTCCTTGGGGAAGCAGTGTTCCTCATTGTAGTATGGTTCCTCAGAGCGTCTGTGTTCCTCGGAAGTGTTCATTTTTGTCACATAGATTGCCACGTGTCTTCATACAATTGGGCCATGTCAGCAAACTAAATTTGGTATCAACAGAAGGCCCCAATGTTTCATAGTTTGAAATTTGAGGAGTGTGGAACATTCTTTCTCGGAATATGGTAGTTTTAAATGGTCCTTCTGATTTTTAGGAGTGTTTCCTTTGTATTTATTTTTCCTTCCAAATTCGTAGAATCAGGCTTTTTTGAATTTTTATAACCGCCTCGATCTCCGCGTACTTTTTGTCCTTTTAGCCGCCGGTAGCGTAATCGTTTCTTTTTGTAATCATTAACTTTACCGTTTCCCAAGGTAAGGTATTTAACCGTCACAGACAATCCCATTGTCTTCTACTTTTTCAAATTTGTATCTTCGAGTTTTCTATTATCTTACTCTCTTGTGCGTTCATCCTTTTCATCATTCGTTGTCAACATATTAACTCTTTTTTCTGTAAGATCTTCTTCCTTCTTCTTCATTTCCTTCTTTCATCATGGTTTATCCTGTAGAATTGATTGATAAATTTCGCTCTGATTTCTCTATTCCCTCATGGGTTATTTTGGAAGAGCTTTCTGAGCCTTCAGACTATTTCCGTTTGGCTGAGGGACATTGGTTCCCTAGTCTCTTTGTTGCTGAGTGTGGATTTTCTTTTCCTCCCAACCCTCTATGTCTGGAATTCTGCCAATACTTTGATGTGGTTCCTGCAAGAATAGCCCCCAATACATGGAGAATAGTTAATGGGGTTCATAGACTAAATCAAATTCATGGAACTCGCATAGGAATTCCAGAAATCATGTTTTGTTATAGATGGGCTGTTGGGGATAATACTTTTTATTTAAAAACTAGATTTTTAAATAGGGCTTTAATGGTCAATCTCCCGGATGCCAATAGGGACTATTTTGAGCACGAGATTGTTATAAAAAATTAGCAACGTGCTCCTCTATCTGGAGATGAAGTGTATCAGGGTCCCAGATGCCCCCCTTATGGCAATGGGATAGGTTATTTTTATTTCATTTTATTTATTTTGAAATCATGCTTCTTCTGTGTTTGACAAAATGTGCCACTGATATTTTAATTTTGATTTATTTACAGTTGATAGAAAAAGAAAGTGTCCAAAAGAGGCAGACGTTAATATAAGGCACTTAAAACTTATCTGGAGTTTGCATCAAACTGTTGCTAACGAGCACATTAGGCCAGCTTCACATCTGCTGCAGTACAAGAGTTACACTTCCTCTTTCACTGCTCGTCCGATGATAAGCGAAGTAGAACCAGTACCAGCTTCTACTAGTTCTTCGTCTGAGTCACACGTTCCTTTAAGTGAAAGGATGAAGAAAAGACGACCTCCTACTCTCTTCGAGAAACCTACCTCTGGTGCTAGAGAGGCAAAAAGAAGTAAGCTTGATGTCCCAGTAGAAGGGACAAAGAAAATTAATGCACCTTCCTCGACTGCTCCTGTGAAGGTTGTCGAGAAGCCCATAGTGGCCCCGAGCAAGGCTGCTGCTCCAGGCGAGGTGATTGTCATATCACTGACCAACAGTTCCTCCTTGGTTGAATCTATTCTTGTTCCCCCGAGGAAGCTGAAGAAGGGCTCCTCGGTCAATTTGGCTGAAACCATTTCTCAGCCCCCAACTACTGGAACTGGTGTTCCTACTTTTATTCCCACGAGCTCTGCCATGAGCTCGGTAAAGACTTGGATCATTCCCGAGATCCAAGGTATTGGAGAGAAACTTTCTAGGGACATGGTTACCTCATTGGCTGCTCGCCATATTGCTTCTGTAAGTCTTGTTATTTTGAACTTTTCATCTTTCCCTTGTTATATCTGTCTCTGACTTGCTTTCATTTTCTTTTCACAGTTGGTGAGCCGCTTTAATATAATTTTGAAGAAAGATGAAGCTATTAAAGCTTCAAGCTCCTCATCTGGTGTGGAGGAAGCTCTGATGGGCCTAAGGGAGTCTTTGGAAGATTCTCGTCAGAAGTACGATGCTGACAAGGCTGTTTGGGAGAAGAAACTTACCTTAACCGAGCAGGAGAATGCTCAGGTTATTGAAGTCTCCAAGGGGTTGGAGAAAAAAGTAACTGATTTGGAGAAGAAGAATAAAGAGCTCAAATAGAAGCTCAAAAGTGCTAGGGAGCTTGAAAATAAGCTCAAGGTTGCTGAGGAAAATTTGGGTCAGCTTCAGGAAGTAATTCGGCAGAAGGAGGAGGTTGAGAATAAACTGAAGGCTGCTGAAAATCTTCTGCCCGAGAAGCTTTCCTTGGAGAAGTTAAAAAGGAAATTGGCTGTGAAGAAATCCTTCAGCGTTGGCTGGGATAAGGGGTGGAACAAAGGCTTGGCTGCCCTGATGTCGCAAGTCAAATATGGTAGCCTAAAATACTTTAGATATGGGTGGGTCGCAGCTCTTCAGGAGATGAAGGTTGATGAAACTTCTGAACTCTTCCAGCGACACATCCCTGGTCCCCCTCCAACACCTGAAGACGAAGAAGAGGACGAAGCTGCCTCCGAAGAGTCTTCCATGGTGATGGGAGATCAAGTTTCTCATCCCCCATCCATCCATCCTGCTAATGAGGAACTTCAGCAGCTCGCTACTTCATCTGAGCAACTGCCATCGCTCCCCGAGTAACTTTCTGTTCCCTCCGAGCAACCTACCTCCTCGTCCCAGCCTCCCGAGAAATTTTTGGAAGACAAGGAAAAGGTGTAGAGTTGTTCGACTTTATCTCTATTTTATTTTTCCTTTATCAAATGTAATACTGAACATGTAATTATGAACTTTGTGATATAATAAAACTTGAACTTTTATTTTTGCATACTGTTGTCTCTTCTTCATGCTCTATTTTGATTATTGTTTTTCTTTCTCTACTAGTTTCTGGCCAGGATGGAATTACTGTCTGCTCATGATACAAAGCTGTTGCGGTAATGCAATGAATATTTTAAGGCTGGTCACACAGATCTGAGTGAAGCACAAATCGTCGACATCCTCAGCCAAGATGCTTCAGAACAGGCAATTGAGGCCTACCAATATTTGAAGTGTCTGCTTGATCGTGCGGTGGCCAATAATGTAGCTTATTATGATATAATTGAGGATCTCCAAGGCACCCTTGAAGACCTTCAGCAATAATATAAGGAATCCACTGCCCTCTTGCATGAGGGGTACGAGAAAAAATATCAGCAAATCGTTGCCGACAAGGGATACGATAAACTTTTTGCTGGCTACGATGTAAGGGAGAGAACTCTGAGGGATGAGGTCGAAGAGTGCAAAAAAATAGCTGAATTGTTAGAGCAAGATAATAACCACCTGCAAAGAGAGTTGTCGCAGTTGAAGTCTACAGCTTCCACTTCAAAAGCCTTGATCCTAGTGACTGATGAGGGATTCTCGTTCTTGGAGGTCGAGAACGCCAACTTGAGGGATGAGTTGAAAACCTTAAAAATATTTGGCCCTTCTACATCTTCTCATGGATGAGCAAGAGCTC
This sequence comes from Sambucus nigra, assembly GCA_949130495.1. Lineage (NCBI taxonomy): Eukaryota > Viridiplantae > Streptophyta > Magnoliopsida > Dipsacales > Adoxaceae > Sambucus > Sambucus nigra. The sequence continues at coordinate 304,576,422 of OX422214.1, forward strand.
CTCGGGGATGAGCAAGAGCTGCTCGGAGTCCTGTCGAGGAACAGAGGACTCAATCTACTTTAGAGAATCAGGCCTTCCAGCTGATGGTGAAGAACCAGGCATTGGCTGAGATATCTAAGAAAATCAGGGACCTAGAAGAGAAGCTTTCTGCGCAGAAGTCTGTCTTGGAGAATAAAGAACTTTTTATCAAAAATCTCCACGAGCAGCTGGAAAGATTGACATATCAATTCCACAAACATCCCAGGGAGTTCTGGATGGCTGGCTACAATGAGGCTCTCTATCACTTGGACGATCGTATCCAGAATGAAAATAATGAGGGCTACAAATAGGGATGGATGAATGCCTTAGGTGGTCATTACTTGTGGGACTACCATGATCCTGGGCTGCTCGACCTACCCGTGCCACCATTCAAACTTGATATGAGTTGGATCCCTGCTCGGGCTATTCCTCGATGCTTAATTTCCAAATATCTCGACGACTACAATCTCCATTCAAGTGTCGAGATATCTCATCCCAACCACCTCCTAGATTGACCATCCGTGATGAATATCAAGATGTTAAAAGATCTTAACTTTATAAATTCTCCTCTTGCTTTAAATGATCCTCCTGCTGGCGAGGAACCTGTTTCAAAAGCAGAGGGGAAAAAACAAATAGAATAGGAATATTGATGTAATAAATTTGTATACATTTCATTATCAATGTAATTTGTTTTTGGATTTAATGAAAGACTTTCATTTTTGTTCGCAATCTTAATTGCCATTGTCTTGTAATTATAAAACACTTTACATCTGTGCATGTGTATCTGTTAAAAAGATAACAATATTGTGTTATTTGTCGACCAACTTATTGTCGAGTAGTTTGAATTTGTGGTAGTCATTTGGCAAAAATAATATTTTGTTTCTCGACCAACTTAGTAATAAAGTTATGAGTATCAAAAATTTTGCTCGATCACTTTCTCGTATTCATAAAAAGTTTCCGACCAACCAAGTTCGGTAAATTTTCCTTTTCGACCAACTACAGTTAGTGGGTTTTTATTCCCGACTAGCCATAGTTAGTGGATTTTTCCACTGCGAGCAACTTTGGCACTTTCTGGAATAATCTTACCTCCCTACCAACCTTAGTTGGAATTTTCGAGAATATATTTACTTCCTAACCAACCTAAGTTGGCATTTTTAGGAATACTTTTACTTCCCGAGGAATACAAGTTTTACTTCCCGGAGGAATACAAGTTTTACTTCCCGTAGGAATACAAGTTTTACTTCCCGGAGGAATATATTTGTTTCTCGACCAACCTTAGTTGGCGTTTTCGAGAATAAATTTGAGTAGTCTGAGCTTGGCCGAGTAGTGTGTAGCACTAGTATTACCCGAAAAACTTTCAATAAAAGGAAAGAATTTGGCAGAATATCTTCATTTTATTCATGCTGACGGAACTTCGTTACATGAGAATATACATCACTGATAATACTTGCGCAGGTGCTCTGCGTTCCATGCATTCTTAAACTCCTCCCCCTCTAAAGTTGCTATTCGGTAAGTTCCTGGTCGAACAATTTCTGTAATTCGGTATGGTCCATGCCAGTTTGCCTCCAGTTTGTTGTGCTTTTGAATCACCTTCTTTAGCACATAATCTCCTTCTTTCAGGTTGCACTTCTTCACCCTCTTATTATAGAACAAAGCTGTTCGTTGTTGGTATGCTTCATTCCCGATGGCTTCTTCTTCTCTAACTTCCTCGAGCATGTCTAAATCCAATCTTCTCATTAAGTCGCTGATCGGGGAATTGAAATTCAGTACCCTGTGTGTTGGGAGGCCCAACTCGACAGGTATAACAACTTCACTTCTAAACGCTAGCATATATGGAGATTCTCCAGTTGCTGCTCGGGGAGTAGTACGATAAGCCCACAGTACTGACTGTAACTCGTTGATCCAATTTTCTTTCGCATCATCCAGTATTTTCTTCAATCCATTCAGCAACCTTCTATTTGTCACTTCAGTTTGTCCATTGCTTTGAGGATGGCCTAGTTCTGAGTGGATCTTCAAAATGTTTGACTGATGACAATATGCAGCGAACTCCTCGTTGTCAAATTGTGTTCCATGGTCTGTGATGAAGGCATGAGAAAGACCATATCGACAAATGATGTTCTTACAAATAAATTGGTACACCTTGTCGTACGTCATATCAATGAGAGGCTCAACTTCTACCCACTTAGTGAAATAATCCACTGCGACGACGAGGTATTTGAACCTTCCTCTGGTCGTTGGCAGTGGCCAGACCAAATCTATTCCCCGCATGGCAAATGGCCAAGGGGAAGTGATGGGTGTCAACAATGCTTGTGGAGTTCTTCGGATGGAGGAAAAGCGTTGGAACTTGTCACATTTCTTGTCATAGGCTATACAATCAGCCCTCATCATCGGTCAATAGTATCCCTACGTCATCACCCTTTGCAAAAGTGTCCGACCTGCTACATGGGTTCCACAGGACCCTTCATGAACCTCTTCAATTAATTCTTTCACCTCGGTGGGATGCACACATCTTTGCAGACCTGCTATCATTCCTTGTCTGTATAGGATGCCATTAGTCAGTACATAACGAGCAACCTTGAACTTCAGTTTCTTGGCTGCAAGCTTGTCAGTTGGTAATTCTCCTGTCTCAATATATGCCCTGATAGGATCCATATATGATGATCCTAAATCGAGGGTAATAAAGTTCATCGTCAGATCTTCATCTATACTCCGACCAGCTAAAACTTCAATTGGGATTGTTCTTCGTAGCTCGGTACGAGTAGCTGATGCTAATCGAGCCAAGGCGTCTGCTCTTTCATTCTTCATTCTTAGTATTCTGACCAGCTGAATAGCAACAAATTCTGATACCAACTCCATCACCTTTGCATGATACTTGATCATTAATTCTCCTTTGGCTGCATATACTCCCAACATTTGATTTACGATCAATTGAGAATCACTGAAGACAATAACCTGTTGCGCCTCCATAAGTTTTGCCAAATTAAGACCTGCAATCATGGCCTCATACTCAGCTTCATTATTCGAAGCTTTGAATTGGAAACGTAGGGCGTATTCCATGTCGACCTCGTCAGGACTGCTCAAAACTATCCCTGCCCCACTGCCTGTTATGCAAGAGGAGCCATCTACATATAGCCTCCATATAGGTGACTCGTCTTTAAATTTTTGATCTGACAGAGTTCCTCGGTGAAATATTTGTTGCTTCCTTTCATCCTCCCCTGATATTTCTTGCTCTTCGTCGATCATATTTTCTTGTCCTTTTACCAACCTAAGGTCGTCTGGGCTCGAATTCGATGATCCTGTAACATCCACTTGCCATTTTACCAACCTAAGTTGGTCTGAGCTTGTGTTTGATGATCCTGTAACATCGACAGGTTGATCAGTGAGCAACTTTTTCTCCTCGGGGGTATCAGGATAGGTGAACTCTGCTATAAAATCTGCTACAGCTTGCCCTTTTAGCGATGATCTGGGTTCATAAATTATATCATATTCACCAAGTTCTATTGCCCAGTACATCAATCTCCCTGATTTTTCTGGTTTATGAAGGGCTTGCCTCAATGGCATATCAGTATATACTACTATAGTGTGAGCCTAAAAGTATGGCCTCATTCTCCTACTCGCCTCAATCAGCGCCAGTGCTAACTTTTCCAGCCTTGGATATCTGATCTCTGCTCCTCGGAAAGCCTTACTTGTGTAGTAGATTGGTTTTTGTACTCCATTCTCCACTCTTATCAATGCCCAACTAACTGCATTCTCGGACACTGCCAGATATAAGTATAATATTTCTCCCATCACTGGCCTGGATAGCAGTGGAGGTGCTCCCAAGTATTTCTTTAAGTCTTGAAAAGCCTTCTCACATTCATCATTCCACTCAAAAGTCTTTCGGAGTGTCTTGAAGAATGGGAGACATCCATCAGTTGCTGGCGATACAAATCTGTTGAGTTTTGCTACTCATCCTGTAATACTTTGCACCTCTTTCTTCGTCGTTGGAGATCGCATTCCTAATAGAGCTTTAATCTTTTTAGGATTTGCCTCAATGCCTCATTGATTGATAATGTACCCGAGAAACATGCCTTCTCGTACTCCAAATATGCACTTCGTCGGGTTCAACTTCATTTGATATTTATCCAGTTGATCAAAAGTCTAACTTAAGTCAACTAGATGATTGGTAGCTTTCTTGCTCTTTGTCAACATATCGTCAACATAGACTTCCATATTACAACTGATTTGTTCAGCAAAGACCTTGTTCATCAGTCGCTGATATGTCGCACCTGCATTTTTCAAACCAAAGGGCATAACATTATAATAATAAGTTCCCCTAGGGGTAATGAAAGAAGTACTTTCCCTGTCTTCAGGTTTTATTTTGATCTGATTGTAACCAGAATAATCATCCATGAAGTTCAGCAGCTCGTGTCCCGAGGTAGCATCCACCAGTTGATTAATTCAGGACAATGGAAAGTGATCCTTTGGGCATGCTTTGTTGAGGTCGGTGAAGTCTACACACATCCTCCACTTGTTTTTTTTCTTCTTTACCATCACCACATTGGCTAACCAGTCTGGATATTTAACATCTTCAATGAAGCAAGCTTTCTGGAGCTTCTCGACTTCCTCCTGTATAGCTTGATTCTTCTCGGGGCTAAACACTCTTCTTCTCTGCTTCACTGGCTTGATCTCCTTATTCACGTTGAGCTTGTGACATAAGAAATTTGGGTCTATCCCGGGCTTATCCTCATGACTCCACGCAAAAGTTTTCTTTCTACTTCTTAGGAAAATTATCAATTCCTGTTTTAGTGAGGCTTCCAACGACGAACCTACTTGAGTAGTTCGTTCAGGGTGCTCGTCGTCCAGAATGATGTTTTCAGTAGATTCCACCACTTGACCCTTCACGAGTTGCGACTCATCTCTAGGATCCAATGTTTCAATTTCTGCACCTTCATCTACTTGATAGGTAGTAGTCTTTTTCCTTGATTCCTCCAGTTCCTCTTGCTTGGTGGATGAATAATAGCATTCCCGAGCTACTTTCTGATCACCTTTCATAACTCCTACTCCAAAATTTGTTGGAAATTTTAGGCATTTATGAATCGTAGATGGTACAACCTCGAACTTCTTCAATCCTACTCTTCCCATGATGATATTGTATGATGATTGAACATTCTTATCCATCACGAAGAAGCGTATTCTTTCTGTTCGACAAGTAGAGCACGTACCAATGAATATATCTAACTTGATCATCCCAAGTGGAAAAACTTTCTCGCCAGCAAAATCGAGGAGGGGTCTATTATAAGGATCCAGTTGAGATAGCTTTAGATTTAAACTGTCGAAGTATGAATAGAACATGATGTCTGCCGAGCTACCATTATCTACCAGTACTCTCGAAATCATTACCTCCTTCATTCTCATCTTGATCACCAATGGGTCATCGTGAGGATATAGAACACCTGCGAGGTCGTTCTTTGAGAAACCAATGACCAATTTTTCTTTGTTCACCTTTCTCGGGTGATCCTCCTCAGCTAGATTTATTCGTTAAATGTACGAGCAAGCTTAAGCCTCACAAAGGTAAGTTTTTCTCTCTGCAGTAAGGTCTCCTCCTCCTGCATCTCCACCTGCTATAACATTACAGTCAAATGACCCAAAGCATATTGAAAATACCTCTCGTTCTGGTTGCCTTGGTCTCTTGGGAAGATCGGGGTCGTCTTCTGGATCAACTTTATGGTTTCTTGTCTTGTTCTCCTCTTCTCGACGAGGAGATCTAGACCTCTCTCTTATTCGATCGTTGTTTCTTCTTTCGCTTCCACGATCAACATACTTTGCTAGTTTTCCTCGTCTGATGACTGTTTCAATCTCATTCTGAAGAGCTATGCAATTTTTGGTCATATGGACATGATCTTTATGAAACTCACAATACTTTGCTTTATTCCTCCGATCAGGGTCTGCCTTCATTTTCTCTGGCCAGTTTAATTCCTCGTTGTTCTTGATTTCTTCTAGAACATGGTTGATATCCTTCTCCAAAGGAGTATAATTATCGAATTTCTTCATTACGTCCCATACCGACCTAGTTTTTGAATGTTTGTCATTACCATTGTTCTTATGCTCTTTCTTCTTAGCTTTATCACCTTCCACCTTGGTTGCTTTGGCATCCATGTTCTTCTTCACAGCCATAGCCTCCTCGGCATTCATAATCTTGGACGCTTTTCCCATCAGGTCTGATATAGTTCTAGGTGGATCTTTGGCCAAAGTGTAGTACAACTTGTTAGGCAGTAGTCCACTCATCAAGGCAGTAATCGCTGTCTTCTCCTCATAATCAATGACTTCGAGTTTCTCGTTATTAAAATGAGTTATATAATCTCTGGTACTCTCACCAGCCTTTTGTCTAACACTTAACAAATGTGCTACTCGTTTAACTGGCTTTGCCCCAAAACAGAAATTCCCAATGAATAACTTGGCCAGTTGAAGAAAAGTTGAGATCTTACCACGAGGAAGATTATTATACCATATTTGAGAAGATCCGGTAAGAGTTCTCAAGAATGCTCTGCATCTCATCTCATCTGGAACAGCATAGATGTCGGCTGCAGCTTGGTATTGTTCTATATGAAGGACAGGGTCAGTCTTTCCATCATATTTGGGGGTCACAACAGGTGCTTTGAATTTTGATGGTGTTGGAAAATCTACAATAGCCTGGACAAAAGGTGTACCTCGAAAAAAAGTTCATTGTAGAGGGTTCTTGGCCTTATCCATTTCCCCTAATCTATCCTCCAGCCTCTGAATAGAGCCTTTCCATGCATCATTCCCTTCCTCGGGCCTATTGGTTCGAGCGACTGATCGCGTTGATATGGCTTCCTGGGATCTATCTTGACGAGCAGCTGGTTGCGACTGGGCAGATCCTTTCCTTAAATCTGATGGTCGTCGAAAACTCCTCGATGCGTCTCTAGGAGGACTTTTGCTCCTCCTAGGTCCTAATCGATCAAAAGGTGATACCCTGCTTAACCTCTCTAGCGTACTAGTCCTTTCTGGAGAGAGAGTGATACGTTGTTCAGTATCTATGGCTCGCACTGACGAAGTTCGTCCAGGTTGATAAGAAAAATCTTCAGATTCCTCAGTACGATATGAATCAGTACGCCTAGTACATGAATAAGGTAAATGGGTATTTCTTTGAATACTTCGCAGTCCTGAATGGGTTGGTGCACTGCCATGGAGGGTTTGTATGAGTTGTCGCATAGTTTCTTGCATGACGGTCTGGCCCTGAGCCAGATTTGTCATTATTCCAGCCAGATCTGGAATACTTGGCGGAGCAGATGGATTTGGAGGGCTTCCAGTGTTTTGATTGCTGGGTTCTAGAATATCCGCCATTGGTGATGAATATAATTATTACCTGTTGTTTCCCACAGACGGCGCCAATCTGTTGATGTAAAAAATTAGATCATATCTTATTATTTAATCACAGATAAAATAAATGAAACAAAGAGTTTTTAAAGTGGTTCAGCCTTATAAGAATGGACTACGTCCACTGTTATGTTATTGTTGACTATTTGGGAATTCTCGATTACAAGTTCTATAAAGAAATTCCGATCCCCCTACAATGAGGATTGTACAATGTATTTATAGCCCTGAGGCTCTAATGTGAAAGGGTAATACATTCAATGGTGTACATGTGAAAGGGTAATACACTCAATGCCCTTTAAGCGTATACATCTGAATGATAAGAATTTAATGAACAGTCAAACAGTTGGTTATCAAGCTATTAATGCTTTATTCGAGGTGCAGCTCGGACCGCCTAAGTTGCTCGGACCGCCTAAGCTGCTCGGTACTTAGGAGTTCCTCGTAGATTTCTTTTTCTTCGGAGCGTCTGAGTTCCTTGGGGAAGTAGTGTTCCTCGTTGTAGTATGGTTCCTTGGAGCGTCTGTGTTCCTCGGAAGTGTTCATTGTTGTCACGTAGATTGCCACGTGTCTTCATACAATTGGGCCATGCCAGCAGACTAAATTTGGTATCAAATCGGGATTGGGGTTTTTATAAGTTAAGTGAGAGTTTAGAAAACGCATTTCATCCTACCAAAGCTAAATCTAGCAGCCCCTATCCCTAAAGAGACGTTATCAAGGGACAAAGACAGGAGGAGGCTAAGGATTCAAGAGGAGACACTCAATCCTTCATAAAAGGCAAGAATTATCTTGCTAATATGAAGATTCAATGCATTTATTAATTCATTGTTATATTTCCTCATGTAATTTTCGGGTTTAAAATGTGGAATTGATGATAGGATTAAATCTTATGCATGTAGAGGATTTAAATCTGAATTTTGTGCTTAAAGATTAAATATTTGGAGGTTAAAACCTGGGAATTTAGAATGAAAAACATATTGAATTGGATAATTGAATTCATATTTTAGGTTCTTGAATTGATGATAATTGTGATCCATATGTAGAGCCAAAATTTGATTAGGATTGAAGATGATTTTGGGATAAAAAATTGAGTTTGATAGTTATAGTGTTGGATGTAAAATTCTGGGCTTTAGGGATTCAATTGGGTGTTAATTTGTGTAATTAACCAAGCTAAAGGGTGTATGGATTCATAAGAAACCTAATATTATGATAATCTAATTGGGTAAACTAATGGGATGAAGAATTGGATTAAAAAAAGAAATTCCGTAATGGAGAATTTGAAACAGTTAGGCTTCTGCCCAAGTTCGAATCGATTCAGCCTTCTAAGGCCCAAGAGGCAAATCGATTCGGCTCCTAGGTCAGGTCAGGTTGGGACCAGGGATGATCCGAGGGATTTTTAGGAACTCATAAGAGTTGGTGGGAGGTCATCAAAGTGAACGGTTATTTATTAAAAATGCGTTTGTGGCACTACTGTTAAATGAGGAAATTTGTAATTAACTAAATGGTGGAGATTTATTATTCATGGAGGAAAATTTACAATTAACTAGTTGGTTAATTATTAAAGTTCGATTACTTATTAATGATCATATGGGACATCTTGGGGTAATTAAAGAGTAATTACCTATACATAATTTATGACAAAGATATGTATTTATTTATTTGTATGAACATACCTATAGGTTAGTGTTACACGCATTTCGGTACCGTAGAACACGTCGGCATACGTGGGCTAGGCATTTTGCATGTCATTATTTTAGATACAACGTAGCAGTGCTACTTACAAGAGGTAGGTGTAGATGCTGGGATCCATTGTCACCGTTGGGTATGGACCATGGAATGGTGTACTGCGTGGGGAACATCCCACTAATGTGTGTGTTTTATGATGTCCATTTGGACGAGGGACTCATTTGAACTTACCAATTGAGTACGAACGATACACTAATGGTAGATGCCATTAAGTGTCATATATATGTAATGATATATATATATATATATATATATATATATATATATATATATATATATATATATATATATAGATTGAATGAGATTAAAGTATTTTGTCTAATGATGTAGACAATCAATCACGGACCTAATACTATGTAGTATGCAGAATAAATGGTTTTGTCACTTTTGTGGGTAGTATGATTGGGGTATTATGGGAAATGGTAATATGGGCGTAAAAAATTACATTTAAGTACATGAATTATGCTATATATATCATATATTAAATAATGATACAGTTATTAGTCATTACATTAGGGCATGGGATGATAGGTCTATGGTATTGCACTTAGATGAGGGGTGAGGTACTTAACGCATGTGAGTTACGATGGGGGGTACATACTTTGAATTAAATATATTATTACACTTTAATTTTTGTATGTTAATTCTTACAAATCTAGGACACTGACCCAAATTATAAATGTTTTCTCCCCCCAGGTATGGCTAGACAGGGATAACTGGACTGTTGAGATATCAACCTTGCGGTCTTAATTTTTTTATCCGAGATAAGCTCGTTGATTCTAGTTTAGGTTTCTACTTCCTTTCAGTCATTTATTTTGGATATTGTATGGGCATAAGCTCGGAGTTTATTTTTATTCAGCCAGTAGAGATAGTCATATTTGGGTTGGGATTTTATCTTATCTGGATATTGATGATGGAATTATTATTTCTTGGGTAATAACTCAATTTAGTCTTATTATGCATGTGGTTTTGAAAATTAAACTCCTTTATCGTGGTTTGATGCTAAGGATAATATAAATTTATAGACAAGCCCCATCATCGACGTATTGTGTTTGCCCAATAGTTAGGTGAATAATGGGAATCATTACACCTACAAAACAAATCATTCTATACCGAATCAAAACTCTTACTCAATAAATCCTCCCCTGTGAATGGACAACATAGCCGTTAACTTCTAGTTGAATTTGTTATGTTGGTTAGTGAAGCAGGATAATTCAGCGAAGTGTGGGAAGCTGTTGGGGAAAAGGCGGGGCGGTGGTGGAGGGACTGATTTGAATAAAACATATATTAAGATGCATGTCGCGAATGTGTTTTGTGCATCAATGGTCTGGACTTTCCATCTCCTTTGAGGACACGTGAATGAACAGATGTGGGGAGTCTTTGAGGTATGTTTTAAGTGGTTTTGATGCATCTTATATAACATTTAAGGAGAGAAGCCGATTTGTGTTCGTGGGGGGAGAGAGAGAGCTAATGACAATGGTTAGGGATCTTGGGTTTTTAAACAGTTAATTTCACTTGTAAATGCTTTGTGATGTGAAGAGTTATGAGGGACATAATAAATATATTGGTGAAAGACATAGAAGTAATGGATCAAAATACATTTTAGGAAGATGAAACGAATTAGAAAAAGATGGGTTTAGAAAGTAGATATAAATGATGTATTGCGTTTTATAGTATTTATATATATAATAGATTCTAAAATACTTGTTCCATAATTAGTACAATATAACCGACAATTAGAAGAACAAAAAATGGAAGTGAATACTAATGAATCTTTAAAAATCGGACTAAATATGTACATTAACACAACACATATACTCACACATATACATGTTGTCATCACAACATTAAAAACTTCCCCATACAAAGTCACACAAACAAAACAATATATAAAAAACATCACACAAAAAAATGAATGGACACAAAGAACGTGAATGATCATCGTCCATAAAAAAAATAAAAACATGCATTAACAATAGAAAACAGGATTCATAATGAAAAACATATGAACACAGTGAAAGACAACAGACATATTCAAGAATAAAAATGACATACAAACAACCCAAAGTTATGTGGGAAAGAGAATGTAAAATAAAGAGAAAATACATAACATAACAATTATTCATTTATTTTATCTCACAAACACATAGCAACACAAAGGTATAGTAAAATAAAATGAAAATATTCTAATTTTGTAGCCTCTTAGTTATATATACATATATAAAGTAGAATTATAGCACATCACTGAATTCACCCCAACACACCAACTTAAAAATATGGTCTTGCCGAAACCATGCAAATACTGTTTCTAATTAAACACAAAGTTAGTAAAAACAAAGGGATATAGAGAAACCAATAAAAAATGGTCACTTATTTATTTGAAACAGACCCATATGGGTCAGGTAAAGAAAATGCACACTCACGCACACAAAAGCACACATTGTTACAAACTAACATGTCAGGGAAACATAAAGGAAAAAATATTTTAGTGTTCAACTCCCTCTCTCTCTTCATCTCTTTATGTTTTAGTACAAAATCCCATTAAGTTTTGTGAGCATTATTAGTGTTTAATTCTCTCTATCATATATATATGTTGGAGCTTGGTGGGAAGGTTTGAACCCAGAACTCCGGGGCAACAACGAAACTAACTCTCCACTTCTGTCACTGATTACCCCTATCTCCACCTAGTAGGAGACATTGTTGGACTCATTCAGTCCCTTGGTGTAGATAAGGTTTTCTTAGTTGCCCATGATTAGGGTGCAATGGTTGCCAAGTATCTATCCTTGTTTTGACCCGATATGGTTAAGGCCTATGCCAACCCAACCGTCCCTTATTGCCCCAGGCATCCCAAACTGAAACCCATTCAGGCTATGTGAGAGTGCGCTTGCGATCTTCATGGAATGATTTATATAATTGAATGTCCAAATAAAAATCCAATTTTATCTTTTACCCTAAGACATACATCTTGGTGTCAAAATAGATAAAGTAAATCATGTAATCAACAAAGCCAAAGTTTGAGGAAAAAACCTTTACAGGAAAAACTTTTTATTTCAACATTTTAAAAATAATACAAAATAGTCGATTGCAATACCACTTGATATCAACCACAAGTATAACGTGTTAGTCTTCATAAATCTCTATAGAATACTGCTCGATTAGGAACAGTACACAGGCGGCGTCCCACCCTCGGTATCCACTGATCAACCTTTATCTTCAGCAGTGATACCCTCGAATATCATAAGACCAATAATAGAGACGACCTCTCCACAAGATTAGTGTATGTGATGCGACCACAAATGTGTCTAGTGTGCGTGCTATGTAGGCTCAAGTGCAAACCTCTCGCTCAAGTAATATCCCGATAAGTCGGGTATCGTTCCTCAGGGAAACATGATGAACTAAGTCGTGACGATGTTGGAAAGATTGAAGCAATCCTAGATTTGACTCTCGAAAGAACGAAAAAGGTGATTTGGAAGACGAAGCTATTACATCTAGATGCAAATTTTGGAAAAATAAACTAATAAAACTACTAGCTAATAAAATGCAACTACGCTAAATAAATGGCAAGCTTAAGACAAATGGTTAATGATTTAACTATGGGATGATAACAATAAGCTGGGTTACAATCCCCCACACCCTAGTAATTCATATAATATGATACTAGATTCAGAATTATAATTTTAAATAAACTCGGTCTTTATTAATCCTAAGCATTCCATATATGATGGATCATAGCCCTCACCATATGAAATCAAAGGCAAGAATAAAGCGGTGTCTCATTAATCGATACACACGTCGCACTCTTAAGCATCCCGATTACCTAGGGAAAACGAGATCAAAAGTCATACGACAGTTGCAACAGTTATGCAACACGATTCATCTAAGATTTTAATTCAAAAGTCTATTTCCCATTATCGTGAATTATATCGGGTGGGGTTCATGCACTCCAACCCTTAAAAACGTAGCCGGACATGTTGAATCTAATGAAAAACATAAGGTCTAATGTGCATGAGTGTATATTTATAAAGAGAACTGATCTAAACATGCAAACAATGCTTGGAATATCAAGAAATAATAAAAAAACATGCAAGGAAAAGTTAATCTAGAGGAATAGAGATGAGGAATACAAACTTTTGAAAGCAAAACCTTAAATTAATAGCTTAGAACTTGAATATTTGTTGAAGAAAGTGAAACCCTAGTGTTCTTGGGTGCAAGAACCCTCTAAAACTCTTGAAAACCTCGCTCTCTAATGTCTCTTATCCAAAATAACTCAATATATCACGTCTTATTTAGTCATCCATCCATGAACAACTCTATTTGTGAAATAAAAAAATTAGAATTTCGCCTGCCAAATCGGTTCGGATATCCTATGCTTTACTGGGGCGAACCGGTTCACTTTTCCAGTCTTGTTAGGAACTTTTGAGCATGAAATGTTTTCTGAGTATTTTCTTCTCTTTTTGCTTCTTTTGACATGATTTATTCCCAACTTCAAACCTTCATAACTTTTCACTCGTAGCTTGGATTTGGGCACCGTTTCTTCCTATGCGATCATGATACCAAGAACTTCAACTTCTTCATGGGAGTCCATGTCCAGTTCTAAGTGAAAAAATACAAAATTGCCCCTCAACTTTCCTTCTCTTGCTTTTTATCTTTATTTCTCGACTTTGATTTTTCTCCTTTCTTCTCTTGAATAGATTTCCTACAAAATGTATGAGAAAAACACAAAACTCAATGCACTGCAAAGAAAAGGTTAGTAGCACTAATTATGAAAGAAATCAATGGATTCTATGTTACACGAGGTGATAAAAACTTCTAAATTAAGGGGGTAAATATACAATATTTATGCCTAATCAAACCCCCCTAACTTAGGACTTTGATCGTCCCGAGAAATGTAAAAGAATTTAAGCATGTTTAAATAACTAACCAACATGGGACATGGATAGAATACCACTTTCGCAGGCAAGCGATTACATTTAGCGCATGCAACAAGCCTTTAAACCCCTAGGTTACCTTAGTAGGATGAGTTGTGTCTCGAGAGGGTTTGCAGTGAATATACCCACAAAATTCATTGTTGACTCAAAGAAATTCAAAATTCATAAAAATTGTGTAACTTAAACTTTCTGAAAAAATAGTCACCATAAATTTGTATTCGTAAGTCTCAATTTTTTTTCGTGTACGTGTGAAGCCAAAATTTAAACCTTAGATTTCCACTTTTTGGTCATTCCGTTACTTTTCGAAAGCTCGTTTTGATTCAAGTGCTCACGGGATGCTCTCATAAACGAATCACTCGGAATGTTTACGGTGTGCATGATTTATAAGAGTAAATGTAATGGAATGCAATTTCACGCACACGAATATGAAGGATGGATTATTTGAGGTGGAGGGATCTCGTCAACGGGTTACAATTATCGGGAAACTGAAATCATTATCTCTAATACACACCTTTAATCTCTTCTAGTATCTTGCCTTAACTTTCCACGCGGTAACCAATTTTGCAATTCAGGATCGGTTAGGACTTTTTTGGGGTATAAAGTATATTGGATAAAATGGGAACGATTAGGAACTTCGAAATTGGAAAATTTTCTTAGTGTGTCCGTTTGTGCTTTTTTCGAGCTATTGCTCATTTTCTCTTCTTTTTCTATTTTTTTGCCCTTTTTTTTGCACTTTTTGGACTTTATTTGATGAATATTCAATTTTCACAATTTCGGACTAATTGGGTGTTTCGGGTTGTCAAACGAAGGGGACAAATGTCATTTGGCTCAACTTGGGTGGCAAACAAGGATAAATTTTTCACAATTTTTTTCTGGCCAATATTTTTAGGTATTAAACAATGGTTTACTTCATTGCTCGAATCCTTAATTGCGTTACCATATACATCTCGAGGTAAATTGAATTTAGAGATTTATTTAGCGCATTTTTCAAAACAACATTCAATTTCCCATAATCGATCAAAGTGAAGGAATTGAGATCCCGACGACTTTTTCTAACCGCTAAAATGAACTTTGAGTTAACAATTAACTCGGATTGATTTATAAACTCACAAAAAATGATAGGCTCGAAATCTCATCGGGTTTTTTAATCTCCACATTTATTCATTAAGTTGTCAATTCACGCTCAATTTCCATCCTTAGTCACTTTTGGCTTTGTGTAACTGATTTTTTTTTCGAGACTTTAAATAAAATGAAGGTGATATTTTTGAATAGTTTAAACTCCAATTTTTATTTATTTTGAAAAAAGAATATTTTTGAATTTTTTAGATTTTTTTTTTGCATTTTTTCACTTTGTGATTGATAAAAGCGCAGCGTATCGCCCCTAACTTAGGCATTTGCATCGTCTCGAGCCAAAACAGACGACAAAATAAAAATTAAAGTAAGGAGAGGAAACAAGCAAGTAATCAACGTACAAAAATGCAAAAACGGAAAGAAAGCACAAAACACACCATTGAAACAAACCAATTTCCATTTATAGATAATGCAACCATATAGATCCGTGGAAAAAGGAAAGAAGAAAAACATTACATAACCAACACAAAACAAGCAACCTAAGGGGCGTGTGGGTTGGATGGACAGAGAGCATTAAGGCCATATGTATCATAAAAATAGGTTGGGAGAGAGACATTTGGGCTCACTTGCAACCGATATAATTCCTCTTGGAGGCAGATCATCATAGAGGTATCGCGACGATAGTCGTTCAAGAACCCATCAAATCTCCCCTGGAGTCGAGCCATCCTCCCATTGAGGTCGTCCCCTTACGGATCATAGTTGGGATCCTCCTCCTCGTTGTACTCTTCCTCTTCTTCCACCATTTCAACATCGTTGAGCACCGGTGGTGGACGCACCATCTCCATTTGGCGCATGCTTCGAGTGATGGGATACGGTCCAATAGGCTTGGTAAGAGGGGCTTGCGATGCCAATGGCTGAATTTCGGCGATCTTGAGGAGTGAGGTGATGAATCGGGCATATGGTAGAGCCGGTTTGTTGTCCATGGCGACAACGATGATTTCTGAGTAAAATATGCACGGGAGATTGATGGTACTCGGGTTGCCAAAGAGGATGTAGAGGAAATTTCCATGGCGTATACGAATGGCGAAATTGTTGGAGGTTTGTATAATAGCCTCACAAGAGATAATAAATGCGAATCGGGTGGTCTCATCTAGGTTGTTGACCGCAAAAGTGTCGCGGTCCCAAATGCGGTTGGGTGCTATGTGCTCGATGCATTGGTGTTTTGGTATTGGGTTGCCATAGGTGGGATAGTCAAAGTAGGGTGTAAATGTAACATTGTCGGTGCCCATGATTTGCGCAACCAAGGAGAGAGAAAATGGTATGGGTACCCCATCCACATAAGCTTGATACGCATTTTCAGAAGTGTGGACGAGAGTGCCGTAAAAAGCCTGTACCTCGTCAATCCACACATCCTCGCCGGGATTGGCTAGAAATTAACGCCACCGTTGGTGGAGGAAGAGGGCGTTCACGGCTTGGGGTAGTCCTTCCCAATTAATGGCTTGCTCAATGTGGACAGTGCGAAAACATGAGAAAAATTCTTCTACCGATCGACTTTCTTGAGGTGAGCAATAGCCATGATCGCCGTCATGAAGGATTTCGATGGAATCGTATTTTATGGGTAATTCATAGTTGGACATTGGAGTGGGTGAATGGGGAAGTAGGATTTTAAGAGAGTATATAGGTGTGAGAGGAATGGATATGGAGGTGTGAGGGAAATGGGGGTAAAGGGTGTGTATTTATAAGTGGGATGGGGGGATTGGAGGGAAGAATTTTGAGGGAAAGAGGGTGGGGGGAGAAGGATTTGGAGGGAAAGGGTGGGATGAGTGTAGGGGAAAAAGGGGGGATGTATGGGGAAAAGGCATATGGGGACTGCCGATTTCTTCACCTGACTGGGCGAATCGGTTCGGGTCTAGGGCAAACTGGTTCGATTAAATTAATTTTTTATTCAAACCCATGGGCGAACCGGTTCGGACTTGATAGCAAGGAAGGGCGAACCGGTTCGGATTTCCAGTGTGCCTGAAACTTTGACATCCTAAAAAAAAACTAAGTGTTGGAACTCCGAAAATCCCAGTTTTCCAAATTTTTTCAAAACACTCTTCCTAACACCTGATCTTACAAAACACTAAAAACTCATTTTGACTCGCATGGAACTATTATAAAATGTGTGATTGGGCGTCTGCTCGGACTCGACTCAAACCCTAACCAATTTTAACTAACCTACCTTATACCAACCTACTCTACACAAGATTCATCCCATACGCATCGGGGGTGTGATGACCTCTAGAATTCAGCTTACTCTACCCCGTAAACGGGGTCCGATAACCAAATGGTGTCGACTTCTTCCACATATGCCTCTAAGTATGGCTTTAGGCGTTATCCATTGACCTTGAACTTATTTTCTCCTTTTGTATCTTCCAACTCCATGGCTCCGTGGGGGAATGCGTTCTTTATAACGAATGGGCCAATCCATCGGGACCGCAATTTTCTCAAAAATAGGTGAAGCCGAGAGTTATAGAGGAGAACTGTGTGCTCGGGAAGAAACTCTTTTCGTCGAATAATTTTATCATGTGCGAGTTTCATCCTTTCTTTGGAAATCTTAGCTTTCTCATACGCGTCATTGCGTATCTCCTCTAACTCATTCAACTGAAGCTTGCGAGCTTCACTGGCTTTGTCCATGCCGTAGTTCACCCTCTTAATGGCCCAATACGCTTTGTGCTCCAACTCAATGGAAAGATGGTAAGGTTTACCATATAAAAAGTGGAATAGGGACATTCCGAGTGGGTTCTTGTATGTGGGACAGTAGGCCCATAACGAATCGTTCAATCAAAGGGACCAATCTTTCCAATTAGGATTGACGGTCTTCTCTAGTATGTTTTTGATCTCACGATTTGCCAACTCGGCCTGACCATTCATTTGTGGGTGATAGGTCATTCCAACCTTATGAACGACACCATACTTTCTCATAAGCTTCTCAAATGGCTTGTTGCAAAAGTGTGTGCCATTATCAATGATTATTGCTTTTGGTGCACTGAAATGAGAAAGTATATGTTCATGCAGAAACCTAATCACACTTTTTTGTCCTTAGTCCTGGTAACTATAGATTTCACCCATTTAGAAACATAGTCTATCGCGACTAGGATGTATAGGTAGCCAAAATACGGGGTAAAAGGGCCCATAAACTCAATACCCCAGCAGTCAAAGATCTCGATAACGAGTATCGAGGATAATGGTATCATGTCTCGTCGGGTAATCACCCCCATCTGTTGACACATGTCGTAAGATTTACAATAGTTATTTACATCCCGGAACATTGTGGGCCAGTACAAGCCTCTTTGGAAAATATTAGCGATTGTTTTTTCATAGAAAAGTGTCCTCCACATGCTTCCGAATGAAAAAATTAGATGGCCTTTGGAATCTCATCATCTGGTACACATTGTCGGATGATTTGGTCGGGGCAATATTTAAAAAGGAATGGATCGTCATAGAAAAACATTCGCGACCAAGTGATGAACCTATTTTTATCTTGCAGTGTCCAATCGGGAGGGACGACTCCTATGAAAATATAGTTCACTATATTCGCAAATCAGGGCAAAGAAGAGGTAGCAAAGAGTGTCTCATCCGGGAAATACTCGTCTATGGGTGTAGGATCACTAGGTATGTCGGACGAAAGCCGTGATAAGTGATTGACGATGACGTTTTCTACTCCTTTTTTATCTTTAATGGAGAGATTAAACTCTTGTAGGAGTAGGATCCACCTTATGAGGAGCGGCTTTACGTCTTTATTTATAAGGAGATATTTTAAATCCACGTGGTTGGTGAAACAGGTGATGGGGGAACCGATAAGATAGGACCAAAATTTTTCTAGAGCAAAGACTATTGCTAGTAATTCCTTC
Source organism: Sambucus nigra (assembly GCA_949130495.1). Classification (NCBI taxonomy): domain Eukaryota; kingdom Viridiplantae; phylum Streptophyta; class Magnoliopsida; order Dipsacales; family Adoxaceae; genus Sambucus; species Sambucus nigra. The sequence continues at coordinate 304,595,449 of OX422214.1, forward strand.
TCCGTGGTGGAGTAATTGGGTTGAGGTCCAATGAGAGTCCGGCTAGCGTAGTAGATGATATGAGCCTTTTTGCCTTTTCTTTGGCCCAACACATCCCCTATTGCATAATTGCTAGCATCACACATGAGCTCGAATGGTAAGGACCAATCTGGGGCTTACATGATGGGAGTGGAAACAAACAAGTTTTTCAATTTTTCGAAAGCACTTTGGCATGCTTCAGTCCACTCGAATGGGGTGTCCTTCATAAGAAGGTTTCTTAAGGGTCTAGCGATAATGCTAAAATCCTTAATGAACCATCAATAAAACCCTGTGTGGCCCAAGAAAGAGCGCATGTCTTTTAGCAATTTAGGTGGGGGCAGGTCAGCTATGACATAGATTTTTGCTCTATCAACCTCGATCCCTTTGAATGACACTATGTGGCAAAGAACTATGCCCGCAGTTACTATGAAATGGCATTTCTCCCAATTCAGCACTAAGTTCTTCTCCACACATCGGGGTAGTACTTTCTCAAGATTGGATAAACATAGATCGAAAGAAGTGCCAAAAATAATAAAGTCAATTATAAACACCTCTATCCCTCTCTCAACCATGTCACTGAATAAGCTCAACATGCACCTTTGAAAGGTCGCAGGTGCATTACATAAGCCGAATGTCATACTTTTGTAGGCAAACATACGAAAGAGACAAGTGAAGGTCGTCTTCTCTTGATCAAGTACATCTACCTCAATCTGGTTATATCCGGAATAACCATTTAGGAAGAAATAATAAGGGTGAACCGCCACTCTTTCAAGCATTTGATCGATAAATAGCAAGGGAAAATGGTCTTTCCTAGTTCCTTCATTGAGTTTCTAGTAATCAATGCAAATGCGCCACCCAGTAGTGGTACGTCGGGGAACTAGCTCTCCCTTGACATTTTCAATCATTGTCATGCCTGACTTCTTCGGGACGACTTGGATAAGGCTCACCCGTTTGCTATCCAAGATTGGGTAGATAATCTCGGCACCCAATAATTTGATCATTTTTGCCCTCACCAACTCTTTCATGGTGGGGTTTAGCCTTCTTTTCATTTCTCTCGAGGGATTCACATCCTCCTCGAGGTGATTTTTGTGAGTGAAAATTAGAGGGATTATCCCCTTTAGATCATCTATACACCAACCAAAAGAACTTTGGTGCTTCCTCAAAATTTTGAATAGTTTACCCTCCTGCTCTTCATCTAAGCTAGAGGTGACAACAACAGGAAATGTCTCACTTTAACCTAGGAAAATATATTTAACGTTGTAGGGTAGTTTATTCAACTCGAGGGTCAGGAATGAGTCACTAGAGGGCACCATGCGTGCTTCCCTTGGAGGTAACTCTTCGAATCAAGAAACCCAACTAACATCTCTCGCATCCTTGTCCGACGCTCTCTCATCTAGAAGCTCCTCTCAACTTCTCTCTTAAACTCGGTATAAGCTCCCTCGCTCTCATGACTAGACACTAGACAAGATTCTAAGGCATCTCCACAGAAAATTTCCTCAATGTGCTCTTCTACAATCTCATTAATTAAGCTCACCGCGTGAAGATCATCTTTTTCCCCTGCTTGTTGGGATATATTGAAGATGTTTATTTCTAATGTCATGTTCCCAAAAGTGAGTTGTATCTGCCCATTTCGAGTATTGATTAATGCGTTAGCCGTAGCTAAGAATGGGCGCCTAAGAATGATGGGAACATAATTCTCCGAGGTGAAGGAGGGATCCGTGTCCCAAATGAAAAAATCTACTGGGAAGTGAAAAGTGCCCACTTGGACTATCACGTCCTCAACTATATCTCTCGGTATCTTCACGGTTCGATTCGCCAATTCGAGAGTGATCCTTGTGGGCTTAAGGTGGTCTAGATGAAGCTGCCTATAAATTGAATATGGGAGGATATTAACACTTGCCCTCAAGTCAAGTAAGTCCCTCTCAAATTTGTTCTCTCTAATGGTGCAGGAAATGGTGTGTGCACCAGAATCCTTATATTTAGGCGGGAGATCGTTAAGAAGAACGAAGCTCACGTTTTGTGCTAGGAACACATTTTTCTTTATCTTCATCCTCCACTTGACAGTCAATAAATATTTAATGACTTTTGCATAAGCTGGAATATGATTTATTGCATTGAGGAAAGGTAAGTTCAATTTGACATTTTTAAGCACCTCTAGCACTTCATCACTTATAATTCCTTTGTGGGAAGGAACCAATCTTTGAGGAAATAACACAACGGATGGTGTATTTACAAATAACTCGATCTCACTAGTGTCTTCCTTTTCACTCTCGTTCAAGGGGATATCTTCATCTTCTTTCGTGCCGAGCGAAGTCTCCTTGGCTTTTGAAGTGTCATGTGAGGGAGGTGATAAATCAACAACTCTCTAACTACGAAGAGTGGTTACTGCTTGTAAATTATCCTGCTGTTCTATAGAGGTGGAGCTAATACTAGGCTGACCTTGGGGAGGTCTTTGACCCTAGGCAGGAAAGTTTCCCTTCTCTTGGATACTCAATGATGATTGCAGCTTGGAGATGTTCGCATTCATGTCAGCGAACATGCGATCATATCTAGCATTGGTTGCACTCTGAGATTTGATGAAATGGTTTATTGTATCCTCGTGGTTCCTCCGCGGTGGAGTAATATACGGAGCTGGAGGAGGCGGTGCTTACTAAAATTGAGGAGGCGGTGGAGGTGGGACAACTTGTGAATGTGGGTTATCGCAGCTTGTGGTTGTTCGTAATTAAAACTAGGATGGTTTCTCCACGAAGGATTGTACAAGTTCCCATGCGGGACGTTCAAATTTCCCTTAAACCCTCCTATAGCATCCACCTTCTCGGTGTGCATGGCCTTGTAGGTGTAAATCACCAGTCATGCCATTGTGGAATGGCCCGCCTCACAGATAGCACACACCTTTTCTTTCAAAACACGGATGGATTCGGAGACATCTCTCAATCGGCTATAAAAAAATCTTTCATATCTTTCTGAAACTGACCGAATCGATGGTTTATTAAGGTATTACTATACAAATGGTATAGACCAGATGCAGTCTGAGTGATAGAAACTTGTTTAGGCCGGACTTGGGTATTAGGATCAGATGTGTCCCATGCTTAAGTATTCTCCGCGACATACTTAAGATCGACAACGACATCGGTGGAGTCGAACTCCCAAAAAGGTCTTTCACACATTGTTTAGAAGCCACTGTCAACCCATTATGGAAGAAATATATCAAATGGTGTTTTTCAAAACCATGATGGAGGCATGCGCTTACCAACTCTTGGAAACTTTCCCAACACCTGTCAAAATGCTCATTATCTTATTGTCGGAAACCTTGGATTTGAGTCTTGGTAGTGTTGGTCTTGTGCTGTGGGTAGAATTTTGAGATAAATTTGGATTGCATATCCCTCTAAGAAATCACAGAGTTCGGGGGTAGAGACCATAGCCAGGTCTTGGCTTTATCCTTTAAGGAAAAAGGAAAAATATTTAGGAGAACGACATCCTGCGTGCAAGCTTAGTCACTAAATGTGTCGCACGCCTCTTCGAACTCTCTTATGTGAAGGTATGGTTTCTGCGAATCCATACCATGGAAAGTAGGGAGAATATGTATCATCCCATTGCGAAAGTGGAACTGACCGGCATTATACGGGAGTAAAATGAAACTAGATGTGACAGTTAATTTAGGAAAGAGTAAGTCTTTCATGGGATGATAGGGTGGATTTCCCTCTTCAGTGCCGAAACTAGCAGCGTCAGACATCGCTCCATCTTTAAATGGCTCGGAATACTCAGTCGGTGTCCTGGCTGGGTGACTCTAGGATTGACTCAGGGTGTAACTAGTAATAGAGTTCTCAGGGGTAGGAGGTGGAACCCAAAACTATGGAATGTGAGGTGTGTGGGGACTGTTAGAGCTATACTCAAAGATTGGATTTTTGTGAATTCGGGATGGAGTATTTTGAGGAGTTTGAGTATGTTCAGGATTTTGCATAAAAGACTTATGAGAGATGAATTTTTTTTGAATTTTTGGTCTAAGCTTTAGATTGACTCGCTCTAACCTAAGTCTACCTAATTCCCTGGCAACGACGCCAAAAACTTGACGTGACCAAATATGTATCTAGTGTGCGTGCTATGTAGGCTCAAGTGTAAGCCTATCACTCAAGTAATATTCCGATAAGTTGGGTATCGATCCCCAGGGAAATAGGACGAACTAAGTCACGACGACATTGGAAATATTGAAGCAATCCTAGCTTTAACTCTAGAAAGAACGAAAAGGTTATTTGGAAGACGAAACTATTACAACTAGATGCAAATTTTGGAAAAATCAACTAATGAAACTACTAGATAACAAAATGCAACTACGCTAATTAAATGACAAGATTAAGACAAATCGTTTAACGATTTAACTATGGGATGAGAACAATAGGTTGGGTTACAATCCCCCACACCCTAGTAATTCATATAATAGGATACTAGATTCGGAATTAGAATTTTAAATGAACCCTGACATTATTAATCCTAAGCATTCCATATACGAGGGATCATAGCCCGCACCATATGAAATCAAAGGCAAGAATAAAGCGGTGTCGCATTAACCGATACACGCGTCGCACTCATAAGCATCCCGATTACCTAGGGCAAACGAGATCAAAAGTCCTACGACAGTTGCAACAGTTACGTAAAATGATTCATCTAAGATTTTAATTCAAAAGTCTATTTCCCATTATCGTGAATTACATCGGGTGGGGTTCATGCACTCCAACCCTTAAAAACTTAGCCGGACATGTTGAATCTAATGAAAAACATAAGGTCTAATGTTCATGAGTGCATAATAATAAAGAGAACTGATCTAAACATGCAAACAATGCTTGGAATATCAGGAAATAAGAAAAAAACATGCAAAGAAAAGTTAATCTAGAGGAATAGAGATGAAGAATACAAACTTTTGAAAGTAAAACCTTGAATTAATAGCTTAGAACTTGAATATTTGTTGAAGAAAGTGAAATCCTAGTGTTCTTGGGTGCAAGAACCCTCTAAAACACTTGAAAACCTCGCTCTCTAATGTCTCTTATCCAAAATAACTCAATACATCACGTCTTATTTAGACATCCATCCATGAACAACTCTATTTGTGAAATAAAAAAAATTAGAATTTCGGCCCGCCGAACTGGTTCGGATATCCTATGCTTTACTGGGGCGAACCGGTTCACTTTTCCAGTCTTGCTAGGAACTTTTGAGCATGAAATTTTTTCCAAGTCTTTTCTTCTCTTTTTGCTTCTTTTTCCATGATTTCTTCCCAACTTCAAACCTTCAAAACTTTTCACTCGTAGCTTGGATTTTGATACCGTTTCTTCCTATACGCTCATGACCAAAATTAAAATCCCCCCAAATGACCAAAGATTTGGTAGGGGGTTGCCGTTGAAACCAGTCACGAAGGCAGCGGCCCTCGTCATGGCTAAACTAATGGTGGTCAAAATATAAGGATGAAATGGGGTAGCTAAAATAATGGGGAACCCTAGGTAATTTGATTGGGGGCGACCTGCCACCAAGACACCATTGGGTGGTCCGAAAATGGGGAGAATATAGTAAAAGAGTGGGGGATATTCTGTTTGTAAGGACATTTTTGTCCATTAACAATTTATATGTCGTACGCCGTTACACCGTTGAAGAAATTCAAGTTTCCTACTTTCATCAACGGATCCGAATATCAGAAGAAGAAGAGGAATCAAAGTTTGACAACCAAACCGGTCCGCCTAAAATAAAAGAACCGATCCGGGCAACCGGACCGGTCCGCCTCAGACCGGACCGATCCGTTTTGCAGAAGGCCAGTATACCCCGAACCGCAAGCAAACCGATGAAGCAGGATCAACCGAACCGATCCGATCACAACCGGACCGATCCGCCTCAGAATAAAAGAACCGATCCGGTCAAATCGGATCGATCCGCCTCAGATCCGGACCGGTCCGCCTGGGATAATATTAAACAGATCGTGTTCAGATCGTGGTCTGATTTTTGTGCCTCAAGTACTCTTATTTAATCCCACTACGGGAAGTGGTTTTCCAAGACTTATTCACACGATTTCCAGAGTAAAGAAAGCCCTAAGTCTTCACCTATTGAGCATCTAGACTCTAGGTATTTGATTCACACAAATTGCCAATCCTTTGTGAATCACTTTGCAACCCAGGAACGCACTCTTGCTGTTCACACCCTTGTGGAGAAGACCGTTTCTTCTTCTCCATTGCAGCCCTACTGGAAAGGGATAGTTCTAGCCGCGACTACAGAATCCGACACCTGAGGGTAATTCTTAGTCACTTGTATTTTCATTGTAATCCGAAATTGTATAGCTACAATATTATAATAAAAATAAATGGTTTTACCCCTTTGGGGGATTTTTCCTCAATTGCATGTGTTTGAATGTTCTTGTTTAGATTATCATCTTGTTCAATCACATACTGTTGCATGTTTAGGGTTTGTGTGGGTTAAAAGGGTTTAATATATAATTTGCTCCTTTGAACGCAAGCACATACGTTCTCAAATTGGTATCAGAGCAGGTTACGCTAATCTATCGCGTATTCCTTTTTTCCGCAAAATTTTTCTAAGATATCAATTTTCTGAAAAAATTGATTTTTGAAAAAAGTGTGTGTTCAAATGGAGAAGTTATATAATAAAATGCCTGTTTTTGACGGGACAAATTATGCTTATTGGAAAGCCCGAATGAGGTCGGCTTTAAAAGCCATTGATGAACGTGTCTGGATTTTGGTTGAACGAGGGTGGACTCCTCCCTCCGTGACTGTTGCTAATGTGACCAACTTGAAACCTGACACTTCTTGGACTGATGAAGAATTTAAATGGTCATCTTTTAATTCTAAGGGTCTAAGTGCTATTTCTGGGTCTGTCACACCTGATGAGTTCAAACGTATAATGACGTGCACCACGTCAAAAGAGGCATGGGATGTTTTACAACTCACCCATGAAGGAACTAATGCTGTGAAAGAATCTAAGTTGCAAAATTTGACAGCTCAATTTGAAACCATCAGCATGCATGAATCTGAATGCTTTGATGAATTTTATGCTAGACTTTCTAACATTGTGAATACTAGATTTAATCTTGGTGAACATATTACTAATGCTAGAGTTGTTAAAAACATTCTTCATTATTTACCTAAGCGTTTTATCCCTAAAGTCACTATGCTAAATTCTATGGGTAATTTAAATACGCTCAAATTGGAAGAACTTGTAGGAGATTTGCAAACTTATGAAATTGATATGTTCCCTAAAACTGCTAAATCTAAAGATAAGGGAATTGCACTTAAAGCCCAAGAGAGAAAGAGTGAGGGGTCGGTTAGAAAAAGGGTAGAGTCATCTAGAAAGAGAGAGACTAACACGTCAGATTCTGAGTGTGATTTTGACCTAGATGATTTGGCTCTTTTTGCAAAAAATTTCAAGAGGATTATCAAATTTAAGAAAAATGGCAATTTTAAAGATAAAAAGAAATTTGAGAAAAATAAGTTTGAAAAGAAAAATGAAAAAGACTCCAAAAATCCTCCTAAGAAAGAAAGTGAGAGATGTTTTGAGTGCGATGGTAGGGGTCATAGAGCCTTTGAGTGTGCCAATCGTCTAAATAGAGAGAAAGGGAAAGCTGTCCTTAATGCTACCCTTAGTGACGATAGTGAGGTCGAGACGGTGGATTCAAGAGATGAGTCACCGCATGAGTGTAACTTCACCGCATTCATGGCCAGTCAAGTGAGCACTCCTAGTTCTCTTCACGACGATGAAGATGATGCTTCACAAGGACACCTCGACAGTGAGATCGATGTGAGTGAGGGGGAGGATGACTCAAGTGAGAGCGAGAGTGATATTCAACGCGCCTACGCTGAGTTATATTCTGAGTCATTTAAAACTAAAAAATGTAACAAAGCGCTAGTTCTTAAGATCACCGGCTTAGAGGATGATTTAAGAAAGGCGAGAGAAAGAGAGTCCTCCACCGTCACCGCCCTGAGAGAGAGAGAATCTGCATGTGTCGAGAAAGAGAGTCTGTTTAGAGAGCGAGAGAGTGTTTTAGAGAAAGAGAGAGGGGACTTGACTAAACAAGTGGCTAGTCTTACGAGTCAGCTCCATTCCTCCGTGGAGACTCGGAAGAAACTTGAAGCCCTTGTTGCCCAGCTGACTCATGATCTTGAGAAAGCACGGGAAGTCAAGGTACAAATCGAGGACAGATTTAGGAAGATGGGAAAGATGCTCCTCGGCCCCATTTTAGATTTTGGTGATCGACAAGGAATTGGATATGATGGTGCCTCCACATCCCAAATTGCACCTGGACCAGTTCCTGAGTTTACTACGAATCCTTATGGCCATCGTCAAAAACCTCGAAGGAGAGTTCGACCAAGAAAAGCAAACCAAGGTCTGCCTTTGACTGTGCTCTTTTGTACTTATTGCAAAAGAAAAGGCCACCTTAGGGAGTCTTGCTATAGCATGGGTCGGACACAACATACTACTGCTCCACCACGTCATACTAATGAGTTTTCTAGTCTGAGAGAGCGAGTTGAGTTCTTAGCTGCCACGACCCAGAGTTTAATGGAAGAATTCCAACGTATGTCTCTGCCGTTAGTGAATGCTTCTCACATTCCAGCTAAAACCAACAACAACAAAGGCAAACAAAAGGTCATCTCTGCTTGGGTGCCTAAGAAAGATAAAAAGGCCTTTGTTGTTCATGTTGCTCTCAAAGCACATAATACCTCACAGTGGTATTTTGATAGTGGGTGCTCCATACATATGACATGCGATGGCTCTTTTCTTATGACTCTTGAGGACTATCAGGATGGCAGAGTCACCTTTGGAGATGGGAGCAAGTCTAGCATTATAGGACGTGGTACTGTCGAGTTACCTGGATTTCCTAAGCTAGAAAATGTTTTGTACGTCAAAGGTTTGAAAGCAAACCTTCTCAGCATTAGCCATTTGTGCGACACTGACTTTGCAGTAAAGTTTGATCGGGACGCATGTAAAGTCTATAATCAAGCCGGTAAAATTTTGATGCAAGGGGTGAGGACCGAGGATAATTGCTATGGGACTGAGCTCACATACTCACTTGTCTGCAACAGCGCCACGATCACTCCTATGGATCTGTGGCATCAACGTCTAGGTCACGTGAACGTTAGAGATCTAAATCGCTTGGCTAAAAAGGACCTAGTACGTGGCTTACCATCTCTTGGAAAGTCAACTTCGACCGTTTGTGGACCTTGTCAGTTGGGAAAACAAATTCGTAGTCCTCATAGGAAGTTGCATTCCATTTCTTGAGTTGATTCACATGGATCTTATGGGTCCCACTCGTAATGAGAGTCTAGGTGGTAAGAGGTACATCCTCGTGATGGTAGATGATTTCTCCAGGTACTCCATTGTAGGTTTTCTGAGAGAGAAATCCGATGCTGTAGAATTTTTAACGACCAAGTGCCGTGTCATGCAAAATCAACACGGTGTCACTATTAATAGGATCCATAGTGACAATGGCACTGAATTCACAGAAGCAAAGGTAGACCTTTACTGTGATAGCCTCGGGATCAAACATGAGTTTTCTGCTGTGGGAACTCCTCAGCAAAATGGTATTGTTGAGAGAAAGAATATAACGATCCAAGAAATCGCTAGATCTATGCTTCTAGGTCGTAAAGTTTCTAGGAGATTTTTGGCAGAGGCAGTGTCTACTGCATGCCACACGGTGAATATGATTTATTTGCGTCCACACACACTTCAGACTCCTTATGAGTTGTGGACTGGCAAGAAGCCCAACCTGGCATATTTCCATGTTTTTGGGAGTAAATGCTACATCCTACGGGATAGAGAGAAATTAGGAAAGTTTGACTCCCGGAGCGACGAGGGAATATTTTTGGGATATTCATCGACTAACAGAGCATACCGAGTTTTTAACCTGAAGAGCTCTAAGGTTATGGAATCAATAAACGTCACCGTGCAAGATGACGAACCTCCGACGGTTATTGATCCTAACCTTCAGTGTGAGGATGAGAATTGTTCTGACAGTGATTTACCTGTTCCTCTCTCACACTCTGTGGACCCTACTCCTGCGCTAGGGGACACACCTGCTTGGGTTCGCAAGAGTCATGATCCTTCTGCCATTGTTGGTGATCCCACTCTAGGGGTCAAGACTCGTTCTCAGCTAGAGAACGTTGTTAGCCATCTTTTCTACACGTCCAAAGTCGAGCCTAAGAATCATAAAGAAGCACTCAAGGATGAACACTGGATATCTGCTATGCAGGATGATTTGCTTTAGTTTAAAAAGAATAATGTCTGGGAACTTGTCCCCCGGCCTAGTGAGACTAATGTGATAGGTACCCGGTGGATTTTTAAGAACAAAATGGATGAAAATGGTACCATAATCAGAAATAAGGCTAGGTTGGTCGCTCAAGGCTACACACAGATAGAGGGTGTAGACTTTGGGGAGACATTTGCTCCTGTTGCGAGGCTTGAGTCCGTCCGTCTTCTGCTCACCATCGCATGCCATCTGCGCTTCAAGGTATATCAGATGGATGTCAAGAGTGCCTTTCTGAATGGCATTCTACAGGAGGAGGTTTATACGGAACAACCAAAAGGGTTTGAAGACCCTCAGCACCCAGAGCACGTCTACTATCTGAGGAAAGCCTTGTATGGTTTGAAGCAAGCACCCCATGCTTGGTACGAGAGGCTTACTTCCTATCTCTTAGCTCGTGGATTCAAGATAGGGGGAGTAGATATGACGTTGTTCGTCAGGAGAGATGACGGTGCTATTTTGGTTGCCCAGGTCTATGTGGACGACATAGTCTTTGGATCCACATGCTCCCAGCATGTTCACCACTTTGAGGAGGAGATGAAAAGTGAGTTTGAGATTAGCATGGTTGGTGAGCTTACATTCTTCCTTGGTCTCCAGGTTCGTCAGCTAGAGGATGGGATGTTCATCTCCCAATCCAAGTATGCTAGAGACCTAGTGAAGAAATTTGGTTTAGACTCCGCTAAGCATGTAGGTACACCTATGAGTACCACTACCAAGCTTAGTAAGGACACTTCAGGCAAGGACGTAAAGCAAACCTTATATCGGAGTATGATAGGTAGTCTTCTCTACTTGACTGCCAGTCGTCCCGACATCGTCTTTAGTGTTGGAGTCTGTGCGCGATATCAGGCGTCCCCAAAAGAGTCACATTTACTTGCTCTAAAACATATTATTAAATACATGAGTGGGACTCTCTCATACGGGATTTGGTATTCCTTTGATACCAATGACCGTTTGTTCGCCTATTCGGATGCCGATTGGGCTGGGGATGTAGATGGTTGTAGGAGCACTTCTGGTGGGTGTTTCTATTTTGGTTCTGCTCTTATCTCCTGGCTGAGCAAGAAGCAAAATTCCATCTCTTTGTCCACTGCGAAGGCTGAGTACATAGCCTCCGGAAGTTGTTGCACACAACTTTTGTGGATGAAGCAAATGCTGGAGGATTATGGGATTTCACAGGACACCATGACCATTTTCAGTGACAACACGAGCGCGATACACATATCCCGCAATCCAGTCCAGCATTCGCGCACAAAACACATCAGGATACGTGAGCACTTTATACGACAACTAGTTGAGGAGAAAGTCGTATCCCTGAGTTTCGTTCCCACCGACCGTCAGTTAGCCGACATTTTCACGAAATCTTTAGATGCCCTTAGATTTGAGAGTCTTAGGAAGTCTTTGGGGATTTTCACAGTTGACTGAGGGGTTGGTCTTTGTCTAGAATATGATGCTTCTTCATGTTCATATTATATGCTTCCTATTGCTAGTCTGTTTTATATGTACCATTGCTTAGTTGTACAACTTTTATTTATTCTTTTTGCTGTTTATATTTCGTTAAAACAAAAATACAAAAAGATTTTCTTTAAGAAAATTTTTGAGAAAAGCACAAAAAGATTTCATTTTGATAAAATTTTTGAAAAATCCAAAAAGATTTTTTTGTTTTCTTAAGCACCTTTTATGGATGAGCATTTAAGATAGCCAAGTCACAACTTCATTCCATATATCCATGTAACTGTTTGATAGATATTTGAGACGCTACATCATTTCATCCATGTGCTTTACTTAGTATGGAGTCTTTGAGATGTAATTAGTGATATCTTCCTACATGTTTGACTCCTTTATCCTTTATTGCACACATGCACGACTATATTTGATTATTGCACTTGTCTATCACATATTGGCTTGAGTGTTTCCAACTCAATTCTGTCTATACAATGTACAATATGCGATAAAACTTGACAAGATTGGAATGCATGTAAAAACCGTTTTGGTGAGACTGTGTGTTTTTGTATAACGGAGAGGGGCTGCGAAAGGTAATCATCTATCCTTTGCGCAAAAGCCACTGTTAAAAAGGACCTAAAAAATAGAGGAATTTTAATATCCGAGGTCCAAAGAGGTTAAAAGATCCCGAAAAAATTTAAAGGCAATAAAAAGCAATACATGCCAAATATGGGCCACTTAGGTTTCACCATCAATTCTCCAAAGTTTGAGAATTTAGAATGCCTCTATTCAAAATTATATCTGAGGGAGTTTGGTTGGAGAATCTTTAAACGGGTTTGCACTTCCTTGAAAGTCCTGAAAAAGCATAAAATCATTTTGGACGTTATTGGTGTGAAAATCACTTTGAGCTTTGATTTGTTGATTGGATTGAGTCAATATCTTATATTGTCATTCTTTTACACCAAAGGAAGCATATGAGTTCATTCGCTAGGAGTATCCAATATTCATCGTGCACATATGTCATGTTTGTATGCATTGATTTTCCTATCGAATTTGTTCACACCACTTCATTTATGCTATCATCGTCTTGGTTGCTTTGTGTTCATTCATGGTGTGATTTTATCCTAGTGACACCCCGCACTTGCTTATTTGATTTATTTCTCTCATTTGTCTATTTGGGGACATCATAAAAAGGGGGAGAATGAATTATCTTATTATGGGGGAGATTTGAAAGTTTGAGTTTGCTCATAAAGTTGGTATATATGTTTATCTCATTTCAAACTCGATATGTCACTTGGTATTTTGCTTTGTCTCATGTGTGTAGGTACTACATGGATTATCATTGGATTTCACACCCTGATGAGAAAAGCGTTGAGATTCCTGCAGAATTGAAAAGCAAACGCTGTAGTCTTATTCAATTGTATCTTTCCAGTTTTGGGTTCATGGAAGGGAAGATTTGTATAGACATTTTTCGTTGATTTGATAATTCAGATGTTTGTTTTTATGTATGTACCGGAATAGACATAGGGGGAGATTTGTAAGGACATTTTTGTCCATTAACAATTTATATGTCGTACGCCGTTACACCGTTGAAGAAATTCAAGTTTCCTACATTCATCAACGGATCCGAATATCAGAAGAAGAAGAGGAATCAAAGTCTGACAACCGGACCGGTCCGCCTAAAATAAAAGAACCGATCCGGACAATCGGACCGGTCCGCCTCAGACCGAACTGATCCGTTTTGCAGAATGCCAGTATACCCCGGACCGCAAGCAAACCGATGAAGCAGGATCAACCGAACTGATCCGCCTCAGAATAAAAGAACCGATCCGGTCAAATCGGACCGATCCGCCTCAGATCCGGACCGGTCCGCCTGGGATAATCTTAAAAAGATCGTGTTCAGATCGTGGTCAAATTTTTGTGCCTCAAGTACTCTCATTTAATCCCACTACGGGAAGTGGTTTTCCAAGACTTATTCACACGATTTCCAGAGTAAAGAAAGCCCTAAGTCTTCACCTATTGAGCATCTAGACTCTAGGTATTTGATTCACACAAATTGCCAATCCTTTGTGAATCACTTTGCAACCCAGCAACGCACTCTTGCTGTTCACACCCTTGTGGAGAAGACCATTTCTTCTTCTCCATTGCAGCCCTACTGGAAAGGGATAGTTCCAGCCGCGACTACAGAATCCGACACCTGAGGGTAATTCTTAGTCACTTGTATTTTCATTGTAATCCGAAATTGTATAATTACAATATTATAATAAAAATAAATGGTTTTGCCCATTTGGGGGATTTTTCCTCAATTGCATGTGTTTGAATGTTCTTGTTTAGATTATCATCTTGTTCAATCACATACTGTTGCATGTTTAGGATTTGTTTGGGTTAAAAGGATTTAATATATAATTTGCTCATTTGAACGCAAGCACATTCGTTCTCACTGCTCGTGGTGGTGGGCCATTGTTAACAGCTTGGGGTGGCCTGGTGCCTCCTTTACACCTCTTTTCCTGGCCATCGATATCAGAAATGATGCGATGGGCCTTTCTGGAGATTGCAAGGCTGATGCGTGATAAATCAAGTCCAATTGTTGAGGCATCGGTGAAACTGGTAGCTGCAGCTATCTCTACAGACTTGCAAGTTCGCAAAATTTGAGAGGCAACTATTATCCCAGGCGAGGCCTCACAGTTAGAACAGAAGATCGAGCATAGGCGAAGCCTTCGGCGTAGGGCTTGTGGACAAAGTGTTGCAACTCAAGTCAGTAGTGGTGTTGCTGGGTAGCAAGGCAGTCACGAGAACACTAACCTGCCCAATGGGGTTTCTATGGACGCATCAAGTTAGGCGGTGCATTGCTAGGCTGGGCCGAGATCCTTTCATTAGGGACATTGGTGGTGCGATGATTTAGACTTTACCATGTGATTTTGTCTCTGCAATTCAAAAATGGAGGATTTTCGTCACGGGAGGAGTTCGCCGAGGCTGTTTAGAGGCCTGGTCATCAACGATACCCTCCGGTGACCCTCACCAAAGGTTGAAGACATAGCAAGACCCCATTTTAGGGTCTTCGACAATTGCTTCTGTCTAACTGTTTCCCTGGACTCACGAGTCGGGACCTCCTCGCGCCACTGCTGGCTATCGGTGACAGATTTTGGACATCGAAGAGGTCAAACAGTGACCAAATATAAGGTGTCGCAACTTGAGGGGGTTTGGTGGGCCATAGGCAGCAACTTCATGGTTTTCGTCAACTAGTAGCTGATGTGGCTTACGTGGAAGCCGAACATGGCCCAGGGGAGGTGCGGAGACAGTCGTCATAGAGTGGGAGAGGTTGTACATCTATGGGAATGCGTCAGGGGTTGTAGATCCGGTGGTCCTTGGCCGACTTCGGCCATTCGGGTGGGGTTTGGGTGGGGCTGCGAAGCAAGAGGGGACCGAACGGTGGTGTCACGTGAGTCGTGACCATTGGCGGCAGGGGCAGATTTAAGAGGCGTGGTCCAGCTGTGGTTCCTCCGAACCTTATCCATGGGTCTACAATGCTTGCGCAATGTTTAAAAAGGCGGAGACTCCAAAAAAAAAGAGCAAAATAATATTTAAAAAATATGAATAAAACCACAAAAAAAATATTCAAGGCATTTCTCACATAGTTTAACATTTTTTATGCCCCCGAGATGACTTTTTTTTTAAACAATTTGACAAAATCAATTTTATACATTGGCTATTTTACAATATGACAATAAATTAATCAATGCATAATCAAATGGACAAAATCAATTTTTTTTGTTTCATTCACATATTGGTTATTTTATAATATGACAATAAGTTCATCAATGAAAAATCAATTTTTTTAGTTTCAATTACATATTGGTTATTTTATAATATGAAAATAAATTAATCAATAAAAAATCAAATTGACAAAATATTTTTTTTTTAATTTTCTAATGTCACTATAGGGACTTAGAATTATTCTATAAAATATGTTGGACTAAACATTAAATGGAACGTTTTTTTAGGGATTAAATATTAATTGACCCCAAAATTAATTACTTGATACAAATATATATCTTATAACAGAGCAAAGTAAATACTCATTTAAAAAAAAAAAGAACAAAGCATATATCCTATTTTTTTTAGAAGGAAAAAAGAGAGGAACAAAGCTATATCTCTAAAGAACCCATCTTAATATATGTCCATCAAAAAACAGAGAAACAAAAAAAAGTATTTCTCTGATAAACCTTAAGAAAAAACCTCCAAAAGAATCTTAAGCTAACCTGGAGAAGATGTGCCGAAAAAGAAAAGAATGCTTTGGTCTTTTTTTTTTATTTTTTATTTCACACTAAAACATGATCGCCCCGCCCCATAGCCTCGCCTCAACCCTGAGGCGTAATCCTCAATTTCAGCACATGAGGCTTAAGCCTCGAGGCGATGTTTTGTTGATTCTTCTAGAGGCGTACGCCTCGAGTGATTTTTAAAACATTGTGCGTAGACCAAATTGGGAACGAACAGCGCTTTGATACTAATTTAACGTGACACGAGTCAATGGCATCAAGAAACAAAATAACAACACTTGGACAAACTCTCACAAAATGAAAAAACCCATTAGGGAGTGTAGATTTATAGGTCCATGAGAGAAGAAATATACCCTAGATTGTGCTAACTAATTGTAGAAGGTGCTGACATTAGTAAGGTCATGATTGATATCAACTCAGGATAACACTAATGGTATCATCTAGATCCCAGTAAACTATGACATAAATGACACCACATGGGTAATAATAAGAAGATATCTCACACTTCAACCCTCAATCACTAAACTATCCAAAATATAGAATACCTCAAATGAGGCTACAAATGGGGTATTTATAGGTGGAAAGTAGCTTGGGCTCTAAGCAACTAATGATCTAATTACAAATATACCCCTTAATGCCACTTCTCCTTCCCATCTCTAAATACTAAACAAACAAAAGGAAAATACAACCAATTAACATAATTAAAAAAAAACTATAAAATCTTAAAAATGACGAAAATATCTTCAAGATTCTTGATTCACATCATTCTCCCCGTCTTCGAAAAAGCTCGTCCTTGAGCTTTGAAAGTTGAAGATGCACAAAAGCCTGAAAATATGGGGCCAAGAAGACAAGAAAAAAAAAATTGGGTCCCAAAATAATTGTCAAATATATGGGATGGCCCAAAATTTATCTTCAAAATTGGAGAGTCACGTGAAAAGTGCCAAAAATGTGCGGAAGAGAGGAAAAAAATTGTGAGGCCAAAGTAATTTTTGAAAATTTGAGGAAGATACTTCAATTCTTGCGTCAAGATCATCAACTTCCTCTTGTCTCTCATGTGAATCATCAAAAATAGCTTTCACCCGGATAAAAAACCACTTGTTTTGTGTCAAACCCTCGTTCTTAAATTTGTTTGAGGGTTCCACCTAGGACAGAAAATAGATCGACTAGCATAGGAAGGGTTTGGGCCGAAATGGGATGAAACCCTAAGGTTTATTAGCCACCGGTAGGAGTTGGATGGGTTCCGACAATCACAAGTGGGTGCCTGGTGGGATCGGGGGGCAGAGGGGAAGGATCGATGAGTGAGGGATTGTTCGAGATTTGGCCGACCTGGGAAAGGGGACCATTGGGACTAGGGGCTGCCTCTGGTGGCTGCCGACCACCACCAGGGCACTAGCTGTTCGGGGTCGCTAAGGGTAGGGGAAGGGCATCCGACCACCTGGGGAGTGGTCCGGCCAAAGGGGGGGAAGTTGGGCTGTCGGGGACCTATTTTGGTGGTAGCGAAGGGGGAAGCGCCATTTGGTGGTTCCAGGGGGTTGGTCAGAGCTGGAATGGAGCCAAAAAGGCTGGCCGGAGGTGGCCTGGCCCATGACGGCTGCGAGGGGCCTAGGCCGAAGGCTTCCCTGCCTTGAACAGGGCCAAAAAATAGTGGTATGATATAGGCGGGTCAAACCTGCAAGGGCTGGCCACGGTGGCCGCTTGTCGCCACTGCCGGTGCGGTGGTTTGGCTATTAGAGTCTTGTGGGGTTGATTTTTTGGGGGAAGGGGCGTGAAATGGATTGTGGAAACGTAGGTAGAGGTGTTTTGGTAGCTAGGATTAGGGTTTCTTGAGTTAGGGTTAAGGTTAGGATTTTGGGTGGTGGTAGACGAGAGGTAAGTCTCAAGATCCTCCATTCGCATCAAGAGGTCATCCAAGATCCTCCCGATTCGATCATTACGAGTTTCCATGGGAGTATATCTCCTCTTAAAACCCATTTTGACGTTGTTTATGAGTTTTTCTTTTGTTTACAACAACGAGTAGAACTAACGAGACTCTAATAACAATTGACGTAAATGACGCCAAATGGGTGATAAGAAGAAGATATCTCACACTTCAACACTCAATCACTAAACTATCTAAAATATAGAATACCTCAAATGAGGCTACAAATGAGGTATTTATAGGTGGGATGTAACTTGGGCTCTAAGCAACTAATGATCTAATTACAAATGTACCCCTTAATGCCACTTGTCCTTCCCACCTCTAAATACTAAACAAACAAAAGGAAAATACAACCAATTAACAAAATAACAAAAATACTATAAAATTCTAAAAATGAAGAGAATATCCTCAAGATTCTTGATTCACATCAGACTATCTATAATATCTGAGCACTAAAAGCAAGACGAGTGTGACCAAATCCGAGAAGTACAAGAATACCCCCTCAACCCCACCCACCCCAATATATTTTTGCATCATATCACCTAAACTTAGAAGTTATGTTAGTTATTTTATATTTTTTTCCCTGTTACAGAATATTATTCTGTATCTTGATTTCAGTTTCATTTATGATGAAAATGAGGACATGTTGAAATACCATTTCTGAAAAAAAAAATTAAGAAATGAAACAGATGGAATTACTCCAACCAAATTACAATCAAATCTTTCACACAAAGGGCACAATAGCTTACATTATAGAGGAATTGATAGTGTTTTGTTCATTTTAAATATATTATTTCCTTTCTATTTTTTTTATATTTTTTGTTTTAAATGACTGAAAACATCTTTTAGATACTTTCAGAATATCATCGTAACAGATATTATTGATTTATATTGATTTCCAATATCAATCTTAAAAATTACAAAATTGCCCCTCAGCTTTCCTTCTCTTACTTTTCATATTTCTTTCTCGACTTTGAGTTTTCTCCTTTCTTCTTTTGAATGAATTTCCTAAAAAATGTATGAGAAAAACATAAAACTCAATGCACTGCAAAGAAAAGGTTAGTAGCACTAATTATGAAAGAAATCAATGAATTTTACGTAACACGAGATGATAAAAACTTCTAAATTAAGGGGATAAATATACAATATTTATACCTAATCAGACTGCAAGGATACAAAACTATATAGGTCTTAAAAGTATTCACACAAATCTACTTGGAGATGAGTTTTGTGAATCAAAATTGATTTCTCAACATAAAAGTGGGATTTTTTTTGCAACAGGTATGCTTAAGTCATTTTGGAAAAAATCGTAGAAGAAATAAACATGATATAGGTATTTATAAGGCAAACAAAATTTTTGAGGCAACGTCACTCGTTTGAATGAAAATAAGTCTCATTTGAACTAGAATATCACCTCGTTAGAACGAGAATAACACCTCATTATAACGAAAGCAAGTTTGTTCGAACGACAAAGCTATCTCGTTTAAACAAGTTTCAAATGAGCTTCAAACGATGCAAAATAGCACGCCCTCGTTAGATGCTCGTTCGATGTAAAGATAAAACGACCCTTCTCAAGAGAATGTGAAGTCGTTCGAATGAGAAACTAATCTCATTTGAACGAAGTTATATATATATATATTAAAAACATTGAAAATACCAGCTTCGTTTTTTAAGAAAAAAAATAAACATCCCATATAATTTTATGAATAATTTCAAACTCCTAAAAGTCTTTATACCTTCTTGAGATGTAGTGGAGTCTTGAATTTGGAGATGTTGGCGTTCAGTTCGACGAGTCAGTGCGAGTCGGTTTGTAATGAGATACGCCAAATATGCCAAAGTGCAAATAAAACAAATAAAAAGTCTAAGCTAAAATATTTGCGCTTATAAATCTACCCCTTTGGCTATTTTAGTACAAATACTAACCAAAACCCAAATTACATACAAAACCCCCTTAAGACAAAAATTTTAATACCCTTATTAAATCCTAGAAATGGAATGACATAGAAAAATAAGTTTTGTCTTCAATATCCACATGTTCTTCTTTTGGACACTTTGTCTTCACCTAGTGTAATATTATCTTCAGTAAGTACCTACACACATGAAGCAAAGAAAAGACCTCATGATGCATCGAGTTTGAAACATAAAACAAAATTAAAAACTTGTAAGGTAATATCAATCTCCCCCATAAATCAAACTCATCATCAAATCAAATCTTTCCTGTAATTTGTTCTTCCCTTTTTTGTCCGAAATGGACAAAGCAGTAGAATCTAAACATGAAGTAAAAAGCATCACATAAAATAAGTAAGATATCATCACAAAGATATGTAAACAACGTACGTGTAATGATAATCTCAAAGGCAACATCCACCAACTATTTTTGAAAATTTTCAAATTTTTTCAAAAACTGCAAATTTTAGAAATACAACATGATGCCATATCTAATATAAGCAAAATTTACCAAAGAAATTCTGGCACAAATATATAAGTATAAATAATCACAAAACTTTACACAAACATATAAACCTTATGCACTAACATAATATCAATATGTCTAAACATGTCTAATGGAATGAATGGGCGTAAACTATATAAAAATGAATTATGACCCAAACACTCAAATATGTTCAAGAAGTTCTAATTGACTGCAAAACTCTATCAATCTATGCTTTAGCCTCAAGTGATAATATAAAGTGAAACTAAATGAACAAATAAGCACAATGCACACAAGCCTAGAATATTGATGATTCTACAAATCAATAGTGTCATGACAAAATAAGCATAACTAAGATTCATTGTGAAAAACCGTTGATCTTCAACTAAACTCCTGTAAAAGATAAACATATATAAAATTTTCTATTCTTTTATTTTCTCAATTTTTTAAAAGTGATTTCTTTAGAATGATCAAACATTAATCTAAACTATGTTGGCACCCTCTTGACAATTTTTCTATTTTTATTGCCTTTAATATTTTTATTGCGTTCTTACCTATGGTGGCTTTCATACAAATGAGATTTTCTCCTTTCACAACCCCTTTTCGTGTTTACTCATATTTTTCCAATAATAATTAAACAAACGCTCATGGGCAACTGTTCTTACATGCACAAATTCCCCATAGTCACAAAACATTTAGATGGCAAAATTAATGGGAGAACATCTTACAAAGCTCAAATATACATGTGAAGTTAACGTTAAAAAAGCTCGTGCATGTATGTGCGGGGGCATATAAAAATTCGAATCTATAAAGAAAATCGTCTTCGAAACAAATCCACGAAAATATGGTTCAGAACAATCTAAGTATATTAAATCATAACCAAATGTTATAGCCATATGGAAGGTGCAGAGTGAATTGGATTCAAACACACCAATATGACACACCAAATGCGTAAAACTAAAATACACAAAAACAAAAAATTATTTTGTATTTTTCAAAAAATTTTATCAATTTTTTTTTGTATTTTCCCAATATGACTCAATAAAAGATAAATATAATACAAAAGATACACATGTCATAACACTAAACACAACTAGAATATGACAAATAAAATCATGCAAGGAATCATCCATAACATACAGCGTGTGAAGGATCATGTGCAAACAAGTGAGAATCAACTAGTCTAACATCTAGCGCCTCCAAAATGGATTTCCTAACCTAAATAGATGTATACTTAACACATCGGCTTTAGGAACCAAGGGGACACTATAATTCTACTTCCTAGGACCTCTTCCAAGATCATAGAAAAATGACCTATGGTGACCTTTCCTACCACAATGCGAACATGCTTAAACGCGAGGAATGTTACCTAAGGGTTTACCTTTTCTAACGTCCTTGGATGTGCTTGAACCTCTAAAGAAAACAATGGTATTGGCTTTAGCAAAAACATGGGAGTCAGTACTATCACTACCAAAACTAGTAGTCTTTTAAATTACCTTTTAATTTTAAAATTTTAGACTCAAGTAAAGAATTTGACTCTTCAAGTTTAAGGGACACCTTCTACATATTTCAATCCTAGAAGGTTGTCTCGCTCCACCTCAATGCAAGATAACTTATCCCTAAGAGTCTTCTCACCTTCTCTCAAATCATCAAATAATTTATCCATATCCTCAATGGCATGTACACTAACCCTAGAAATTTTAAAGTCCTTTTATTCTTTCTTTAACCAGGCCTAATATTTTATCCTTATCCTCAATGGCATATACACACGGTGGTGAACCAGTCCTCACCCTACATGTGAAGCTGTGTCACCATAGAAAGATGTCCTTTAAGGTACCAAGCTCTCTAATATTTTCATTGCAAGCTCTTTAGTCTTACCATATGGCACCGGAGTTACCACCAACTCCTCTACAATCTGGTGTTAGAGGACCCAGTTCCAGCCAGACACCACCCCAGTCCGAGATGGTTGAGGTGACAGCAGCCTTGAAGTCCTTGGTTGCCACTCAGTAAGTGATGCAGGAGCAGTTCTCCCATTTAAACCAAAACATAATGAGACCACCTGGAATCTTACCAGAGATGATTAATCCGGCAGTTGCTTAACCACATCCTGAGGCCAGGGGACCACCCCAGGAACCACGAAAAAATTAACCTACTCCTAAACGGAGGAGGGACGTTGCTGACCCTAGGCATTTACGCCTGGGGAGGTAAGGAAACCCTTGCCCTGAGGATAGGTATGACAATATCGAGGCAGAAGATGCTCTCGCAGACTGTTGGGAGCCATATGAGGTTTCAAACAACACAATACATCCTATACAGCAGAGCTGAGGTTGTGGAGAAAGACGAGATGGTGATGTCCAACAAAGAGGATCAACTTTAGATTGCTTGAGTAGAGGGTCAGCCTTTGAAAATCTCGGCCCAGTTAATGATCTGAGGCAGAGGTTATCCAGGTCGAGAAGCGTAGCTGGCTCACAAAGGAAAGGTGGTGAACATCGGCCTCGTCATGGCCGACCCCCACATGGTCGAGACTGTGGCTAAGATGTCAATAGTCGACGTTGAGAAGCAGTTGGAGAACCCTCGATCCACCCCTTGAAGGTGGCTGGGGACAACCTCGGCCAGGCCGACGTTGCTAAACAATGGAATGAATCCATTCAATGACTGGAAGAAAAGATAGGGAACCTCATAAAAATTCGAGACCCACTACAGAGAGGATTCTCAGAGGACTCCCCATTTGTGGCAAGGATTATCAACTTCACGACCCCTGCCAAATTTAAACCATCAATGATGTCTCCCAAGTACGATGAAAGTACCAACCCAGTACATCATATTGAGATGTATCAATATACAATAGACATATATTCAATTCCTGATGAGATGAGGTACCGAGCTTTCTCAAGCACTTTGATGGGAGCTACGCATATTTGGTTCACTTCCCTTCCTAAAAATTCTGTTGAGAACTTTAAGGGTTTGGCTGAGCATTTTATACACAACTTCTGTTTTGGGGTAAGACCTCAGAAGAAGATAACTCATCTGCTCTATGTAAAGCAAGGAAAGAATAAAAGCCTCAGAGACTACATCGCAAGATTCAATAAGGAAAAATTAGAAGTTGAAGATTACGAAGAGAGCATAGACATGACAACCCTTATTGGAGGAATTCAGAAGGGAAAGCTACTTTGGAAGCTTGGTGAAGACCCTCCAAAGTCTATGGCCGAGATGTTAGCAACAACTGGAAAGGTCATGAACCCAGAAGAAGCAATGGTTGCAAAATATGAGGATGAGAATAGAAGTAGCAGTGGGAAATTTCAAAGGAAGAAGGATGGAAACAAGAGGGCTGTAGATGATAAGTTTGTGCACTACACTCCTCTAACTATGAGCTCTGAACATATCCTCAATAAAATAAAGAAATATAGATCCCTGAGATGTCCATAAAAGATTAAGGCTCCTCCACATAAGAGAAATAAGAGTCTATGTAGCGAGTTCCACCAAGATCATGGCCATCTGACCGATAAGTATTTTGCCTTGAAGGACGAGATTGAGAAGATGTTGAAGTTCGGAAAGCTCAGAAAGTATGTGGATGGTAGAGCCTCTAAGGGGGAAGAGAAGATCCCAAAAGGAAGAGAAGTGATAGATGCCGGGAAGATTCCCTTTCCAGAAGAGCAGAGGACTCCGATGATGATGATGATGACCATGACCTCCCACCAAAAGATGATAATGCCCCAGTAAAGAGGGTTTATATGATCTTTTTCGGCGTAAACACCATCTGTGGAGGACTGGATTGGGATAGCTCAGAGGTAGCCGATCGCAAGGCTCATGTTACAGAGGCCAAGTCAGTTACCAAAGCTGAGGTTATGAACTTGGCATCTACAGAGGCTAAACGCGAGAAGAGACAGAAGGTAGATATGGACACCCTTATAGTTAGATTCTCACGACTTGATTTCAAAGGTATCTTAGCTCCTCAAGATGACCCTCTGGTAATCACCACAAGGGTGTGAAGTTCAGAGGATACTTATTGATGGGGGAAGTTCAGCAGACATTATGTTTTGGCCCTATTTTAAGACCCTAGGCCTCCGCAGAGCTAGGCTTGTTCCCTATAATCATCCCTTGATTGGCTTCAGTGGTGAAAAGGTTCATCCATTGGGCATTGTATGAGATGGACGTAAGAATGGGAGAAGAGTGGCCTAAGAGGTTGACCAAAAAAATAAATTTCTCTGTGATGGATGAAAACGTCTTCTCAGCTTACAACCTCATCATAGGACGAGTAACCCTCAAGGAATTTGAGGCCGTGCCTTCAACGATCCACCAATGCTAAAATTATCGACTCCTTATGGAGTAGGGGAAATGCAAGGTGACCAAACATCGACACGTGAATTCTACTTCAACTCTGCAGAAGAGAGAAATGCTCATAAGAAGGCAACAACCACGTATAATATCGATACACTTGGTCCTAGAGATGAAACAAAGCTTAAGAAGGGAGAGGCTGCGAAAGAGGTAGAATCCATCGTCCTTAATGAGGACGAATCGATAAAAACCATCCAAATCAACAAAGCTCTAAGATCTGAGATCAAGGAAGAGACGGTGAAGCTTTTGAGGAAGAGACTGAGTGTTTTTGCCTAGAACCATACAGATATGCCAGGTATTGACCCTGAGATTATGTGCCACAAACTCAATGTTATAGAAGACGCTAAGCCCATCAAGAAGAGAAGAAGAGTATACGCAAGAGATAAGTATGATGTCATTAGATAAGAGGTCAGAAAGCTTGAAGAGGCAAAGTTCATCAGAGAGGTCATATACCCTGAGTGGTTATCTAACGCCATCATCGTACCAAAAGCTAATGGGAAATGGAGGTTGTGCATAGATTTCACTGATTTGAATAAGTCTTGTCCAAAAGATAGTTTCCCCTGCCTCATATTTATCAGATGGTGGATTTCATATTAGGACATGAGCTCATGAGCTTTATAGATGCCTATTCCAGGATAATTATATCTTCATGAACCCGAAAAACTTAGAGACATGAGGACCTATTGCTACAAGGTCATGCCCTTTGGGCTGAAGAATGCAGGAGCCGCTTACCAACGTCTTATAAATAAGATGTTTGAGAATAAAATAGGTAAGTCCATGGAGGTGTATGTGGACTACATGATGATGAAGATCCTGAAGGCCGACACTCACATAGGCAACCTTGAAAAAACTTTTGACACCATGGATAGATATAAGATGAAGCTCAACCCGGCCAAATGTGTCTTCGGGGTAGGAGCAGGAAAGTTTTTGGGCTTCATTGTCAACCAAAGGGGAATAGAGTATAACCCTGAGAAGATCAAGGCCTTGATAGAAATGAAGACACACAGATCTATCAAAGACGTTCAGAGGCTAACCGAAAGAGTTGCTGCCCTTAACAGGTTCATCTCAAGAGCTATATACAAGTGTGTTCCTTTTTTCAAAGTGCATAGAAAGGCCTTCGAATGGGATGAAGAATGAGATAAAGCTTTCAAGGAGCTAAAGTCTTACCTCGGGTCTCCCCTACTCTTATCTCGACCCATTCTGGGGGAGAAGTTATATGTATATCTGGCTGTCTCCGAGTCAGCCATTAGTTCTGCAATAGTAAGAGAAGATGATGGAGTGCAGAGGCCAGTATACTTTAATAGTAAAACCCTTCAAGGGTCTGAACAAACGTACCGTCGGATTGAAAAATTAGCCTATGCTCTGATACATGCTTTTAGGAAGATGAAGCCATACTTCCAAGCCCACTATATGGTCATCCTCACCGATTCCCCACTCAGACAGGTCCTCCATAAGCTTAAGAAGTCAGGGAGGTTGATGACCTGGGCCATCGAGTTGGGGGAATATGACATTGTTTATCAACACAGGGTTGCCATCAAGGGACATGCACTCGCAGACTTTGTAGCAGAGTTTACCTCAGAAGAGGTTAAGAGTGAGATTAGTCAAGAGGCTGTAGATGAACCAGAGAGAAACGTCTTCCGAGATCCGAGTGAGGTTGAGTCAAGCAAAGACAGAAAAAGAATGGTTGAGAATGAGGGAGACAGGTACCTCTTCAAGAAAGGGACCCTATCAGAGGGAAACTTCTCTTTAAATGAAGCTATTTGGGTTGATGGATCATCCTGTGAAAATGGAAGTGGAGCGGGGCTGATAGTGTCAACACTGGATGACACCGATATTGAATATGCTTTGAGGTTTAACTTCAGTGCTTCAAACAACAAGTCAGAATATGGGGCATTGATAGCAGGTCTTTCAGTGGTAAAAGCCCTTAGTGTTGTCCGACTCCTAGTCCACAGTGACTCAATGTTGGTCGTCAACTAGATCCTGGGAGTATATGAGGCCAAAGATGAAAGGATGGCCAAATACCTTAAAAGGGTGAAAATGATTCTAGAAAACTTCAAGGAAGTGAAGATGAAGTGGGTACCTTGATAGGACAACGTCGAGCCGATGCACTCGTGAGGTTGGCCTCAGCAACAAGGATAGACATAAGAATAAAATTACCCATTAAGATTCAGCTCAATTCGACCATTGAAGAAGAGGTTGCTAGACCTTGCCTCAATATGAATATGGTGGCCTCATGGATGGACCCTCTTATCATATACATCAGACAGGAAGAGCTTCCAGAATAAAAGTTAGAAAGAAGAAAGCTGAGGTTCAAAGCTGCCAAATTCTTGAATGTAGGAGATGTCTTATATAAAGGGTTCCTACTCCCTCTCCTCAAATGTGTCCACCCTTCATAAATTCCACACATCTTGCAACATGTGTACGAGGGCTCTTGTTGAAGTCATATATGAGGGATGCCACTGGCTAAAAGGATAATTACTCAGGGGTACTGGTGGACGACCTTGGCCAAAGACCCAACTGCTTATGTGAATAAATGTGAGAAGTGTCAAAGATTCTCCACCATCCCTCATCAGCCACACCAACCTCTTACTTCTATCATCTCCACTAGGCCATTTGCAGTATGGGGCATTGACTTGGTAGGACCCTTGTCAAGAGCTGCAAATAACTATCGATTCTTAATAGTGCAATTGATTACTTCTCAAAATGGGTAGAGATTGAGCCAATGGTCACAATCACTAAGCAGAAGACCTTCCAGTTCATCTGGAAGAACATCATATACAGGTACGGTCTTCTAAACACCCTCATCTCAAAAAATGGAACCCAGTTCAAGACTGCTTCCTTATAAAAATACTGCGAACGGGTAGGGATCAAGCAGTTCTTCTCTTCTCCTGGTCGACCCCAAGCAAACGGTCAGACCGGGGTCACAAACCGAACAATCCTTAATGGGATAAAGAAGAGGTTGGAGGAGACCAAAGGGAGATAGACAAAGGAGGTATATGCCATGTTATTGGCCAACAGGACGACAACAAGGACACCAACAAGAGAAAATCAATTTATGTTAGCCCATGGCTCAGAGGCTATTATCCCTGCAGAGGTAGGACTCCCCACTCATAGAGTTTAGAATTATGACCCTCAGATGAATGGGGGAAGAGAGAATACTTGATCTTGATTTGATCGAGGAAAGAAGAGAAGATGCAGAAATAAGACAGGCAGCCTATCAACAGAGAACTGTGAGGTTCTATAACCAAAGGGTGAAATAAAGGCCTTTAGCTATGGGAGACCTAGTCCTAAAGAAGACGTTACAAAAACCAATTAAGCTCCATCCAAACTGGCATGGTCCTTATAGAGTAGTTGATGAGGTTGTGCCTGGTACCTACCAGCTAGAAAATCTTTAAGGAGAACCTTTCTCCAACCCTTAGAATGCCGACCACCTGAAGAAATATTACATATGATGTTTTAGTTATTTGTGTCTTTGTAATACATGTCTCAGTTTAGACAGAAGATGTTAATGAAAAGATAATAATGTTGTGCTAGTACTCTTGTTATATGCTTTAAACATTATTAGTTTGGTGAAAATTTGAGGTGAAACATCATTACATGGTGACCTCAGACATTAAACATCATTAGTTTGGTGATAATTTATGAGGTGAAACATCAGAATTTGGTGACTTCAGACCTTAAACATCATTAGTTTGGTGATAATTTATGAGGGTAAACATCATAAATTGATGACCTCAGACCCTAAACATCATTAGTTTGGTAAAAATATGAGGGTAAACATCATATTATGGTGACCTCAGACCTTAAACATCATTAGTTTGGTGAAAATATGAGGGTAAACATCATTACATGGTGACCTCAGACCTTAAACATCATTAGTTTGGTGATAATTTATGAGGTGAAACATCATAATTTGTTGACCTCAGACCTTAAACATCATTAGTTTGGTGATAATTTATGAGGGTAAACATCATAGATTGATGACCTCAGACTTTAAACATTATTAGTTTGGTGAAAATATGAGGGTAAACATCATATTATGGTGACCTCAGACCTTAAACATCATTAGTTTGGTGAAAATTTGAGGTGACATATCATAATTTGGTGATCTCAGACCTTAAACATCATTAGTTTGGTGAAAATATGAGGGTAAACATCATATTATGGTGACCTCAGACCTTGAACATCATTAGTTTGGTGAAAATTTGAGGTGAAAAATCATAATTTAGCGACCTCCGACCTTAAACATCATTAGTTTGGTGATAAGTTATGACGGTAAAACATCATAGATTGATGACCTCAGATCTTTAACATCATTAGTTTTCTGATAATTTATGAGGGTAAAACATCATATATTGATGACCTCAGATCTTTAACATAATTAGTTTGGTGAAATTTATGAGGTAAACATCATAATTTGGTGAAATTTATGAGGTAAACATCATAATTTGGTGACCTCGGACCTTAAAACATCATTAGTTTGGTGAAATTTATGAGATAAACATCATAATTTGCTGACCTCAGACCTTAAACATTATTAGTTTGGTGAAAATTATGCGGTAAACATCATAATTTGGTGACCTCAGACCTTAAAACATCATTAGCTTGGTGAAAATTATGAGGTAAACATCATAATTTGGTGACCTCAGACCTTAAAACATCATTAGCTTGGTGAAATTTATGAGGGTAAAAATCATTATATGGTGACCTCGGACCATAAACATCATTAGTTTGGTGATAATTATGAGGTAAACATCATAATTTGATGACCTCAGACCTTAAAACATCATTAGTTTGGTGAAAGTTATGAGGTAAACATCATAATTTAGTGACCTCAGACCTTAAACATCATTAGTTTGGTGAAAATTATGAGGTAAACATAATAAGATGGTAACCTCAGACCTTAAACAACATTCAAGAGGTAAGACATTCAAGTACAACATCGAAAGAAGCAATAGAATCTGAAGAAGATGGGATTAATGATTATCATTAAACAACATTCAAGAGAGTTACAAATCAGATATACTAAGATTCCATCAGAGTTCACAAAAGCTAAGAGGTACATACAAGGAAGGAAATCAAAATTATAACTCTTAAAAGCTTCACAAGAGAAGGCCTAAGTCTCTGCAGATGCAGTCGTGTCGTCACGGTCGACGTTTGTCACCTCAGCTCCATCATCCTGATGACCAGCATCCTCAGTCTCAGTGGCCTCTAGGGGAGCAGTCTCAGCTAGAGCAGCATCGACCTCCTCAACTTCTTGCAAGGCCTGAGAAAATCGGGGGTCACCGAAGACAAGACCCTCAAAGTCTGAAGAAGTCAGTCTTCCTGACTCTTTCTCCTTAGTGGCTGCCCATTTTCCAGTTGCTTTGATACCTCTTTCAAGGTATTCAAAGCCAAAATTGACAAATTCATCAGAGACCTTTTAGTCTTCGATGGTCTTCTCTGCAGTATCCTCTAAAGCAGCCTTGATTGTAGTATCAACTTTGGACTGAAGGGCATCATCCTTAGCCTTCAGAGCTACATCATGGTCCTTCTTGAGCTTGGATAGATTATTGTCCCTCTACTTTACAACTGCCTTCAGCTTCTCAACCTCTGCATTCAAAGAGGCTTAAACCTTCTCAACTTATTTCCCCTTCTCTATAAGGGGCATCTTCTTCAGAGTCCAATCAACGAGATGATGCAAGGATAAGACATCCTATAGTAGAAGGTCAGGCGTATGAACATATGAGCTATAATTTCTAAAAAAAATCGAGGTTAAACTTGAGGAGAGCAAATAAACAAAAGCTAGTACCTGAATTATTTTGTGGAGAGTAAACTCAACCAAAAATGGGACGTCCAAAGAGCGTAAGAAACACTTATCCTCTTCAGTCATTTTTATGACGATGGCATCGCCAGCCTTCAGACTGTGGCTAATGAGGCTATCGCTGATTTTTAGCTGATCAAGACGAGCAGCTAGGGCATCGTATATAGAGATGGTAATGGCACGATCCCCTTTTTGAGTCTTGATCGGCCTCATATGCTCTTGGTCAGTTTCGGTCTTCCTCCTTTTGGTAACATCGGCCTAGGATGTGCTGACATTCTTCTTATTGGTAGGAGGGGGTACATTTTTGCCACCCCTTTTCTCCATCTTCTTTACAAGACCGGGAGCAGACATTTCCCAAAGGTCGTCTGATATGCCTTTAGGTAGTTCTGAAAAAGACAAGTATCTGAGTTAGTAAGTCAGAGATATAGAAAGTAAGAGGTATAACTTATGAAAAATTAAGACTTACGAAGATCTCCCAAAGAACCACGCCCAAGCCTGTCTGAGAGAGGTAATAGGGGGTCATTAGATGTTCATATTTTACAAGGTTGCAAAGATCCTCAACCTTTTGGAAATTATCCTGGCTTAGTCCAGGGTCGGGTTTAGCATCAAGGGAGACCTTCCCCCATATCAGAGGAGTCCTTGGAACAAATATTACAAAAGCCTCATTTGGACCAAATTCCCATGCCCCAGAAGCAAAAAAATACCGAGGTCATCCTCTACCTTGCAAAAGGATCCATAATTGTAATCCTAACTGAAACTCTGTTAGTTTACAGAGCAGAGAGAGAAAGCTTGGGAGATTGTATCTATGGCCATTAGTGCCTTCATCTAGTCATATTATCACACACTCACAGTGGACGTAGGTCAGATTGGTTGAACCACTTATATACAAGTGTTCATCCTCTTCTCCTCACCTCCTTCTATTATATATATACACTCTTGTGCTGCCTTTGTTACCACTTGTTTGAGCTTGTCAACACATTACCTGGTGGTGCTATTTACATCATCATCAACCAATATGACACGCCAAATGTGTAAAACTAAAATACATAAAAATAAAAAATCTTTTTGTATTTTTCAAAAAAAATTATCAAAATATTTTTTTTTGTATTTTTTCAATATGACTCAATAAAAGATAAATATAATGCAAAAGATACACATGTCATAGCACTAAGCACAACTAGAATATGAAGAATAAAATCATGCAAGGAATCATCCATAACATGTAGAGTGTGAAGCATCTTGTGCAAGCAAGTGAGAATCAACTAGTCTAACATCTAATGCCTCCAGAACGTATTTCCTAACCTAAATAGATGTATACTTAACACATCGGCTTTTAGGAACCAAGGGGACACTATAATTCCACTTCCTAGGACCTCTTCCAAGATCATAGAAAAATAACCGAAGGTGACATTTCCTACCACAATGCGAACATGTGTAAACACGAGGAATGTTACCTAAGGTTTGACCTTTTCTAACGTCCTTGGATGTGATTTAACCTCTAAAGAAAAAAATGGTATTGGCTTTAGCGAAAACATGGGAGTCATTACCACCACTACCAAAACTACTAGTCTTTTAAATTACCTTTTAATTTTAAAATTTTAGACTCAAGCAAAGAATTTGACTCTTCAAGTTTAAGGGCCTCTTTCTACATATTTCAATCCTAGAAGGTTGTCTCTCTCCCCCTCAATGCTAGATAACTTATCCCTAAGAGTCTTCTCACGTGCTCTCAAATCATCAAATAATTTATCTTTATCCTCAATGGCATGTACACTAACCCTAGATATTTTAAAGTCCTCTTATTCTTTCTTTAAAAGCTGGACTGTATCACAACTCTCCTTTTTGGATAATTCTAAAATTTTAAAATCATGGTCCATGTCCACAAGATTCTCATGATAGAAATCTTTTTTAGTTTGAATAGTTTGCAAAAGATCCATAACATCTTTAAAATGATTTTTGTTAAAGAATTTCAGTTCTTTTAGAAAACTTCAAATTTAAATGAGATACATTTTTACTATTAAAATCCATTAAGAGAAATAATTACCCAACACAAGTGAGATGAATAAATAACCACCCTAAAATATCACAAAATAAGGTTCTACACGATAAATAAGTGCAACCCGCTCTGAAACCAATTTGTAAGAGATGGTATCAGTGGGAAAAATTCTTTTGAAAATTAGGATCACACGATAATTTTGTGTAACCTTCTCTGATACTAATTTGAGAGTGAGCTTGCGACCTTAATGGAATGATTTATATAATTTAACGTCCAAACACAAATTTGATTTTATCTTTTTACCCCGATACATACATCTAGGTGTTAAAATAGATAAAGTAATTCATGCAATAAACAAAGGCAAAGTTTGAGGAGAAATACCTTACGGGCGAAACCTTTTATTTATGTACTTTAGAAATAATACAAGACGGTTGACTTAAAATACTACTTGATACTAGCCATATGTATAACGCGCTAGTCTTCGCAAATAGGGTTGGAAATTTTTGACACGACATGATAACAAGACTCGATCGAACTCGACATGTAAATAGCAAGTTCAGGTCATGCGTAAACAAGTTTGCATCCAATTCGTGTTAGACCCACTCTTCTTCTCCCACTATTCTCTGAGGATGATCTTTCTCCGGTCGATCCTGTCTTCGCCGACCACCACTCTTTGTCTCCCACTCTTCGCAACGATCTTCTTCGGTCCATCCACAGTGCAACATAGCGATCTTATCCCACCCTTCTTCTCCAGTCGATCTTCTTCAGATGTAATCATATTTTGTAATTTTATTAAACATAATCATTTTTATACATAACATGTGTAAATATGTTATATTACATAACATATTATAAACAATGTAAATAATCTTTTATACATAGCATATTATAACATATGTAAATGATTTTTATACATAACATATGTACATCTGTTATTTTTTATACACAACATACTCATTTTTTATACATAACATATGTAATATGTTTTTTTATATTTATTATTTATACATTTGTTTTAATGGAATCATTACTAATATATATCATATATAAATCATTACTAATAATTCTTATTTTTATAATTTAAAACATGATTATAATATAATATCTAACGGATTCTTTTTACTTATTTCCTTTCCTTTTGTTTGCAGGTATGGTTTGGAATTGGAAGTTACTTTTTTGGGCAGAATTGGATGAAGTTTGAGTTTGACATCTTTTTTGTGATTGGAGATTTGGATTGTGAATCTTAGCAACTCAACTCAAATTGAGAAGAACTGTTTTTTTCTGGACAAGTATAACTTTTATTAGCATGTGTGATGTGTGTAATGGATAACGAGTAAATGATCTATGGAGGAGATTTAGGTAACATATTGTGGACTTTGTTATGCTGTGGATTTTTATTTATGTGATTATGATCTTTTTTGGGAGATATAACTCATAATTTAATTTATGTAATGTGTATTATTTTTAATAGGAATGGGTTGAACATGGTTTTCACAAGTCTTGCTGTGTTGTTGTGTTAAACACGACCTGTTAAACGGGTTATGCAGGACGTGTTGTGTTTGGGGTTGAACACGACCTGTTTGTTAAACGAGTTATGCGGGGTCGTGTTTCGGGTTGAACACGATCGGTTTGTTAAATTGGTTATATGGGCCGTGTCATGTAGCCCATTTATTAAACATGCTCATGTTCAATTTATAAATAATGACAAGATTACTTAAACATGTCGTGTTTGGGTTAAGGGGATAGTCTGAAATATCATGTCTCGACACTATCTGAACACGACTCGAAAACAAGAATTTCCAAGCATATTTGCAAACCTCTAAAGAATACTACTTGATCAGGTGCAGTCCATAGGCGATGTTCCACCCTCAGTATCCATCGATCAACCTTTATGTTTAACAGTGATCCCCTTGAGTATCACAAGGTCAGCAGTAGAGATGATATCTCCACAAGAGTAGTGTATGCAAGGGTACAAACCTATTGAGGTCTTAAAAGTATTCACACAAATTTATTTAGGGAGGAGTTTTATGAATCAAAAGTGTTTTCTAAACATAAAATTGTGAAGACTTTTGCAATAGGTATGCATAAGTGATTCTGCCAAAAGTTTTAGAAAAAAAAAAGAAACAGGTATTTATCAGGCGAACACAAATTTGAGGCGGCGTCACTCATTCAACGAAAACAAGGGTCGTGATGGTCTTCCAAAATTACCCTTACACATGAAGCAAATAAAATGCCATGTGATGTATCGATCTGGAAGGCAAAATCTACCAACTATTTTTGAAGTTTTTAATTTTTTTTCAAAAAGTGTAAATTTTACAGATATAATACGATACCATATATAATATATGAAAAATATACCAAAGAAATTTGGGCATACATATATAGGTATAAAAACCACAAAACTTGACATAAACACATAAGTTTTACATACTAGCAAGCATAGTGTCGATGTGTTTAAACATGTGGAATGGAATGAATGGGCATGAACTAGATGAAAATGAATTATGACTGAAACACGCAAATATGTTCAAGATGTTCTAATTGATCGCAAAAATTTATCAAATGAAGCTTTAGACTCAAGTGACAATATAAAGTGAATTTAATGAACAAACAAGCACAATGCACACCAACCTAGAAATTGATGATTCTACAAATCAATAGCGTCCTGACAAAATAAGCATAACTAGGATTGATTGTGTAAACCTGTTGATCTTCAACTAAACTCCCTAAAAAAATAAAGCTATATCATATTTTCTACTATTTTCTTTTCTGTTATGTTCTTTTCTTAATTCTTTTGAAGTGATTTCTTTGAATGACTAAACTATTTTGGCCTTTTTTTTCTGTTTTTATTGCCTGTAACATTTTTATTGGGCTCTTGCCAATGATGGCTTTCACGCAAAGGATATTTGCTCCTTTCGCAGCCCTTTCTCGTGCTCACTCATATTTTTCCAATACTAATTAAACAAATTTTCACGGGCAACCATTCTTACATGTGCAAATCTTCCATAGTAATAAAGACACGCAGATGACAAAATTGATGGGAGAAGATCTAACAAAGCTCAAATATACATGTGAAGTTAATGTTCAAAAAGCTTGTTCATGTATGTGGAGAGGCATATACAAAGTCGAATCCATAAAGTAGATCAAGTTCAAAAAAACTCCACAAAAACATGGTTTACAACAATCTAAATGTACTAGCCACATGGGAAAGTGCGAAGTGAATTGGATTTAAACACAAATATGCCACGCCAAATGTGTAAAACTAAAATACAAAAAAACCAAAAATATTTTCGTATTTTCGTATTTTTCTATTTTTTTTACCAAAATAAAAATCTTTTATATTTTCGAATATGACTCATTAAAAGAAAAATATAATAGAAAAATACACGTGTCATAACACTAGTAAAC
Organism: Sambucus nigra; assembly: GCA_949130495.1. NCBI lineage: Eukaryota > Viridiplantae > Streptophyta > Magnoliopsida > Dipsacales > Adoxaceae > Sambucus > Sambucus nigra. The sequence goes on from OX422214.1 coordinate 304,631,354, forward strand.
TTATAACATGAAGCACAATTAGAGTATGCCGAACAAAATCATGCAAGCAATAATCCATAAGATATTGCGTGTGAAATATCATATGAAAGCATGAGAGAATCAACTAGTCTAACATCTAGATCCTCCAAAACGTATTTACTATCCCAAATAGATGTATACTTAAGGTATCGAGTTTTAGGAACCAAGGGGACACTAGACTTCAACTTCGTAGGGCCTCTTCCAAGATCATAACAAAATGGCCTAAGGTGACCTTTCCTACCACAATGCGAACATGTGCAACAAGAGGAATGTTCCTTAAGTTATGACATTTTCTAAAGTCCTTGGATGTGCTAGTCCCTTTAAAGAAAACAATGGTCTTGTCTTTAGCGAAAACATGGGAGTCAGTACCATCACTACCAACACTACTAGAGTTTTTAAATTATCTTTTAATTTTAAAATTTTAAACTCAAGTAAAGAATTTGCCTCTTCAAGTTGTAGGAACTCCTTCTATATATTCCAATTCTAAAAGGTTATCTCGCTCCCCCTCATGCCAGCTAACTTATACCTAAGAGTCTTCTCACGTGCTCCCAAATCATAAATTAATTTATCCTTATCCTCAATGGCATGTACACTAGCCCTAGAAATTTTAAAGTCCTCTTATTCTTTCTTTAAAAACTGGACTCTAATCCCACTCTCCTTTTGGGACAATTCTAAAATGTTAAAATCACGGTCCATGTCAACAAGCTTCTCACGATAGAAATCTCTTTTAGTTTGAATAGTTTGCAAAATATCCATAGCAACTTTAGAAAGATTTTTTTTCAAGAATTTTCGTTATTTTAGCAAACTTCAAATTTAAACGAGATAAATATTTACTATTGGAATCCATCGAGAGAAATAATTAACCAATAGAAGAGATATGAATAAATAACCAACCAAAAATATTACTAAATAAGGTTCTGCACGAAAAATTAGTGCAACCCTCTCTGATACCAATTTTTAAGAGATGGTATCAATGGGAAAAATTCTTTTTACAAATTAGGATCCCACGATAATTTGGAGTAACCTGCTTTGATAACAATTTGAGAGCACAATTGCGATCTTAATGGAATGATTTATATAATTAATTATCCAAACACAAATACAATTTTATCTTTTTACCCCGAGACATACATCTAGGTGTTAAAACAGATAAAGTAAATCATGCAATCAACAAAGGCAAAGTTTGAGGAGAAATCCCTTATGGGCGAAACCTTTTATTTCTGCACTTTAGAAATAATACAAGACAGTCGACTTAAAATACTAATTGACACCCATCGTATGTATAACGCGTTAGTCTTCGCAAATAGGGTTGGCAATTTTTGACACGACACGAAAACACGACTCGAACTCGATATGTAAATAGCAGGTTTAGGTCATGCATAAACATGTCTGCGTCCAATTTGGATTTGATCCGTTTAACCCGCTATTGAAATAGGTCATGTTTTGGGTTTAACCCGCTAACTCGCATTTGACCCGCAATTGACACAGTTATGTTTCGTGTCAATTTGGGTTATAGTCAAGTCAAGAAAAAAAATTAACCTGTATAAACTTGTAATAAATTGACCTGCATAAACCCGTAATAAAAATGACCCGTAATAAAATAAGAAATATACAAATCCTAACCTAAGTGACTTAGTCTCTCCTCATTCACAACCAATTTGACTTCTCCCACCCACAGTCCCACTCTTACCTTTTATTCTCCTCGAACCCGACGTATTCTTCTTCTCCCACTATTCTCTGAGACTGATCTTTCTCTGGTCAATGCACTCTTCATCTCCCACCACTCTTCATCTCCCACTCTTCACAATGATCTTCTCCAACCTATCCACAATGCAACATAAAGATCTTCTCCAACCTTTCTTCTCCGGTCGATCTTCTTCAGATGTAATTATTTTTTATAGTTTAGTTAAACATAATCATTTTTTATACATAACATATGTAAATATGTTATATTACATAATATATTATAACAAATGTAAATCATTTTTCATACATAACATATTATAACAGATGTAAATCATTTTTATATATAACATAGGTAGATTAGTTATTTTTTACACATAAAATACTCATTTTTATACATAATATATGTAAATATTTTTTTTATATTTATTATTTATACATTTGTTTTAATATAATCATTACTAATATATATCATATATCAATCATTACTAATATTTCTTATTTTTTATAGTTTTAAATGGAAAAATAATATAATATCTAATGGATTCTTTTTACTTATTTCCTCTCCTTTTGTTTGTAGGTATGGTTTGGAATTGGAAGTTACTTTTTTGGGCAGAATTGGATGAAGTTTGAGTCTGACATCTTTTTTGTGATTGCGGATTTGGATTGTGAATCTTGGCAACTTAACTCAAATTGAGAAAAACTGTTTTATTTTTCTGGACATGTATAACTTTTATTAGCATTTGTGATGTGTGTAATGGTTAACGAGTGAATGATCTATGGAGGAGATTTAGGTAACATCTTGTGGACTTTGTTATGTAATGGATTTTTATTTATGCCATTATGATATTTTTTGGAGGATATAATTCATAATTTTATTTATATAATGTGTATTTTTTTTAATAGGAATGGGCTGAACAGGTTTTCACAAGTCTTGTTGTGTTGTTGTGTGAAACACGACCTATTAATTAAACGGGTTATGCAGGACGTGTTGTGTTTGGGGTTGAACACACCTGTTTGTTAAACGGGTTATGCGGGTCATGTCGTGTTTCAGGTTAAACATGACCTGTTTGTTAAACGAGTTATGTGGGTCATGTCGTGTAACCCATTTATTAAACATGTTCATATTTAAGATAAAAATATTGACAAGATTACTTACACGTGTCGTGTTTGGGTTAGGGGTATAGTCTGAAATATCATGTCTCGACACGATCTGAATACGACTCCAAAACAAGAATTTCCAAGCCTATTTGAAAATCTCTAAAGAATCTTCTCGGTCAGGAGCAGTCCATAGACGACGTTCCACCCTCAGTATCAACCAATCAGCCTTTGTCTTCAGCAGTGTCCCCTCGAGTATCACAAGGTCAGCAGTAGAGATGATCTCTCCACAAGAGTAGTGTATAAAAGGATACGAAACTATCGAGGTCTTAAAAGTATTCACAAAAATCTATTTAGGGAGAAGTTTTATGAATTAAAGTGTTTTCTAAATGTAAAAATGTGAAGACTTTTGCAACAGTTATGCATCAGTCATTCTGGCAAAAGTTTTAGAAAAAAAAGGAACCAGGTATTTTTAAGGCGAACATAAATTTTAAGGCGGCGTCACTCATTCAACAGAAATAAGGAGTGTTCGAATGAGAATAGTACCTCGTTAGAACGAAAGCAAGTTCGTTCGAACGATAAAGCTATCACATTTGAACAAGCTTCAAACGAGCTTCAAATGACGCAAAACATCACACCCTCATTATATGCTCGTTCGATGTAAAGATCAAACGACCCTTCTCACGAGAATGTAAAGTCGTTCGAATGAGAAACGAATCTCGTTTGAATGAGTTTAAAAATATATATATTTTAAAAACTTTAAAAATACCAACCTCGTTTTTAAATAAAAAATAAACATCACAAATAACTTTATGTATAATTTCAAACTCCTAAAAATCTTTATACCTTCTTGAGATGTAGTGGAGTCTTGAACTTGGAGATGTTGGCATTCGGTTCGATGCGTCAGTGCGAGTTGATTTTTAACGAGATACGCCAAGTATGCCAAAGTGCATATAAATCAAATAAGAAGCCTAAGCTAAAATATTTGCACTTACAAATCACCCCCTTTGGCTATTTCGGTATAAAAACTAACTGAAACCCAAATTAAAACGAAATCCCCCTTAAGATAAAAATTTAATACCCTTCTTAAACCCTAGAAATGGAATGGTATAGAAAAATAAGCTTTATCTTCAATCTCCACTTGTTCTTCTTTTCGACACTTTGTCTTCATCCGGTGTGATGATCTTCCAAAAGTACCCTTAAACATGAAGCAAATAAAATGCCCTCTGATGCATCGAGCTTGAAGGAAAATCCACCAACTATTTTTGAAGTTTTTCAAATTTTTTCAAAAAGTGTAAATTTTATAGATACAATACAATACCATATATAAGATATGCAAAATATACCAAGGAAATTTGGGCACACATATATAGGTATAAAAATCATAAAACTTGACATGCATAGTGTCAATGTGTTTAAACATGTAGAATGGAATGAATGGGCATGAACACGATGAAAATGAATTATGACTGCAATACTCAAATATGTTCAAGAAGTTCTAATTGATCGCAAAAATCTATCAAATTAAGCTTTAGCCTCAAGTGACAATATAAAGTGAACTTATTGAACAAACAAGCACAATGCACCCCAACCTAGAATATTGATGATTCTACAAATCATTAGCGTCATGACAAAATAAGCATAAATAGGATTGAATGTGCAAGCCTGCTGATCTTCAACTAAACTCCCTAAAAAACTAAAGATACATCATATTTTCTATTATTTTCTTAATTCTTTTGAAGTGATTTCTTTGAATGACTAAACTATGTTGGCCCTTTTTTGGCAAGTTTTCCTATTTTATTGCCTGTAACCTTTTATTGGGCTGTTGCCAACAGTGGCTTTCACACAAAGGAGATTTGCTCCTTTTGCTGCCCTTTCCCGTGCTCACTCATATTTTTCCAATACTAATTAAACAAATGCTCATGGGCAACAATTCTTACATGCACAAATCCCCCATAGTATTAAAGACATGTAAATGACAAAATTGATGGGAGAAGATATAACAAATCTCAAATATACATGAGAAGTTAATGTTCGAAAATCTCGTGCATGTGTGTGCATGGGCATATACAAAGTCAAATCCATAAAGTAGATCAAGTTCGAAACAACTCCACAAAAACATGGTTTATAACAATCTAAATGTCCTAGCCACATAGAAAGTGCTAAGTGAATTGGATTCAAACACAAATATGCCTTGAAAAATTTGTAAAATTAAAATACCGAAAAACCAAAAATCTTTTTGTATTTTTCAAAATTTTTATCAAAATAAAAATCTTTTTATATTTTCTAATATGACTCAATAAAAGAAAAAGATAATAAAAAAATACACATGTCATAACACTAGTAAACTTATGTCATGAAGCACAACTAGAGTATGACGAACAAAATCATGCAAGTAGTAATCCATAAAATATAGCGTGTGAAGGATCATGTGCAAGCATGAGAGAATCAACTTGTCTAACATCTGGCTCTTCCAAAACGTATTTCCTAACCCAAATAGATGTATACTTAACGCATCGAGTTTTAGGAACCAAGGGGACACTAGACTTCCAGTTCATAGGACCTCTTCCATGATCATAACAAAATGACCTAAGGTGACATTTCCTACCACAATGCGAACATGTGTAAACACGAGGAATGTTACCTAAGGTTTGACATTTTCTAACGTCCTTAGATGTGGTTAACCTTCTAAAGCAAACAATGGTCTTGAATTTGACACCGGAAGTATTAGAATTATTGGAGCCAGTACCATCACTGCCAAAACTACTAGAGTATTTTAAACTATCTTTTAACTTCAAAATTTTAGACTCAAGCAAAAAATTTGACTATTTAAGTTTAAGGAACTCCTACTTCAAATTTTCAATCATTCGTAGAAGGTTATATCTCTCCCCCTCAATGCAATCGAACTTATCCCTAAGAGTCATCTCGTATTCTCTCAAATCATTAATTAATTTATCATTATCCTGAATACAACATACACTAATCCTACAAATTTTAAAATCCTCTAATTCTTTATCTAAAAACGATACTCTATCATAACTCTCCTTTTTTGAAAATTCTAAAATTTTAAAATCATAGTCCATGTCCATAAGATTCTCATTAAAGAAATATCTTTGAGTTTGAACAATTTTCAAAAGATCCAAAGTAGCTTAATTTTTTTTTTTCAAGAATTTCAATTCTTTTAGCAAACTTTAAATTCAAACGAGATAAATTTTTACTATAGGAATCCATCGAGAGAAAAAATAAACCAACACAAGAGAGATGAACAAATAACCACCCTAAAACAATACTAAACAAGGATCTACACGATTAATTAGTACGACCTGCACTGATACCAATTTGTAAGAGATGGTATCCGCGTGTCAGTCATGTCCGGACTTAAAATTTTGAAATAAAATTCCAGTTACTTATAGGTCACCCCAAATGCTTATCTGGAGTGCTCCAACGTGTCCTAAATGGTTGAAATAGTAAAAAAAAACGTGTACTCGGGGGTTTTGGATTGGATCCCGGGCCATTTTTAGGCCAAACCGGCACCCCAGAGGGGTATTTTAGTCTTTTGGATTTTTGGAGAAAAGAGACCTGCAAAGTTTATTTGTTTATATCATCAATTATGTTGAGGGGGTTAGGGCCAACAGTTACAAAAATAGAGAGAGACCATTAGAGGAGAAATGAGAGGAGTTTTAAGGGTTCCCACACCATTTTTTCACCACCACCACCACCACCACCTGAGTGTAGATTTGGAGGAGAGGAATGCCAACCCTACACCTTTTTGCAGAGAATAAGACTTACAATATCTGGCAAGTGTTTATCTTGCTAAATTGGTGCATATATTATCCATGTTAGAGTAGGATTGAACAATACGCATGAATGAATAATTTTAACATGAAATTGGAGACTTAATTCTTGATCTTAGGTAGGATTCGCATGCAGATTAAAGTCCTATGCGATTTGAAGATGAAATCAGAATATATGCGATAATATAAATGGGAAAAATCTGGATTTAATGATTTATAGGCATGGAAGATCATAAAAGTAGGGTTTTATGGATAATTATGAAATAATCATTTCTTGGGTAGGATTCTTGATGATTTGATGATATATTTGCATTGGAAATCAACCTTATATGTGTATATAATGTTTGGGAATCTTGGTTGTAAGTTTGGTGAAGAACTATGAGGATTTGGATAAGATAAATGGAGAAAAACGCAACTGCATAGAGGAAGAAGGATACCTGTACATTTTCAAAATGATTTGGACCAAGGGAGAATCGATTCGATGAGGTGAATCGATTCGACCGTTTGGAGAATCGATTCGATTTCCCTTTTTTTGGCAATTTTCCATATTTTATGCTTGAACTTGAAATCGATGAATGAGGGGGCATTTGGGATACCTTTAAAACATAGTGAGAGATATTTTGGTTACTAGTAGGTTAATGATGGGATTGAGACTTAGTCATAAGTGAGAGGAATTAAGGCTAAGATTAATCAGTGTGATTTGTAATGTAATGAATTCGAGGAATGAGAATGAGTCATGGTTAAGGTGAGTGAACCTATGACTTAGCCCAGTAAGATATGAGTGAATTACCTACTAAAATACTTCAAAGAATAATTGCCACACTTTGAGTAGTGGGGGATACTCGGGAATATACGATGAGAAGTATAATTGAAATTTAATAATATGTAGGATATTCAGGAGTTATATAAACTACGTATGTGACATATATTATAGGTTGCGTGTATACCTATATATATATATATGTTGTGTGAATACCTATTATGTGAATTCTCATGTGTGAACATGACTACAGTACTTGGTATCACGGGAGGTTCCACGTCGTTGACATTCTTATCCTGATGAGCCCATTAGGGGAATTTTTTACTTGTGCCTCAAAACATAGAACTTATGGATTGAGCACTACTTATGTGTATGAGAGTGTGACCTGTCATTTGGATGCATTACGTGTGTGCATAGCCCAAAGTCTTAGAACTACGTTCTCCTCCAAATTGTGAATATATGGTTTGAGAGTGATTCCGAACCAGATGTCCTTTACTTAGTACATGATGTACCAGGACTTGATAGCAGAGTATTACCGCATCGCCGATCTCCACCTAGGGATGTTGTATATATATATATATATATATAAGAGTGATGTAAATATTTATATGTGTGATTTATGCTACTATGTGTGCATTAGTAGATAAGATAGATAGTGACATCTAAAGTAATTTAACTAAGTGGTAACTTAATATCGAATTAGTGATTTTTACAAGATAAAAGTGTTTAGAAATTGGTAATACATTATATGGGCAATACGGGTGGTCACAACGAATGGTTAGGCAGGGAGAAACTTTATTTAAACTAGTTAGGCGGTGTAGCGTAACTAAGTTGGTTTACAAGTATACATTAAGCATGAGCATTAGTTGAGAGGTGAGGATATCTGGTGAGGGCACGTAAATTAAGATGTATACAATATCTTCTCTTTATTGCATTTTAAATATTTGCAAAATATTTTCAAACTATTTTACTTGGGTTCTGACCCTTCAAATTTATTTTTGTAAAAACCTTTTAGGTGACCAGCCACAGGGACGCCAGGCTTAGGAGTTCCTTCATATTTGATGTACTATAGCAGTTGTAACTACACCAAACTGGGCGAATGGTCACGAATTTTATCCCTGACCATTGGATGTGGATCGCGAATTTGGTTCGTGACCAAATTGGGCGTGACCATATTTTCGGGTCACGACCCATGTCACTGACTACAGTACTGGTCACAAATTCTATGGGTCACAAATTATGGTCACAGATACTAGCCGTGACCCCAACCCAAACCTGGTCACAGCCTTAGGCCGTGACCCAATGTTAAACTTACTCAAATATTCATGGACAAGGCCACGTCTCAAATCCGTGTCCCATTCTTCGACGTACGAAAATGGTCATGGCTCAATTCACGGACAGGGTCACGGCCTTGGGCCCAGAGCCATAATTCACAGACAGGGTCACGGCTCTGGGCCGTTCGAGGGGGGTTCATGGTTTCCCCCTCTAACGACACGTTTTCAGGACTAAGTGTAGATATTTTGAAATTTGTCCTGTGCCCTCAAACCGTGGGTCCCATGGCCTTGCGATCGGTTCCTATAAGCTATGTTGGCCCCATACGAGTTGTTGGCTCCGTTCACATAGCCGTTTGGGGGGGGGGGGTACAGGTTTCACCTTCGAACGACACATTTTCAGGCCTAAGTGTGGATATTCTCAAAATTGGGCCGTGCTCTCAAACCGTGCATCCCGTGACCATGTAATCGGTTCCTACGAGCTATATTGGTCCTGTGCGAGGTGATAGCACCGTTCACTGGGACGTTTGGGGGGTGGTTCATGTTTTCACCTTCTGACGGCACGTTTTCAGGCTTAAGCTTTGATATTAAGAAATTTGGCCCGTGATCTCAAACCATGGGTCCCATGGCCATGCGGTCAGTTCGTGCGAGCTACGTTGATCGTGTGTGAGTTGTTGGCACCGCTCACAGGGTCTTTTGGGGGGTTTTACGGGGTTTCACTTTCGAACAACATGTTTTTAGGCCTAACTGTGGATATTATCAACATGTTTTTAGGCCTAACTATGGATATTATCAAATTTGGGTCTTACTCTCATATCGTGGGTCCCGTGACAACATGATAGGTTCCTAGGAGCTACGGTTGGCCCTTGCGAGGTGTTGACACCGCTCACCGGGACGTTTGGGGGGTGGTTCATGGTTTCTCTCTTTGAAGGAAGGTTTTCAGGCCTAAGTGTGGATATTATCAAAATTGGGTCGTACTCTACAACCATGGGTCCCATGGCCATGCGATCGGTTCCTACGTGCTTTATTGGTCTCGTGGGAGGTATTGGTACTGCTCATGAGGACATTTGGCGGGTGCTTTATGGTTTATCCCTCTGAAAGCATGTTTTCGAGACTAAGTGTGGATATTATGAATTTTGCATCAAGCTTTCAAATCATGGGTCCCATGGCCACGCGATCGGTTCCTACGAGATATGTTGGTCCTATGGGAGGTTTTGACACCTCTCACAGGGACGTTTGGGGGGTGATTTGTGGTTTATACCTCTAATAGCACGTTTTAAAGCCTAAGTATGGATATTCTTAAATTTGGATTATGATCTCAAACCATGGGTCCCGTGGCAATGCGATCGGTTCTTATGAGCTACGTTGGTCCAATTGGAGGTGTTGGCAATGCTCATGGGGAAATTTGGGGGGCGGTTCGTGGCTTCACTGTCTGACGACATATTTTCAGGCCTAAGTGTAGATATTCTAAAATTTGTCCCTTGCTCTCAAGCCTTGGGTCCCGTGCTAGTTGTTGGCTCCGCTCATGGGGCCGTTTGGTGGGCATTGCGGGGTTTCACTTTCGGATGACACATTTTCAGTCCTAAGTGTGGATATTCTCAAAATTGGGTCTTGCTCTCAAACCGTGGGTCTCGTGACCATGTGATTGATTATTAAGAACTACGTTGGTCCTGTAAGAGTTATTAGCGCCGCTCACGGGGCCGTTTGAGTGGTGGTTTGTGGTTTCGCCCTCCGATGACACGTTTTTAGGCCTAAGTGTGGATATTCTAAAATTAGGCTCGTGCTCTCAAACCGTGGGTCCTATGGCCACGCGGTCGGTTCCTACGAGCTATGTTGGTCAAGTGGGAGGTGTTGGCGTTGCTCACGGTGCCGTTTGGGTGGTGTTTCGTAGTTTCGTCCTCTGACGGCACGTTTTCAGGCCTAAATATGGATATTTTCAAAATTGGGTTGTTCTATCAAACCGTGGGTCCTGTGGCCATGCGATCAGTTCCAACGAGCTACGTTGGTCCCGTACGAGTTGTTCGCACCGTTCACGTGGCTGTTTGGGGGCGTTACAGGTTTTCACCAACGGACGATACATTTTTAGGCCTAAGTGTGGATATTCAAAAAATTGGGTTGTGATCTCAAACCTTGGATCCCGTGACCATGCGATTAGTTCCTATGAGCTACATTGGTCCCGTGCGAGGTGTTGGCACCGCTCATAGGCCGTTTTGGGGTTGGTTCGTGGTTTATCCCTCTGTCGGCACATTTTTAGGCCTAAGTGTGGATATTCTTAAATTTGGCCTGTGATCTCAAACCGTGGGTCCCGTGGCCATGCGATCGATTAGTATGAGCTATGTAAGTCCGGTCGGAGGTGTTGATGCCTCTCATGGGGATGTTTGGGGGGTGCTTCACGATTTCTCCTTCTGACAGCACGTTTTTAAGCGTAAGTGTGGATAATCTGAAATTTGGGTTGTGCTCTCAAACTATGGGTCTCGTGGCCACACAGTCAGTTCCAATGAGCTACGTTGTCCCCGTGCGAGTTATTAGCATCGTTCTCGTGGCTGTTTGATGGTTGTTACAAGTTTTTGCCTACGGACGATACATTTTCTGGCCTAAGTGTGGATATTCTAAAAATTGGGCCCTGATCTCAAATCATGGGTCCCGTGACCATGCAATTGGTTCCTATGAGCTACATTGGTCCCGTGCAAGGTGTTAGCACCGCTCACAAGGCCGTTTGGGCGATGGTTCATGGTTTCTCCCTCTGACGGCACGTTATCAGGCCTAAGTGTGGATATTCTAAAATTTGGCCCATGATCTCAAACCGTGGGTTCCGTGGACACGCGGTCGGTTAGTTCGATCTACGTTGGTCCTGTGAGAGGTGTTGACGCCTCTCATGGGGATGTTTGGGGGGTGCTTCGTGGTTTCTCCCTCTGACAACATGTTTTCAAGCCTAAGTGTGGATATTCTAAAATTTGTGTTGTGCTCTCAAACCATGGGTCTCGTGGCAATGCAATCGATTCCTATGAGCTGCGTTGGTCCAGTTAGAGGTGTTGGCACCACTCACGGTGCTGCTTGGGGGGCGGGTTCATGGTTTCTCCTTCTAACGGCACGTTTTTAATCCTAAGTGTAGATATACTGAAATTTGTCCCATGCTCTTAAACCGTGGGTCCCGTGGCCATGCGATCTGTTTCTACGAGCTATGTTGGTCCCATGCCTGTTGTGGGTGCCGCTTATGGCACCGTTTGGTGGGCGTTATGGGGTTTCTCACATTTTTAGGCCTAAGTGTGGATATTCTCAAAATTGGGTCGTGCTCTCAAATTGTGGGACCCGTGACCACGCGATCGGTTCTTACAAGCTACGTTGGTCATATGCGAGTTGTTAGCGCCGTTCATGGGGATGTTTGGGTGGCGGTTCGTGGTTTTGCCCTCTGACAGCACGTTTTCAGGCCTAAGTGTAATTGTTCTAAAATTAGGCCCGTGTTCTCAAATTATGGGTCCCGTGGCCACACGGTCATTTCCTATGAGATACGTTGGTCCCGTGGGAGGTGTTAGTGCCTCTCATGGGCCGTTTGGGGGGCGGGTTCGCCGTTTGGGGGGTGGTTCATGGCCGTGGGTCCCTTTGAAGGCATGTTTTCATGCCTAAGTGTGGATATTCTCAAAATTGGGTCTTACTCTCAAACCGTGGGTCCCGTGGCCACGCGTTCGATTGTACGGGCTACGCTGGTCCCATGGGAGGTATTAGTACTACTCATGGCGCCGTTTGGGTGGTGCTTCGTGGTTTCTCCCTCTGACAACACGTTTTCAAGCCTAAGTGTGGATATTCTGAAATTTGGGCCATGCTCTCAAACCGTGGGTACCATGGCCACGCGGTCGATTCCTATGAGCTACGCTGGTCCCATGGGAGGTGTTCGCACCACTGAGGGGCCCGTTTGGTGTGTGGTTCGTGGTTTCTCCCTCTGACATCTTGTTTTTAGGCCTAAGTGTGAATATTCTAAAATTTGGGCCATGCTTTCAAACCGTTATGTATCGTGGCCATGCAGTCGGTTCCCACGAGATACGTTGGTCCCGTGGGAGGTGTTAGTGCCGCTCACGGGGACGTTTGGGGTGTAGTACGTGCTTTCTCCCTCTGACGGCACATTTTCAGGCCTAAGTGTGGATATTCAGATATTTGGCCCGAGCTCTCAAAATCGTGGGTCTCAGGGCTACGTAGTTGGTTCATACGAGCTATGTTGGTCCTGTACGATTTGTTGGCACCGCTCATTGGGACATTTTAGGGGCGTTATGGGGCTTATCTTTCGGACGACACGCTTTCAGGCCCAAGTGTGGATATTCTCAAGATTTGGTTATGGTCTAAAATCGTGGGTCCCGTGACCACGTGATCAGTTCCTACGAGCTAAGTTTGTCCCATGCGAGGTGTTGGCGTCTCTCACAGGGCCGTTTGAGGGGTGGTTCGTGGTTTCCCCCTCCGACGGCACGTTTTCGAGTCTAAGTGTAGATATTTTGAAATTTGGCCTGTGCTCTCAAACTGTGGGTCCCGTGTCCATGTACTCAGTTCGTACGATTTATATTGGTTCAGTGCGAGTTGTTGGCACCATTCATGGGGTCGTTTGGGGGGCGTTATAGGGTTTCTCTTTCGGACGACACATTTTCAGGCGACACATTTTCAGGCCTAAGTGTGGATATTCTCAAAATTGGGTCGTGCTCTCAAACCGTGGGTCTCGTGACGATGCGATCGGTTCCTACGAGCTATGTTGGTTCCGTGCGAGTTATTGGCGTCATTCACGTGGACGTTTGGGGGGCGTTACAGGGTTTCGCCTTCGAATGGCACATTCTCAGGCCTAAATGTGGATATTCTCAAAATTGGGCCATGCTCTCAAACTGTGGATCCCGTGACCATGCGATCGGTTCCTACAAGCTACATTGGTCCTATGCGAGGTGTTAGCACCGATCGTGGGACCATTTGGGTGTGGGGGGGGGGGGGGGTTGGTGGTTTTGCCCTCTGACAACACGTTTTCAATCCTAAGCATGGAGATTTTGAAATTTGTGCCATGCTAACAAACCGTGGGTCCCGTGGCCAAGCAGTCAATTCCTACGAGCTACGTTACTCCCGTGGGAGGTATTGACGCCAATCACAGGGCCGTTTTGGGGGTGGTTCATGGGTTCTGCCTTTGACAGAATATTTTCAGGTCTAAGTGTGTATATTCTGAAATTTGGGTCGTGGTCTCAAACCGTGGGTCCCGTGGCCACGCGGTCAGTTCCTACGAGCTATGGTTGTCTCGTGGGAGGTCTTGGACCTTCTCACGGGGCCGTTTAGGGGGGGTTTTCTCAAATCATGGGTTCTGTGGACACGCATTCGGTTCCTACGAGTTATGATGGTCCCGTGGGAGGTTTTGGCGCCACTCATGGGTCCGTTTGAGGGGTGCTTCATGGTTTCACCCTTTGATAGTACGTTCTCAAACCGTGGGTACCGTCGCCACGCTCATGGGGCCGTATGGGGGATGGTCCATGATTTAGCCCTCAGACGACATGTTATCAGGCCTAAGTGTGTTTTGTTTTAAAATTTGGGTCGTTCTATCAAACCGTGGGTCCCGTGGACTCACAGTTGGTTCCTATGAGATACTTTGGTTCCGTGGGAGGTGTTAGTGCTGTTCACGGGGCCATTTGGACGCTGGTTCGTTATCTTTACCACCAACGACACATTTTCAAGCCTAAGTGTGGATATTCTGAAATTTGGGCCGTGCTCTCAAATCGTGGGTCCCGTGGACACGCGATCGGCTACTACGAGCTACATTGGTCCAGCGAGAGGTATTGGTACCGCTTACGATCCTATTTGTGGGCTTGTTTGTGGTTTCTCCCTCTGACGACATGTTTTTAGGCTTAAGTGTATATATTCTGAAATTTGGGCCAGAATTGGATTTCACTGAAAAAACTAAGAAAATTCGACGAGTTTGCTTCATGGCTAACTACGAAAAAAGGAATTCTTACCAGTTATTGTTCATGCTCAACATTTGATGATTTTTTTTCTATAGGTTATGTTTTGGGAGTTCATATGTGTTTTACTCCTTGTGCTTTGGGGTTCCTCTCGATGATTATAACACACGTGGTAGTTTATTAAGGAGTATGATCACAATTTCTTATAACTACATTATATTTCAAAGTTTTTTTTCTTCATATGGATATGAAATGATATCCACTATTTTGCGTCAAAATCTTTTCCTCATATGGATATAAAACGAAATCAAAATCGTTGGTGCGGAATTTTTTAAACTCTTTGACATGAAAATTAGGTCCTTTTACTAGGTGTGCAAGCCTGGAAGAGACATCACCTCTTTTTAGAAGTTGTATTAATGAATGAATTTGTATTAGAGAATATTTTAGTCACACACGAATAAATAACCACACACATAAGATGGGAAGTTTACCTCTTTTGATAACCATGCCCTAAAATCAGTTATCGTGCAAATTCTCCTTTGATTTTGGGCAATTTCATTCTCGTACTTCCTACAAGTAAACTGTAGAGTTTAGATCATAAAATATAAAATTCATATAAACAAAGAAGAAGAATTCAGTAGATACTCACTCTCTCTAGTCTTCGACTTCATCTTGCGATTCAAAGACACAACGAGTTGCTTGCTTATATTGTATATTTGTGAGTTTCACCTCTTTAGGGTTCCCAAATGGTAATTCATCCTCAAACTCGTCAAGTTCCTCGATCACACCTCCTCCACGAGGATTGAACCTCCTCACCTCTTGTTCTAGTATATATTACCTAGCATATGACGATGATTCCACAGTTACGTGTTCTTTAATAATTGACCCTCCAATATACTGTGTATTCTTTACATAATCTTTGAAGGTTTTCATCAAGCGCTCAAAAGGATACATCCAACGATACCTAACGGGACCTCATAATAAAGCTTCATCGCATAAATTCACAAACAAGTGGATGCTGATATCGAAGAACGATGGAGGAAAATATTTCTCTAATGCATAAACTGCCTCGACTAAAGTTGATTTTGCAAGTTTAATGTGCCTTCTATTTACCACTTTTGCACAAAGTAGGGTAAAACACTAACTGATTTGCATAATTTTCCCCATTTTCTGACTAAAATGGAATTTTCACAATTTTATTATTTCTGACTAAAATGGAATTTTCCCCATTTTCAAAATTTCCTATTTTCAATGGTTCTAACTATGCGTATTTGAAAGCGCGCATGAAATCGACACTTAGGTCTATCGATGAGAGGGTTTGGTTGTCAGTCGTTAATGGGTGTCCCTCACCTACACATTTATTAGATAATGAGCGTGTCCCCAAACCCACTGATAGATGGAGTGAGAATGAATTTAAACTTGCAAATTTTAATTCCCGTGGTTTAAATGCCTTGTTTAGCGCGGTCACACGGATGAATTCTGTCGCATTATGACATGTGAAATCGCTAAAGAAGCTTGGGATATTTTACAACTCACTCATGAAGTAACTAGTGTTGTTAAGGATTCGAAACTCCAAAATCTCACCACTCAATTTAAAACCATCAAAATGAATGAAAAAGAAACTTTTGATGAATTTTATGCTAGACTTTCCGATATAGTTAATTCATCTTTTAATTTGGGAGAGAAAATACCCGACAACCGAGTAGTAAAGAAAATTTTAAGATCCCTACCCGATAGATTTATTCCTAAGGTGACCGTGTTAAATTCTTTACCCACTTTAGCCTCTACGAAATTAAACGAGCTCGTAGGCGATTTACAAACCTATGAACTAGACATGTTTCCCTCTAAAATTGAAAAGAAAATAGATAAGGGCGTTGCTTTGAAAGCCCGAAAAGAGGAAAAATAAGTAGTAGAGTGTGAAAGTGAGAGTGACTCGGAAGACATGTCTATGTTTGCTAGAAAGTTCATAAGAAATTTGAAAATTCTAAGCATGACAAAGCCGAAAAAATCCCTAAAAATTTTAATGAAAATTTAAATAGGGATGAGTCAAATAGGTGTTATGGTTGTGAAGGGTATAACCATAGGGCTTTTGAGTGCCCCACTAAACTAAGGAGAGAGGGTAAGCAACCAATTTCCTATAATGTAACCCTTAGTGATAGTGATAAGGAAGAGGGACCAGATTCCCACACTAAGCCCAACTTTGTGACTTTTATGGCTAGTCATGTGAATACCGATAATGAACCTTCCCATGAAGATATTCAAATACATGACAATTCCTAGGTCAATGCTTATGATTCCCTTGTTTTTGATGGTTGTGAGAGTGAAGAATAGAGAGAGAATGAAAACGATGAGGTTGATGTGAGTGAACTTCAATTTTCATTTCAAGAATTACATGAAGAATCTATCAAATTAAAAATTGGGGGCATATCGCACTTTCATTTTGGCATTGCTTCCGTGAACACAAAGATCTCCACATACATTATATGTACACATACACACATATATAAACTATACACATATACATACACATATACAATACACAGATACATACACATACATATATACACACTGAAATACACACTTACTCAAAAACACACACAAAAAAACACACACACACATACATACACACATTGAAATACACACACAAAAATACCCTCAGATTGAAATATTACCTAAGAGATTGAAAGAGAGATTTAGAGCCAAAATCTCCGAACAAAAGCACAAAATTGCACGAGAGAGGGAAAATTTGGAGGGTTTAGGAATTTTCAAGGGAAATGAAATGTTCATCTACTAATTAACTATAAAGACCCTGGTCATGGCTTAAGGCCGTGACCACTTTAATTTTTAACACGTCAGCATGTATATAATAAACTGGTTATGGCCAGATGCCGTGTCTCGATTCCTATAATGGTCACGGTCAAACTCTGTGACTATATTAGTGTGGATTTGGTTTATGGTCACATTCTAAGGTCATGACCATATCCGAGACCAGATTTGGAGGGAGATTTCGCGATATAATGGTTACGGCTGGATCACGGCTCATATCCGTGACTCACATGAGTCCCGACTATTATCCGTGATAACATGCGAGATGATCCATTACCACACTACATCATGGACTGCATCACGCCTATTATCTGTGACCACATGAGAGATGATCCATTACCACACTACATCATGGACTTCGTCACGCCTATTTTGGGTATGGTAACGGCTATGGGTCGTGACCATTTTTAGTGACTATTTTCCTAGTTTCGTGTAGTGTGTGGACGTTGCAGGACCTTGGTAGTAGACACCTACACCTTTATCATTTCCTCTTTATCATTTAGTTTTATCAGTCAGGCATGTCTCTCATCTCTAGCTAGTGGTTATTTTACAGTGTTGGATTTCGTTTTATAGTATGGATGATTGTATTTGGATTTCAGTTCGGAGTGTTTATTACAGACATATTTATTTATCTCCTTGTTTTATCATTTATTATTATTGTGTTTACTGGAATGGTGAATGTGGTTAACTAGTTTAAGTTGATTGCATGTTAATAAAAAGATTTAAAATTTTGACACCGGGCCATTAGGGTATTAGTAAAATAATTAGATTTCGACAGTGATGCTAAGAATGAAACCATTAATGATTCCTATTTAATTTAATAATGGACTAATCACCTAGGATTAAAATAGGTGGGATGTCACAAATGGTATCAGAGCATCAGGTTCTAGTGTCCTTAGGATCTGTGCGGACTTGTTACATTTCCAACGTAGGGTTCTTTTATATAGAGCCCTACTATTATGATTGTTATATTCATGATTACACATTTTTATTTTCCGCTATTTGAGATATATTTAACTTCTAACTTATGGAAATTCTCTTTCATTTCAAATGCATGCCAGACGGGCACCACGGGCTATCCTAGATGCACATCCTGAGCCATAGCCAGCTCAGGCACTAGGGACTATGAATGCTACTGAGGTTGCCGCTATTATTTCATAGGCGGTTAATGCGGCTTTGACTACTTTTTTTCAGCAGGAACCACAAATGCCACCCCAGCCTCAAGTTGTGGCTCCATACCAGACACACTCGTTTCCTTCTGCCTGGGAGAGAGTCAGAGATGCATTTTATAAGGCTCGTCCTCTTAAGTTTCAGGGTAGCTTCGATGTCATTACTGCTTGCCAATATAAGAAGGACATCCAGTGGCATTTACGGATGTATGAGTGCACTGATGTACACAGACATATACTATCTACTTTTAAGCTAGTGAGGACATCCTTACAGTGGTGGAAGTCCGTTGTCACCACACAGGAGAGAGATAGCATGACAATACAAGAGTTCTGGGAGAATAAGTACTTCCCATCCTCCATTCAGACAGATATGATGAAAAAGTTCTTAGACGTTTCCCAGAAAGGGAGGACAATAGCGAAATATGAGGATGAATTTACTAGGTTGGCAAATTTTGTTCCCAAAGAGGTGAGCACAAAGGAAAAGAGGATACAAATTTTTGTGGTTGGTTTTACCTGGAGAATTCGATAGCATTTGTTGGGTAATCGCACTTTGAAGGTGTATACGGATGTGTTGAATGACGTTTTACTGCATTGTCAGGACCATCGTTTCCACGTGAAAGGAAACAAGCGCTCAGTGGGGCACATTCGACTCAGACTCAGATTAGATAGGGTGAGTAGGGTTCCCATTAGGGGGATGATGCTAAGAGTTTTTGTTCAGGATATTTCAAGTAGGGGCATGGTGGATTCAGTCATAGCCATCAGGGTGAGCCAGGACAACAACATTTTTAGCAGGGCCAAGGGAGAGGTGGTAGTGGCCAGTAGGGTTGAGGCCAGTAGGGCCAAAGGGGAGGAAGTTTTACAGGCAAATGTTTCATATGTGGAAATAATGGCCACAAGTGTTAGGATTTCCCTAATAAGGGCAGAGTTCTGCAGCAGCCTGGCGCTCATATGGAACCCAGAGGCCTATTTTTCCCATCGCCCTCCCAGCACCAGCACTAACACCATCATTGCTTCTCATACCAGTCGTCCCAACAACCCCACCTCAGCAGGGGCAGTTATAGTACAGGCGTGTGTACAGTGTCCACCAGGTCATAGTTCCACAGAATCCACCCACAGTTGAGGGTATATTTCTTATACATGGGACTTTGGGGTACGTTTTATTTGACACTGGGGCTTCACATTCGTTTATAGCCACTAGAGTTGCACAAGCCGTAGGATTATTAGACACAGACGATAGCACAGTCACGTGTGTTGACTCACCAACAGGAAGCGGAACACTTATCTTTTTTCATTATCGGGGTGTGATTATAGATATTAGGAGGGTTGTTTTGTCCGTTGATATGCTCATGAGTACAGCGGACGGTTTATTCAAGGATTTTCTAAGATTATGGGTTCGTTGATCAATTTGACTCGCAAAGGGGTACAGTTTATCTGGGATGACGCTTGTTGGTTGGAATTCGACGAGAAGAAGGATAAGTTGACTTCAGCACCCGTACTCGCACTTCCCAGGACAGGAGTGGAGTATCTTATTTTTACTGATGCATCCTTACAAGGACTTGGGGTTATGCTACAATATGAGGACCAGGCTATTGCTTATGCTTCCCTCAAGCATAAGCCTTATGAGAGGAATTATCCCACACACGACTTAGAGTTAATGACAGCCATGTTTGCACTACGGATTTCGAGACATTACCTTTTGGGGGAGATATTTCGCCTATTCATACATCATAAGTCACTACAATACTTATTTACTCAGAGTAAGCTGAATATACGTTAGCATATGTGGATGGAATTTTTGAAAGATTATAAGTTTGACATCCATTATCACCCGAGGAAGGCTAATGTGGTGGCAGACGCATTGAGCCACAGGCCAGTAGGGGATGTAGTGGAATTTTGAAAGGCGAAATGGAAGGAGCTCGGACATTAGGATTCAGTTTCCATATCATTTATGTTGGTTATGACCATCACCCCTAGATTGTCACGAGGGTGGTATAAGCCTAAGAAACTGATTCATTTTATTAGGATTGGATCCGACAACGTTTAACTGAGGGTGTAGAGTCGTACTTTATGATCTCAGAGGGAGGCTTTTGCTTTAACGGGAGATTGATTATCCCAGAGGGGGAGGACTTATGACATGCGGTGATGGTAGAGTCATAGAGGTCATAGTCTGAGATGTATCCTAGAAGGGATAAGATGTACCAATATATGAGACGATAGTATTGCTGAAGAGGTATAAAGAGAGACATTGCAGAGTTTATCTTGAGGTGTACCACTTGTCAGCTAGTGAAGGTGGACCATTAGAAATCAGCAGAGGTTCTACAACCGTTAGGGATTCTAATGTTGAAATGGGGGATCATTTCCATGGATTTCATTACTGGGTTGCCTACATCGCAGAGGTATCACGATACCATTTGGGTGATAGTGGTTCGGTTGATCAAGGTATCTCACTTTCTTCCAGTCCTGACGAATTATACTACGAGACAGTATGCCTAGATTTTAATCGCTGGGATAGTGAGCCTACATGGGCTGCCACTTGATATTGTTTTCTCCAGGGACAAGATCTTTGTGTCTTATTTTTGGGAGAGTTTTTAGGAGGTCGTGGGTACTGAGTTTTGATTGTGTACATCCTATTACCCGCAGACAAACGGACAGACATAGAGGACTAATCAGATGTTGAAAGATTTGCTACGGATGTGTATCCTGGATTTTAGGGGAGGTTGGGAGCAGTATCTTTCACTGATGGAGTTTGTGTATACTAACTCATATTTGTTTACAATTAGTATGGCACCATTTGAGGCATTGTAAAGTAGACCTTATCATTCGACTGCTTGTTGGTTAGAGGTGAGGGATAATAATCTACTTGGACCAGAGTTAATTCAGGATACTTTGGCCAAAATTGAGTTAATTCAAAGTTATATACGGATAACTCAGGATAAACATAAGAGTTATGCCGATGCCAAGAGGTTATTCATGGAGGTTAATATGGGGGACCAGGTGTTATTACATGTATCTCTTATGAAGGGGGTAATGAAGTTCGGGAAGAAAGGGAAGTTCAAACCAAGGTATGTGCGACCATTTTCTATCATTGATAAGATTGGGCCAGTGTCATATAGACACGGGTTATCGGAGCACTTGCATCGGATTCGTGATGTATTTCACATTTCTTCGCTCATGTGATATCTCCGGGATAGGGTGGCTCACACTCACATTGCATTGGAGGATATTGATTTTTAGCCTGATATTTTATAGGAGGAGAGGCCAGTTGTGATCCAGACCATAATGAGAGGAGACTGAGGTCAAAGGTAGTTCCACTTGTACGTGTTCAGTGGGGGCACCATAATACTGACGATTTTCT
Source organism: Sambucus nigra (assembly GCA_949130495.1). NCBI lineage: Eukaryota > Viridiplantae > Streptophyta > Magnoliopsida > Dipsacales > Adoxaceae > Sambucus > Sambucus nigra. The sequence continues at coordinate 304,653,240 of OX422214.1, forward strand.
TGTGTGTGTGTGTGTATATATATATAGGTTGTGTGAATACCTATTGTGTGAATTTCAAGTGTGAACATACCTAGGCTACTTGGTATCACGGGAGGTTTCGCGTCATAGAAAGTCTTATTCTAATGAGCCCATTGGGGGGATTTGGACTTGTGCCTCAGAACATAGAACTTAGGTATTGAGCACTACTTGTGTGTATGAGAGTGTGACCGATCATTTGGGTGCGTTAGATATGTGCGTAGCCCAAAGGCTTAGAACTATGTTCACCTCCAAATTATTTGAATTTTGAATGTATGGTTCGAGAATGATTCCGAACCAGATGTCCTTTACTTAGAATGTGATATACCAGGACTTGATAGTAGAGTATGACCGCATCACAGGTCTCCATCTAGGGATGTCGTATTCGTATATATTATAAGTGTGATATGAATAAATATACATGTGATTTATGCTACTATGTGTTCATTAGTGGATAAGATAGATAGTGATATCTAAAGTAATTTAATTAAGTGTTAACTTAATATCTAATTAGTGATAAGGGTTTCGAAATTGGTAACATATTGTATGGGCAATACCGGAAGGCACAAAGAATTATTAGGCAGGCAGAGACTTAATTTAAACTAGTTAGACGAGGTAGCATAACTAGGTTGGTTTATAAGTATACGTTAGGCCTGCACATTAGTGAGAGGTGAGGATATCAAGTGAGGGCACGTAAAGTTAACATGTCTACAATATCTTCTCTTTAATGCATTTTAAATACTTGCCAAATAATTTCAAATTGTTTTACTTGGTCTCTAACCCGTTTCAAATCGATTTTTGTAAAAATCTTTTAGGTGCCTAGTGTAATACCCCGTACTTTCCAGTGTAATACCCCGTACTTTTAATGCTATTTAAATTTCACTGTGGACGTGATTTGGTAATTTGAGGAATTTCTATGAATAGTAATTCTGGAATTTAAGAGTAAAATTAAATAAATTTTATATTATAATGTGAATAGTAAATATTAGTTTTTGAGTGTCGGATTAATATTTACATGGATTATATTTTCTTACGAGACTAAGTATATGAATGGATTATTTTTATTACATGTCGCAGTTGGGTAAAGCGACAAGGGAAATATTTTAATTGGAAAACACACGTATTGAACGTGTTGGGTTTAATTAGTGAATTTGAGTTAAGTGACTTAGATGGAGATTTCGAGTGCGCCGTTGGGATTGAAATGGCCGAGATAGTCAAAATAGAGTATCCGGGGGTAGTGTTTAGGTCCCGGGGATTTTTGGACTAGTAGGGACTCGTAATTGAGTACCCGAGTCATTTTACAATTGGGTATACACCCAATTTTGGGTTTATTAAGAGGAGAGCCCTAATTTCTTCTTCAAATATTCCCTAAGAGAGATAAAGAGAATATATAAGGAAGAGAAGAAGGAAGAAGAGAAGAGAGGAAGGAAGAAAGGGGGAATTCCGACCAAGCTCTACGGGATTCGACTCGGGGTCGTCGAATTCTATCCACGAGGCAAGTGTTTAACTTGATTTACAATTGAGTGCATTTATTTCTCATATTTTAGTTGGTGTAAAACTATAGAGATTTTTGGGGTTGGATTTTTATGAATCAAACGGATTTTTGGAAGATTAAAACGGATAAAACTCGGTTAATACCTAATTTGAGAAATTTAGAAATTATTGAAATTAATTGTTGAAAATTGGTTCTAGGATGATTAGAACCCCTTTGATGTATGTATATGTTGTTGATTGAGGTTGGAGGATGTTATAAGAAGAAATAAATGCTTGGGGGAAGTTTTAATGGCCGAACAGCTTCTCGGAGAAGAAGCTGCCCAGATCGATCGATCGATCGATGGCCAGGGATCAATCGATCGATCCTTCAGGATTTTTGGCAGTTTCGGTTGGTTTAATATATATGGGTTAAATCCCAAATTTAATTATTACTAGCTTGTTTATTTGAGGAAATAAATATACAACTAAGGGAAATTATTCCTAACCATTAAAGGGAGATAATTGGGGTTAGGAAGGTACACAAATGGTGTGGCACAAAAAGGGTATTTTTGAGGAAACTAAATGATAGAGTGAGACATTTGGGGTTACTAAAAATAGTGTGGGGACTTATTGATATGACCTAAGTGTAACCTCGGCCAGAGACACTAACCTCGGCCGAGATGATGGCCGAGATATTGATCGACCCTAGATAAGCCATGGGCCCGCGATATCATCCCTCGGCCAGACCAGGGTCGGCCCTGGCCGACACTACCATCTACATTTCAATGGACACTACGCGCATCACAGGCATCAACAGCATTCACACATACCTGGGTATGGAAACCTCGGCCGAGAATAGGCCGAGGTGATAAGGAGCCTTGGTAAGCTTCAACATGGAACCAGTCCAACCTCGGCTTGGGCCGAGGTGACAAGAAGCCTTAGTAATCGTCAGCATGGAATCAGTCCAACCTAAACTGGGGCCGACCCCAGCATAATGTCTCGGCTGAGATCAGGCCGAGACTCCCTATGACACATCTCGGATTGAACGAACATCAAGCCTTTACACCTCGGCCTCTCCCAGGCCGAGGTCATCCACCAATATGGCGGCCGAGCATCTGTTGACATTTGGATAAGGACACCTGGGCACAAATCAGTTGTAACAAGATTATTCTCCACACGTGGGGAGAATATTTTATCATCATTCCTTACATGTGACAGTGACAGATGGCATTCCCACATTGGTGAGGTTACCACACACATGCACATTGCATGCATGGGGGGTACATTACACCCCCTAGATACTATATATAGGGATCATCCCCTACCTTGTAAAGGGATCCAAGATATTAAACCCTAGCTGAAGCTTTGTTTAGATAGACAGTAGAGAGAGAAAGCTTGAGTGATTGTATCCATGGCCATTAGTGCCTTCATTCAGTGATATTACTCACACTTACTCACAGTGGATGTTGGCCAAATTGGCTGAACCACTTATATTCCGGTGTTGATTCCTCTTATCTTCATCTCATTCTCTTCTCCCTATATAACTGCGCTGCCATTGTTATTCTTATATTGAGCTTGGAAACACCTCACCTGGTGGTGCTAATTCTAGCATCATCATTTTTTGCGCCGTCTGTGGGAACGAGCAGCTATCTCTTCCTCTTCTTCAGCTTAACCTCACCGGAGACTCTGGTGGTGAACCAGGAACCACCCTTTGCGTGGAGCTGTTTCACCATTGAAAGAGGTCCTTTAAGGTATTAAGCTCACTTGCTGCTCAAGCTCTTTATTGTTAACACATGGCACCAGAATTACCACCGCCTCTTCCGCCTCCCGGAGGTGTAGGGCCTAGCTCCAGTCAGGTGCCCCCCCAGTTCGAAATGGCGGAGGTAGCAGCGGCCTTGAAATCTTTGGCTGCAACACAACAAGCCATGAAAGAACAATTTGCTCAGCTCAGTCAAACTATGACGAGGCCACCTGGAGTCTCACTGGACATGATCACTTCGGCGGCAGTTCAGCCTCATCCCGACGCCAGGGGACCACCCCAGGTGCCAAAGAAGGACCAGCCTGCACCCCAGCAGAGGAGGGACGTTGCTGACCCTAGGCGCTTGCGCCTGGGGAGGTAGGGAAACCCTTGCCCAGAGGACAGGTATGATGACCTAGAAGCTGAAGAAGCCCCAGAAGACTGCTGGGAGCCGTATGAGGTGTCAAATGACACTATACGACCTCTTAGGAAGAGTCAAGGATGTGTCGGTCGAAGAAGAGAAGAGGACCAACAAAGAGGGTCGGCCTTTGACAGGTTGAGCAGAGGGTCGGCCTTCGAGAGGCTAGGCCCGGTGAATGACCTAATACACAGGCTATCAAGGTCGAGGAGCGTAGCAGGCTCTCAGAGAGGGGGTAGGAAAGGTCGGCCAGACCAAGGCCGACCCTGTGGAGGAAGAGCCAGGGAACAGGAAGAGGTCAACAATCAACGTGTTGTGGCTGGGGAACCCTCTGTCCATCGCAGGGAGGTGGCAGGGGATAACCTCGGCCAAATTGATGACCGAAGACCCTGGAATGATTCTATACAACGCCTTGAGGAGAAGATAGGGGACCTCATTAAAAGCAGGGACCCATTACAAAGAGGTTGCTCAGAGGGCTCCCCATTTGTGGCTAGGATAGTGGGGTTCCCAACCCCAGCCAAGTTCAAGCCTCCTACAGTGACTCCCAAGTATGATGGCATCACTAACCCTGTACACCATATCGAGATGTATCAGTCGGAAGCAGACATTTACTCGATACCTGATGAGATGAAATGTAGGGCCTTCTCTGGAACCTTGACGGGGGCAGCTCATACTTGGTTCACCTCCCTTCCGAAGAACTCAATTGAGAACTTCAAAGGCTTGGCTGAGCAGTTCATCCATAACTTCTGCTTTGGGGTAAGATCTCAAAAGAAGACTACCCACCTGCTATATGTCAAACAGGCCAAGGGTGAGAGCCTAAGAGACTACATAGCAAGATTCAACAAAGAGAAGTTGGAGGTGGAAGATTATGAAGAGAGCATAGCCATGACCGCCCTTATAGGAGGCCTCCAGAAGGGGAAGCTGTTGTGGAAACTGGCGGAAGACCCCCCAGGTCCATGGCGGAGCTGCTATCAACCGCAGGGAAAATGATGAATGCGGAAGAGGCCATGGCCGCCAAGTATGAGGAGGAGAACCGCTGTAGCATAGTAAAGTCCCAAGGTAAGAAAGAGGGGAAGAAGAGGACAGGTGATGACAAGTTTGCTCATTACACTCCTCTGACTGTGAGCTGTGAACACATCCTTAATGAGATCAAGACTGACCGGACTCTGAGGTGGCCGGAGAAACTGAAGGCCCCGCCATATAAGAGGAACAAAAACCTATGGTGTGAGTTCCATCAGGATCACGACCATGTCACAGATAGATGATTTGCTTTAAAGGATGAGATTGAGAAGATGCTGAAATCTGGAAAGCTGAGGAAGTATGTGGATGGTAAGGCTCCAAAGGTCAGAAGAGATGGCCCTAAGAAAAGAAGAGATGACAGATGTCGTGGCGATGTCCCGGACAGAAGGGACGATGATTCGGAAGGAGATGATGAAGATGATCTGGATCTTCCGCCAAAGGATGACAACACCCCGGTGAAGAGGGTTGGTATGATCTCCTTTGGTGTTAGCACCATATGTGGGGGATTTGCAGGAGGTGTCTCTGAGGTAGCCGATAGGAAGGCTCATGTAACAGAGGCTAGGTCAGTGGCCAAACCTGAGGTTGTGAATCTAACGTCTTACGATGCCGTGCAGAAGAGGAAGAAGGTGGACATGGACACCTTCGTAGTGGGGTTCTCCAGACTCGACTTCAAGGGTATCTTAGCCCCCCATGATGACCCTTTAGTCATAACAACCAGGGTGCATGGGTGTGAGGTAGGGAGGATCCTCATAGACGGGGGAAGCTCAGCAAACGTGATGTTATGGCCTTCTTTCAAGAGCCTGGGTCTTAGTAGGGCAAGGCTGGTGCCCTACCATCACCCGTTGATAGGCTTCAGTGGTGAAAAGGTGCACCCCTTGGGCATGTATGAAATGGATGTACGAATGGGGGATGAGTTGCCTAAGAGGCTGACCAAGAAGATAAACTTTTTCGTCATGGACGAAAACATTTTCTCGGCCTACAACCTCATCGTAGGAAGGGTGGCCTTCAAAGAGTTTGAAGCCGTGCCGTCGATGGTCCATCAGATGCTAAAATTGCTGACTCCTTACGGAGTAGGGGAAGTGTAGGGGGACCAGACCATGGCGCGGGAGTGTTACTTCAACTCAGCCGAAGAGAGAGAGGCCCATAAGAGAGCAACCACCACTTACAGCATTGAAACTCTTGACCCAAGAGACGAAACAAAATTGAAGAAGGGTGAGGCCGCAGAAGAGGTGGAATCCATCGTCCTCAATGAGGACGAGCCGGAAAAAACCGTCTAGGTCGGTAAGGCCCTAGAGCCAGGGATCAAGGAAGAGCTGGTAAACTTCCTCAGGAGGAGACAGAGTGTCTTCGCATGGAGTCACGCAGACATGCCTGGCATCAACCCTGAGGTCATGAGCCACAAGCTCAACGTGGACAGAGATGCCAAGCCCATCAAGCAGATACGAAGAGTCTACTCCAAGGATAAGTACGACGTCATCCGGGAAGAGGTAAAAAAGTTGGAAAAGGCTGAGTTCATAAGAGAGGTTACCTACCCGAAGTGGCTCTCAAATGCAGTCATCGTGCCTAAGGCCAATGGGAAGTGGCGAATGTGTGTAGATTTCACTAACCTGAACAGGTCTTACCCGAAAGACAGCTATCCCTTACCTAGGATAGACCAGATGGTGGACGCAACGGCAGGGCACGAGCTCATGAGCTTCATGGACGCTTATTCAAGCTACAACCAAATCTTTATGGATGCTGAAGACTCTGAGAAGATAGCCTTCATTACCGACAAAGGGACGTACTGCTACAAGGTGATGCCCTTCGGTCTGAAAAATACGGGGGCAACGTATAAGCGTCTTGTTAATAAGATGTTCGAGGAGCAAATAGGTAAGACCATGGAGGTGTATGTGGGCGATATGACGTTAGAGTTAACTTTACGACCGAGGTAGCATTGTAACATATAGAGATTTGGTTAAACTTGTGGTTAATCTAGTGCGTTAGAGCATACGCCTTCAAAGAGGTGGAATATTGTGGGGGACCATTGTGTTAGTACCTTTCAACTTTGGGGAACTAGGACGTAGTGTATATAGAGATCCTAGAGTAGTGGTATAGGCTATATTTAAATGTTGAGGACAAAATTCTGTTGTAAGGGGGGAAGTATGCAATACCCCGTACTTTTAAAGATATTTAAATTGCATCGTGGACGTGATTTGGTAATTTGAGGAATTTCTATGAATAGTAATTCTGGAATTTATGAGTGAAATTAAATAAATTTAATATTATAAAGTGAATAGTAAATATTAGTTTTCGAGTGTCGGATTAATATTTACATGAATTATATTTTCTTACGAGACTAAGTATATGAATGAATTATTTTTATTGCATGTCTTAGTTGGGTAAAGCGACAAGAGAAATATTTTAATTGGAAAGCACGCGTATTGAACGTGTTGGGTTTAATTAGTGAATTTTAGTTAAGTGACTCGGATGGGGATTTTGAGTGCGCTGTGGGGTTCGAAATGGCCGAGATAGTCAAAATAGAGTATCCGGGGGAAATGTTTAGGTCCCGGGGATTCTTGGACTAGTAGGGACTCGTAATTGAGTACACGCGTCATTTTACAATTGGGTATACACCCAATTTAGGGTTTATTATGAGGAGAGCCCTCATTTCTTCCCCAAATATGCCCTAGGAGAGAGAAAGAGAAGGGAGAAGGAAGATAAGAAGGAAGAAGAGAAGAGAGGAAGGAAGAAAGGGGGAATTCCGGCCAAGCTTCGCGGGATTCGACTCGGGGTCGTCGGATTTTATCCACGAGGCAAGTGTTTAACTTGCTTTATGATTGAGTGTTTTTATTTCTCATATTATAGTTGGTGTAAAGATCTAAAGATTTTTGGGTTCGATTTTCGTGGATCAAATGGGTTTTCGGACGATTAAAACGGATAAAACTCGGTTAATAGCCAATTTGAGAAATTTAGAAATTATTGAAATTAATTGTTGAAAATTGGTTCTAGGATGATTAGAACCCCTTTGATGTATGTATATGTTGTTGATTGAGGTTGGAGGATGTTAGAAGAAGAGATAAAATCTTGGGGGAAGGTTTAATGACCGGACAGCTTGTTGGAGAAGAAGCTTCCCAGATCAATCGATCGATCGATCCTTCAGGATTTTTGGTAGTTTCGGTTGGTTTAATATATATGGGTTAAATCCCAAATTTAATTATTCCTAGCTTGTTTATTTGAGGAAATAAATATAAAACTAAGGAAAATTATTCCTAACCATTTAAGGGATATAATTGGGGTTAAGAAGGACATAAATGGTGTGGCACAAAATGGGTATTTTTGAGGAAAATAAATTATAGAGCGAGACATTTGGAGTTCCTAAAAATAGTGCGGGGACTTATAAATAATTATTCATGTGAGATGTGTACCTGGAGTGGTATTTCGGCGAAAAAGTTTATATATGTAATTGTGCGCGTAGAAAATATACTTATATGCGGATTTTAATCGAGTAAAATCCTACGAGGCGACTAGGATGAAATTTAAGATACGAGATACAGAGAATTGAGCAATTATCCTATACGTCTATGGACGACGATTATTATAGGTGATGAGATACCTACGAAATCAAGATACGTAGTGCGTATGCTACTAAATTATTACAAATTGGTATATTTGGATTATATATATACAAATCCTTATGAAGTGATCAAGGAACGATTTGAATATCTAATAAGTGAGTACGTATCGGGATAGTATTTTAAGCATGCGAATGCTTATACTAGTACAAATGGGATTATTCTAGGTTACTGGATGTCGCTATAAGAGTTTGGAAATTATAGCCATAATATATTGAGAAGTGATATAGATTATATATACGATGTCGATAAAGTATATATAATACGAGATGAATAAATATATCCGTGCTATTGGTATTATCACCGTGTGGTGAGAAAAGTTAGGGAATAATATATTGAGGATTGGGCATAATCGATAAATGAGTAGGATATTCGAGATATAAATATACTATGTATGGAATTTATTATATGGGCTATGCGTATGCCTTGATATTATTATATATATATGGGTTAAATAAATACCTATGGGGATTATGTATGGGTGAAATAATACCAGTTGATATTATATGTATAGAAGCGACGAATACCTATTGGTATATATGGTTGTGTGAATACCTCACTGAGGTTATATTATTATAGGTGGAATGTGTACCTATATTATTGTTTATTATGTGTATGACATACCTACCATACTTTCTATCACGGGAGGTCTGCTTTCGGAAGAGGACAGTCTTATCTTGTGTGCCTTTGGGGGATTTAGATTTGGTACCTCAAGAACATAGAACTGTGAAGGGCTTATTTGTGAGTCGATAAGTTTGCTGACTATGGGAGCGTAGGTATGTGAGTGACCCATGGGTATGTGAACTATGTTTGTCTCCAATATGTGTGATTTGTATTGATACGGTTCCTGAGTGACTCGGAACGCGTGATCCTTATGTACGTGATGTACCAAGATTTGATAGCAGAGTATGTGTGCACCACAGCTTAGCCTAGGGGTGCCAGATATGAATATATGTAGTGAGAATAAAATGCATGTATACTTGTGATGTTCCACCGTTGCTTAGTAAATAAAAATGACTAAGCAACTTATATTATAGTTCGGTGGATTGAGTATTATTCTTGATATGTATAGTATATTATTTATATATGAGATGAGATAACATATAATGTAATCTTGTATAAAAGGTTAAAGAATGAATAAAGTGATATACTCCTTCCGGCAGGTTTATATTCGGATTTATATGAATATGGATAATACGTTCTAATGAGAACTAAATATATATATACGGGATAGTATAAGATGTGGTATGTACTGAGGGCCTAATGGATCCCGACGATCAACATTGTCACGTAGTAGTGTATCAGGGGGTTCCTTATTTGGATTTCTCTTCACGAGACACCTTATGCATGAACGTAACGTAATGTTGGGAATGTGGAGAAGTTTATGCCTTAGTGCTCGGATTTATGGGGATTATTAGAAGACGGGTAAATACATTAGTTAGGCAGGTTAGCTTAACTAGGTTGTTTAAAAGGTATGCGATATTTGTGCACTATTAGTAGAGGGGTGAGGTGTATCTCATGTTAGAGCGATACTAGTTTTAATATGAGAAATATCATATATTCAAATATGGATTTTAAGCACTTGGTAAAATGTTTTCAAAACTTGATCTCTGACTCGTTTCTCTATTTTCCCCTCTCTTGCTATATCTATATATATAAAGGTGTCCAGACACAGGGACGCCTGGATGATGATTCCTTCGAGTCAGACATTTGTTGCAGTAGCTGTGGATGCAAGCAGACGGTTCCATCATTGAGATCTAGATAGGAGGTATTGTAGAAATATTCGGGCTGATGGCCCAACTGTACTCATTTATTATTTTATCGCCTTTTTGTGCGGCATTTGATTGGGTTGTATTATTTTGTACTGAGTGTTCGGTCACTTTATTTCATTTCAGTTATTGCATATAAACTGTTGTAATTGTTTTATTTGAATGGTTTGGTTAAAAAGATTTGTTAATTAAAATTTTGACGCCATCCTAATAGGATATTAGTAATTAAATTGGTTTTCGACAGTGATGCTAAGAATGAACCATATTAGACTCTCGTTTTAATTTAATATAGGAGTGATCACCCGGTATTTCATCAGGCGGGGTTGTCACACCCAGCCACTGGGATGCCAGGCTTAGGAGTTACGTCATACTTGATGTGATGCAACTGCTGTGGACGTTGCAGGACCTAGGTAGTAGACACCTCCACCTTTATCAGTTCCTCCTTATTATTCAGTTTTATTAGTCGAGCATGTCGACCATCTCTCGCTTATGGTTATTTCGATGACATTGTACTTCCATTTTATTTACAGTGTTAGATTTGGCTTTATATTATGGATGGTTGTATTTGGATTTTAGTTTGGAGTGTTTATTCCAGGCACATTTATTTATCTCATTTATTTATTATTTATTATATTATTATTATGTTTACTGGAATGGTGAATGTGGTTCATTAGTCTAAGTTGATTGCATGTTAATAAATAGATTTAAAATTTTGACACCAGGGCATTAAGGTATTAAAAAAATTATTTGATTTCGATAGTGATGGTAAGAATTAAATCATTACTGATTCATGTTTAATTTAATAATGGACTGACCATCCAGGATTAGAATAGGTGGGATGTTACACCAATTTTATCTTTTTACCTTAAGACATATGTAGAAACCCCATTATGTTACCCCTTAAACTCTCCTTAGGTCCCTAGCACCTGCCTTCATCACTACAAACCCAAGTCATACCCCGAGTATTGACCTAGAAGCCATTGGGCGCTCCCGGGATCCGTTTGACCAAAAAGTTAAAGTCTTTAGCTCAACCGAGACTGAATGAATCTTCGAAGGGCCCTGAATCCCCTTTCTAACGGTCCGTCCCGTGCGCGATTCCGATTTACCATGCGGACGAACGACCCATTTTTCCCCGAAACCTTATCTAGAGGCTAGCAGACGCTCCCGGGCTTGGTTTGACCAAAGTCAACTCTTCAGCTTGATCGAGACTGAATGAATCTTCAAAGGGAACTGAAACCCCTATCCAACAGTTCGCCCCGTGCACGATTCTGACTTATGGTATGGACGAACGATCCATTCTAGCCCAAGAGGTCACCAAATGATTCTAGGGCCCGATTGACCAAAGTCAACTCCCCGAATTGGATCAAACTCTTTGGAATGTCGAAGTAAATCTCCTAAACTTTCTGACGGTCCACCCTGTGCGCGATTCGGACTTACCATGCCGAGGAACGATCCGTTTGTGTCTGACGATTCCCCGTCTAATGGACCAACGAGCGCTTTCGAGCCACATTTGACCCAAAGTCAACTCCCAAACCCAAGAGCGGTCCAAAGGACTTTTGAAGGTCCCTGAATTAAATTTCTAATGGTCTAACCCGTGCATGATTCGGATCAACAATTTTCACTCTATGGCCAATTTTTCAAAAGGGCCAAAAAGACACTTCTAAACGACAAGTCCCAGACCCTACCTATAGGCAATGTGCCTAAACACACCTGCCGATTGACAGGACCAGGCTATGTCGATCGGCAATGCCCCGAGACTATAAAAAGGAGGGTTTGACCTCATTTGCAAGACGATCCCAGATCTGAGACATATCACTCTCATCAAATCCAGAAAACCTCTCATAAGATATTCTCACAAGATACTAATAAGAGAATCATGCATGATTCACACGATATCACCAAGGAGCATTGTTATTGACCAAATTCTACCCAATAACTGGAGGGTCACTTCGTGATGGGGGCTGGTCCGACAGGGCACAGTTAGACTAAGCGATATGACTATAAACTTCCATTGGCCAAGTACCTTCGACGTATATCGAATGGTTCCCCCGCATCGTACCGCTTGATCGAAGTCATGACGGGAGGTATATCGCAGGGATCTCATTCACGTATGATGAGTATATCGAATTCTCTCTCACACGTACCGTCCCCATGAGGTATATAATGAGGCAATTTACGTACACTTAGGTATATCAAATGGCTTGTCCACACGTACCGATTGCCCGCAAGAGCAAGACGTATATCGTGGAAGTCATGCCATAGGGGGAACCCTTTCCGATTCACCCAACCAACTATATACCCGTATATAGGTGTCAAGCCTAGGACACACATATAAGATTTCCAGTTTCAACCCGAAACTCTGCCGAAATTCCGGGTCAGTCTGCCGCCCGAATTTTTGCACATTTTTAAAATGGGACCCTGTCCGTGAGCCTGGTCACAAGTCCAGCCATAGCTTTGCATATATTACAAACCCAATTTTTCCAATCTCGGGTCCCGTTCGACATTTCATTTTGCATTTAGGAGAATTTAATACAAGTGAGAACATAATAATTATAATAATCATGCTGAGACCGTCTCCCCAAATTTTTTTTCCCATTTTCTTTATAAAAAATCCAAAAACATTTCTCCCCCATTTGTCAAAAATCCTAAAACATTTCTCCTCTCTTTATCAAAAAGCCAAAAATATTTTATCTTCCAATCTAAAAAAAAAAGTGTCAAAAATTTTTTCATCCTTTTTCTCAAAAAAACAAATCCCATTTTGCGCCTTTTCAAGTCAATCGCAAGCCCTTGGACTGGCTCCTTATTAGCTTCGATCCTTAGTGAAATCACCCCAGAGTTCCTTCCGTTACCCTGTTACTTCTTCCGAGAAATCCATCCACCTTCCATGGAGAACACATATCAAGTACCTATTGTGCAGCCAGAATTGACGGCAGTCCTAGCTCAGCTCGTGTCCAAGATTGACAACCTCCAGATTGAGGTCCGAGAGATGCAACGAAACCAGGTTCTCATTCATTAAGAGCTCGAGGCCCTAATCCCTCATGCAATGGATCCACTCGATCCTTTCTGGGTTCTCGAAGAGTATCAGCACGCTCCACATGCCCCTCCTGCTAATGGGTCACCGCCTGCCCAGCTTTTGATGCCTAACCTTGCGCAGACTGGGGCTAATTTACCTATGATCATTGATCCGAAGGAAGAGGAGCTGAACAAGGTCATAGAGGACCTCAATATGCTCACCAAGAAGTTTGAGAAAGTCATAATCTCGAGGAATTACATGGACTACACCCACATGTCTCCTTATCCTAAAGCGAGGTTACTCGAGAAGTTCACCTGCCAAATATTGAGAAATTCGGAGGAAGTGGACCCCCGATTGTTCATCTTCGCAGCTATCACTGTTCCATGACTCTACTAGGGGCTTTTGAAGAAGTAATGGACCAATTATTTCAGCAAACTCTGAAGGATAGCAGCCTTCGATGGTTTTTGTCTCTCGAAGAGTCTAGAATTCGTAGTTGGGAGGATGTAGCCCGAGAATTCATGTCATAGTACAAATACAATGAAGAGCTTAAGGTCACCCGCTGTGATTTAGAGCTGCTAAAAAAGAACTCTGTTAAATCAGTCAGTAACTTCATAGCCCGATGGAGGGAAAAAGTAGCAACCATGACTAATCGACCATCCGAGGAAGAACAAGTTAGCATAGTGAAGAAGAACTTCTTACCCCATGTCCGAGAAAAGATGGGAGGATAATACTAGCCCCACTTCCGAGATCTTAGAGAAGTAGGCATAAAAAATGAGGAAGGTTTTGCTAAAATAGATGTCGAACCAAAGAAGGTGTTCGGACAGTTCACCCCCAGGAAATATGATAAGCCTGTCAGTGTTACAGTCTCAACCATCAACAATATCTCTCTGCCAACCACCTCGTGGGCACTAGACAACCGTCCTGTCCCAGTTCGAAAAGAATACACTGAGCTCCATGCTCCCCTCTCCAAAGTTTATCAAGCCATGTTAAGCCAAAACCTTATCAAACCCTTGGATCCCCATCCATTGCCAAGTTCACTCCCAAGAAACTTCAAGGCAGATGGCCATTGCGCCTTTCACCAAACCGTTGGCTATACTACTGACCAATGTTTTCACCTCCGAAATGTAATCCAAGGTCTAATTGACCGGGGTACCATTGCCGCACCAACCAATCCTAAGCCAAACACTACTCACAACCCACTCCCAAATCATGCCAATGCCATCTTCTTAGAAGAAAACCCAATCAGGCACTGTCACTCCTTACCAGAGTGTGCATCGCTATTCGTACCCGTTACAAAAATGGAAGTATGGAATTATTAGAAGTCTTAAACCAACTCCTAGAGTTTAGGCTAAAATTTCCCTCACGAATGATCATTGATTGCCAGAGATTCAGTACGCTATTCTTGGAAGCACGAAAATGGACTCAAGAGTTAGAGAGTTGGGTAGTACCGACCGATGAAGTCAGCTTAGATGATGTTGTCCAGATTATGGCAGAGATATTCAGGCAAACCAATTATATTTCCAGTATGACCGAGTTACTTAATGCTTTAAAGCTACGAGGGAACCAAGTCCCTTCACCCTTACATATCCCCACCGATTGGGAAGACCTATATGAAGAAGCCATTGAAGTTGTGGAATGCATTGACTTTTCATGGAAAGACAGAGTTGTTGCCACCATATGGGGGGAAGAATTCGAAGATTCAAATGGAGAGCAAGCTTAAAAAAACTGGCTCGATAACTGACATGTGTGGGATGATATCATTTGAAGAAATCCTGGGAGAAATAAACAAGGTGGCAGAACAACCCGAGATTGACGAAGAAACGGGATTCATGTTCTTACCTTCTTCAGTAAATCACACGACCAGATCAGAGAGGCATTACCAAATTCTAAGCTTACCACCGGCCAATGACAAAGGGAAGGGCGTTGAAAACCTTCCAATGCCAGACATGACCCTCAAGGAGAGCAAGATCCTAGATCAACTAAAGAAAACTCAAGCTAACATCACTCTATGGGGGCTTTTCATGTCTTTCCAGTTACACAGAAATGCTTTGATTAAGTTGTTCACTGGACCCACAGTTCCTCCTTCTACCACACCAGAAGAAACAGTAAATTTGGTCGGATCCTTGACCTCTACCGAATGCTATCCTTTTACGAAGAAAAAATCCCCAAGATTAGGCCAAACCATAATCATGCACTCAATATCTCCATCGAAGTTATGGGGAAGGTCGTACCATTATCTCTTATCGATAATGGATCTGCCTTGAATGTCTGCCCACTAAGAACCTTTAAATGTTTAGGAATGAAAGAAAGCGACCTCGATCCAACCTCCGCTGCCGTACGTGTGTACGATAATACCCGCCGGGAGGTGATGGGATCCATAAATCTTATAATAGGGGCTGGCCCTATAAACCCGATCGTGGAATTCCAAGTTATTGACATCCCAGCTTGTTTCAATCTGTTGCTAGGACGACCTTGGCTTCATAGTATCAAGGGTTTCTTCCTCACTCCATCAGAAATTGAAGTTCTTCGCCAACGGACGGGTCATCACCATTTTGGGCGACGACGACAATGCCGAGGGTGCAAGTACCAGTAGTCCAATTGAGATAGAACACATGTCAAATAATATGCTCCTATCAGGATTCCGAGTTGAACCACCTCTACTCCCGATAGGGGACGACTTTAAAAAAAGGATTTGTCCAGAATACGACCCTCATAGCAATGTCAATGTGATTCAGATGTTCAGAAACATTCACTTCATGCTCGGACTGGGGCTAGGATAAAGATAACAAGGTATACTTGAGCCGATTGAACTGAAGAAAGCTTTCCCTCCTTGTGGTTTGGGGTATAAACCGTCAGAACAAGAGCTCAAAATGATCCGCCAGTCTCGACCAATGAGAGGACTAAACTGCATCCAGACTATCCCAGGTGACTCCTTGAATGGATGATTCATCAAAGAGGGTGAAGACTTCCCCTTTTGCGTCTTTCCCGAACCATGGTATGGCCATACAGATAAGAAGATGAAGCCTGGAATGGAGATATTTTTTCAAGACAGCTACCCATGGACCGAGAGTTCCCAACACCATGTACGCTCATCAAAGATACTGAAGAGACTGAGGAAAGTTACTCCGAAGATTTCTTCAACTTACAAACACTAGGGCTAACACTCTGCATGGTTCACTCAGGCTCTAGATCACCGAATTCATCCCAACTGATTAAAGCTGCTGATATACCTCATGATGCGCTAGTTCTACCTGTTGAATTCCCCCCTAATCCCAATGTTTACCCTATTTCTTCATCTGTTGTCTATCCTTGCTCAAATGTAATCGAGTCCTCCTTTGATGAGGTTCTCAATTTTGTTTTTCCTATCAATGAAATTAATAAAGATTTTGAGTATCTTGCGGTGCCTTACATTTACTGTTTGGATTCTAATCAAATTGATGATGATGGTTTTGTAAATGAACAATTCTTAACTGATCTAAATAAGGTTAATAATAAACAACATAATTGCGTTCAAGTTAATAAACAAGAGACTGTTATTATTAACATCGGTTCTAGCAGACAACTACGCCAGATTAGGATAGGGGCTACCCTTAACGAGCATGAGCATGCACAACTCAAAGAATTGCTAAAGGAATTCGTGGATGTCTTCACATGGTCCTATGACGCTATGCCCGACATTGATCCTGAAATAGCTCAGCATGAGATTCCCACTCTCCTAGAATACAAGCCAGTTAAACAAAAGTTGATAAAGCTCCGCACCGAATGGTCGCTCAAGGTTAAAGAAGAGGTGGTCAAACAGTTGAACATGGGCTTCATTCATGTGATCG
The DNA here is from genome assembly GCA_949130495.1 of Sambucus nigra. Lineage (NCBI taxonomy): Eukaryota > Viridiplantae > Streptophyta > Magnoliopsida > Dipsacales > Adoxaceae > Sambucus > Sambucus nigra. Next base: position 304,670,124 of record OX422214.1, read on the forward strand.
AATATCCCACATGGCTAGCCAACATAGTACCTGTACCGAAATCAGGAGGGAAGGTTCAGATGTGTGTAGTCTATCGGGACTTGAGCAAAGCCTCTCCAAAGAATAATTATCCGTTACCCAATATCAACATGATCGTGGATAACACAACCAGTCATGCTCTCAAGTCATTCATCGATGATTTTTCTGGATACAACCAAATTAAAATGCACCCAGAACACCAAGAAAATACCGCGTTCATCACCCCATGAGGAACCTTTTGTTACACTGTTATGCCATTTGGTCTCAAGAATGCTGGGGATACCTACCAGAGGGCTTCCACAACCATCTTGCATGATCGGAATCACAAGGAAGTCAAGGTCTATATGGATGATATGATTATCAAATCCAAGACTAGAGAAGGTCATGTTCCCTCTCTCCGAAAGTTATTCGAACGACTGCGAGAGTATCAGATGAGACTCAATCCGCATAAATGTGACTTCGAGATTACGAAGGGAAAATTCTTGGGATTCATGGTCAGCGAGAAGGGGATAGAAGAAGATCCTGCCAAGCTGAAAGCCATACTTGAGATGCCACCTCCCCGAACAGAGAAAGAAGTCTGAGGTTTCCTTGGGAAATTGTAATACATCAGCCGGTTCATCAGCCAGCTAACCTCCATCTATGAACCTATCTTCAAACTCCTCCGAAAGGATTCAACTAAGGTTTGCAACGAGGCTTGCCAAGAAGGTTTTGACCAAATTAACCAATATCTGACCCAACCCCCGGTACTCATGCCATCACAGCCTGGTCTCCCCTTTCTCCTATACCTCACCATAACTAACACTGCAACTTGGGTTTTTCTAGCCCAATACCTTAAAGATTCTCGTAAACAAAGAGCCACCTATTATGCCAGTTTCAAATTGGCCAGATACGAGGTCAACTACACTGCTTTGGAAAAGGCAAGTGTCGCACTTTTCTGGGTCACCCAAAAGTTGTGGCACTACATGCTCGCCTTCCCCATCAAACTTGTATCCCGAATGGACCCCATCAAATACTTGCTTGAGAAACTCGCCTTGTCCACCTAAATGTCCCGATGGTTGATGCTACTAGCCGAGTTTGATATCGTGTATGTCACGCAGAAAGCCATGAAAGGAAGAGCCATCTCTGACTACCTCACTGATTACCCCATGGATGAAGCCGATGTTTGGATCTCCGAATTACCGGATGAGAACATCTTTTCCACTGCCGAGGACAATCTCTGATGGCAAATGTTCTTTGACGGTGCTGCCAACAAAAAGGGATATGGCATTGGGATACTTCAGATTGACCCAAAAGACTCCCATACTCCCATCGCCATCCAGCTGGATTTCCCTTGTACCAACAACATGACTGAATATGAGGCATGCAGGGTAGGCCTCAAAGTTTCTCTCAAGAAAGGTATTCAATGCCTAGACGTCTAAGGGGATTCTCCCCTCATCATCGGTCAAGTGCTCAGAAAATAGAGAGTTAAGGATGATAAGCTCCAACCCTTCCATGCCCACTTAGAAGAACTAGCCTCCTAATTCCAAGACATGACCTTCCATCACCTACCTCGAGCAAAGAATAACCTAGCCGACGTCCTTGCTACCTTGGCCTCCATGGTCGACATGCTCGTAGGAATCACAATGACCCCCTTCCTTGTTCAAAAGCATGACAAACCAACCCACTGCTACGACATTGAGCTCGTCACCACAGAAGATCTCGAGCTAGCCAATTACTGGTACTATGATATCTGGCGCCTACTCAAGAATGGTAGGTATCCCGACGGTTCCAATAAGAAAGATCGAGAACCCCTCTGAAGACTGGCCACCCAGTACACCATCTGTCACAAAGCACTGCTAAAAAAAAAGTTCGATGGAACTCATCTGCACTGTATCATAGGGGCTGACATTGAAAAGATAGGGCAGAAAATACATAGCGGGGAATGTGGGCCCATATGAACGGTCATATGCTTGCAACGAAGATCATCCGATAAGGCTACTACTGGACCACCATGACCCAGGATTGCACCGCCTATGTCCGAAGATGCCTCAAATGCCAATAATTCTCCAATCTTCAGCATCTGCCTCCGCGTGAATTATACAACATGACTTCTCCCTGGTCGTTCTCCACCTGCGGTATCGACATCATAGGGAAAGTTACACCGAGGGCTTCCAACGAACATGAGTTCATCCTAGTTACCATTGATTACTTCACCAAATGGGTCAAAACTGAGTCATATGCAGTGCTGAATGCCAAGAAAGTAGCCAAATTCATCAAGAAAAACATCATCTGCCGGTATGGGGTCCCGCACGAGTTAGTGTCAGATAACGGGTTGCATTTCGAGGTAGAAGTCACAGAAGTGGTCAACGAATATGGGATTCAGAGACACAAATCTTCTCCCTACCAATCTCAGACTAATGGTGCAGTTGAAGCTGCCAACAAGAACCTCAAAGCTATCATCAGATAGATGATCGAAAGGTGTCGAGATTGGGACGACTGAATCTCGTACGCCTTCTAGGGCTACCAAACCTCAATTAGAACCTCTAATGGGGCTACCCCTTACTCTCTAGTCTACCTCAAAGAGATTATAGAACCCATCTGGGACCCTAGAGAGAAATTCAAGCCCAATTGGAGCGACCCATACATTGTAAAGAAGATCCTGTTCGGTGGTGCCACCATGCTCACCAACTTAGATGGGGAGGAGATGGCTCGCCCAGTCAACCTGAACCGTCTCAAGAAATTTTACCCCTAGTCCAAAATCTCGGCGCGCTACGACTCTACTAATCTCTCTTCTATTCTAAAAAAAAATCTGTATTTCCCTCTACCCAGAACTATGTGGGCATGATCCTCTGCAACAAACCATTTTCAAACAAATTAATTTTTTTTCAAAACCCCAGAGGTATGTAGGCAACTCATACATCTTACATGATAACGACCCCTTCTTTTTCACAAAATACTATTCTTTTCTTATTTCCGAGAAAAACAATCCATTCTAACATATACTTGAACAAAAGGATTATGTATGCCTTAGCGATCAATGTAGATAATTCAAAAACACAAAACTCATCAAACGACACAGCTGGATGATCAAAAACTTATTTATTTCACTAATAAGAAATTTCGGTACAGATTACATGAGAAAAGGAACAGATAACTCCCTTCCCCCTACCTTCCTTAAAAAAAAAAATTCAAAATCCCCACATTTATTTCAAATTACAAAATAAACTCTCTAAGAGTCCTATCCACAACTACCAGAGGATCATGCTCCGTCATCATCATTTACATACTGGGATCCCCAAGATTCCCCTACCTGAACAGAGTGCCGCAGACGCTCCATGGACCGATAGCCTCGAACCAGCTTCTGAAAAACCACAACACCTCCCTCCGTAGTATTAAATAATACAAGCCACCTTTGTCCAATCTCCATTGCCAACATCTTTCTGACCACTCTCATCCACAACCACTTCATATAATCCCCAAGGATATGCCAAACTCTCCCAACAGACTGAGAAGGATGGGTCGACGGACGTCGATTCTCCCACATAGAGCCAAGTCGTATGCGCAGACGCTCAGTCAAATCTTCTATCGGAAAGAAGTCTAGTGTCCGAGGTGGCACGACCTGTTCCTATCCAAATTGACACAGAAGCCGTCAAGGGAAATAGGAAGAGGTCTATCTGAGACCAACCAATTGGACATACGGGTATTCTCCCAGCTCCAGAATAGGCAGCAACTGTCTCCACCAAGGCACTGACCAGCACAGATTTAGAGCCCCGTGCTCCATAAACCAGTTCTCCCAACCATCGATGTCCAAGCCAACGCTGATGAAATAGCACTAAAAGAAGTTGGGTACAACCGACAAAGGAGTCACCAGGTGGAGTCTCTCAGATAACCACATAAACAGCATCATGGGGCTACCCCTCAGAAAGTCAGAATGACCTTCTCGCCAGGCATCCAGGCCATTCAAAGTCTCCGCCAGTATCACTGCCATAAGATTACGACGGTATGATATCCATGAAGTAATGGCTATAAGTTGTGAGTCCGCCAGCATTTCCCCAGTCACCAGCAATAATTTTGATACTAAGCCCAGAACAACGACTCCGGCGTATCCAGCATCACTAGCCTCCTGCAAATGCATGGACTGTAACACTGCCAAAAGGGAGATCATTCCCCCAGTAACTAGTGGTCTGGCCACCAAAGGCGAAATGCGAAGAAACCCAGCCAACAAATCCCTAGGAGAATGGGAAAACTGAGGAAGAGCTACAGCAACACCGGGATTTATCCCTAGCATGGAAAAAAATTCCTCGTAGGTAGGATAAACTTCATCCAACCCAAAGAAGAATACATAATCTTCGGGGTACCAAAATTATACAGCCTCCATCAACATGTTCCACTCAATGTGCCGATTGCGCCACAAAGAAACTCGACGCATATTGAAAGCATCGTAGTCAACATTATAAGAGAACATTACTTCCAAGGCTTCGAGGTATTTAGCAAACTCAATGCTACCAGGGAGAGCCATCTTGCAAGACTAAGAAATAGTAAGCAAGTAAGTAAGAATGTGAAGGTGTGATGAAAACACTCCACCCTTAACCTTTTTATACTTGAAAACCCTCACAAAAGACATGACCCCTGCAGAAATCGAAGGAAATCCTACCCCACAAAGTACAAGAGGCTGAAGAGGGCACTAATCAAAGCTTTGAATTGATGGGACTGGACTTGACTGCCGATAGGCAGGACAAGGGGCTTGCCGATCGACAACCCCTTATTTTTGAAAATTTTCCTTCTTCCTCTTTTGTCAAAATCAGAAGCTCAATAAAAAAATAAATTGATATTCTCAACAGAATTTCAAAAATCCTCTTCCACCCCTATATAATTTCTCATTTTAAAAACTTTCCTCCAAAATCCCAAAAATATCTGTTTTTACGGTCTCATCAGCAAAGTAAAAATGCATGTGCATGCATTCACCATTAACAAAAGATAATAAAAAAAGCCATTGAATTGCATATATATATATTCTTCCGTGTTACATCACATTTTGCAGGAAATAAAGAAAAGCAAAAAAAACACCTGGACTCAGCCCGAACCCACATTCTCTCTCTCTCTCTCTCTAAGAGCTTCCACCCCTGCAATGCGCTCTCTTACCCCTATGGCGAGACGATGCACCACCACTACCCGAGCCAGAGTCCTCCCCGGATAAAGCAGACGACACCAAGCAAGAAGGAATCGAGATCGCATCCCGATTATGGGAAGTCGCCAAAGATATCTAGTCTCTGATGTCCCTCAGCCAAGTGGTTGACACCCGAACTTGTTGGAAGTAAAAGGCAAAATCAGTATCCAAGCAAAAAGGATCAAAATAGAAAAGAAACCAAAAAGAGGAAAAAAATAGAAAGGTATACCGCAGGATGAAGAACCTCCTCTATCAAACCCAGCTCCTTCGGATGCACCGCATGAGGATGGTGAAACATGGGGACCATCCCTTCATCAGCCCATCGAATGTTGTATGAAGGAGTATGCAATTGAATGAAGGGAACCTTTGAAGTCGTAGTCGTCACAGACGTCGACGAAGCACCGTCGCTGTGGGAAGACCCCACCGCCCGACTCAAACCCGCAGGAGGGAAAGGAAAGGCATCATATATGTTGGGCGCCATCAACCAGCTCATCACAAAGTCCATATAGTCATACGGCACACCCGTATCAGTGTACAACAAGTAGGACTCACCAATCATCACCATGATCCTTGCATCCTCCGACAGCAGCCGCTATCGCCTCATAGATGTAGAAGGCTGTGAAGGTGGCACCATCACCTACTCCTCAGAAATCTACCGAACCACCCTCTCCCTGAGATACTAAGAATGGCCAAACTCATGCATCCGTTCACCCCAGTCGCCCCCGTGTCCTGAACAGCTGTCCCCCAAGGGTAAAAAGTCACCTAAAAATCCCTAATAGGCATAAGTCAATACAGAATCAGAACATGCAAAAACCAAGAGTGAAATGGAAAGAGTCTTACCCTATCACTGGTCAGGCCATTCAAGACCTGACACACCGCCACCAGAGAAAGAGATCTCTTCGACAACCGATTGGCCTTCCGCTATGGATACAATTGCCAAAAGTTCCCAACAATCTCGTCCTTCACGGCAATCAACTAGGTATTTCACCCAATCACGTCATAGAACAACGTCTGCCAAAGACAAGAATTCACAATAAAAAAGAGAGGCATAAGGAAAATGCGAATGCATAAAAATACGCAAACTGAAGAATACCTCAAGGAGATAAGTGGCTCCAGTAAAAGTTTGTCGGTAGAACCGACTGAATGCATCCAAAGAAAAATAGAGGGTCGCCAAAGTCAGGCTCCCTTAATAATAAAGAGGGATGTTCGAAAATATCCTCAAGTATGACAACAACAACAAATGGACGACGTCGTCGCTCGATACCACCATAAAACCTCTCAGTACCAACAATATGAACAACCGAGCTATCTGCCTCACCTGTAGCCCATCCTCCACATCAACCACCCTACTCAGCAAAACATCCTTCAGCAAGGACAATTGGATGGAATCCCCAGACACTATCCTCCCTACATCACCGAGCGCCGTTCACACTGCCTCCGGCCTCACCCATAAAGAGCGATCCACCTATATCTTCTCTCCATCACAATCTAGCCCCAACAGTTGCTTCACTTCTATGGGAGTCACGATCATCTCTCCAAAGATGAAATAGAATGTATGGGTAGTATCCCACCATCTCTCCCCCAGAGCGCATAAGATCGCTGTCGAACGAGGCGTCTCATCCAGCGCAGATGCCAACATCCTAAAACTCGATGATCATACCACCTAACGCACCACGGGTGGAAGATGCTCCCAGACATCCTTAAGCCTCGTCATCCCACGGGAACGCATGTTCTTCAAAGAGATATCAGAATGTCAAAAGAAAAAACCTTGTCAAAAATTCAAGAAGGAAGGAAAAATCACCAAAAAAAGAGAAGAATGCCAAAAGTCAGGTTACTTACATAACCGTCAGGGCTCACCACCCTTGAAGAGCGATGATGCGATGGATCCCGCAACAAGGTCCTCTCATCCGCAACCGGTTCGAATGCGGTAAAGGAATTCTTGCTCCCCAAAGTAAGAGGCGCCCTGGCCCTCCACTCCATGTTCTCCATGTCATCAACAGTCAGCCATTCTCTATGTGCTGTAGTTCTAATAAAGGCGATCATTTCTTAGAGATCAGAATGCTAGAACGATTTACAGAGGAAAATCGCAGAAGAGAGAAAGCAAGAAGCTGTGAAAAATGAAGGGAATTCGCCCCTTTATATAGGATGCCAAAGGTCATGCCGAAAAACATTGACCCCCAACTACCGATCGACACTGCCCCTTTACCTTCCCTAGGCAGTACAAAAGTCCGTGCCACTGCCGAATGGCACCCTCTATACCATGCCGACCGGCATCCCCTTAAAATTGTGTACAAAAATTCCTAGAAAACTCTTGAAAAAATCCACAAAAAAATTCCTAAAAATCCCCAGAAAGATTTAGAACATTTTCGCCAAGAGAATTTCACATTTCCCTCAAACGAAACCCCTAGTTCCCCAGCGGAACTCTTAAAAGACAAGTGAATCTCCTCCCGAAAAAGCCCTCGAAGGATCTCTAAGGATCACCTCCTATGCCCCAAAGGTCTCAAACCTCCCCGATCAATACGTCCAAAACCTAGACCACTTAATCACTTCCCCAGTGGAATTTTGGCTATCCCTTCACAAAATCTCCAAAATCATAAGGATTTCCCCAACCATCGGCTCTCCAGCTCAAATCAAATTCACAAGGTAACTTCCTCGGTAGAGTTCCCCGAGAATATGTCATTTTAAGACCACAAAGTTATCTTCAACCCGCAGAATCGATCACCTCATCTTTAAGCCCTCAGAATTGGCTTCGACCCGAAAAATTGGCCATCTCAACTTAATCCAGCAGAATTGGCTTCGACCCGCAGAATTGGTCATCTCAACTTAAGCCCGCAGAATTGGTCATATCACCTTCAAGTCCATAGAATTGGCTTCGACCCGCAGAATTGGTGACCTCATCTTTAAGCCCTCATAATTGGTCATCTTAACTTACGCCCACAGAATTGGCTTCGACCCGCAGAATTGGTCATCTCAACTCAAGCCCGCATAATTGGCTTTGACCCGTAGAATTGGTCATCTCACTTCAAGCCCGCAGAATTAGCTTCGATCCATAGAATCGATCACCTCATCTTTAAGCCCGTAGAATTGGCTTTGACCCACATAATTGATCATCACAACTAAGGCCGCAGAATTGGCTTCGACTCGCAGAATTGGTCATCTCACCTTCAAGCGCGTAGAATTGGCTTCGACCCGCAGAATTGGTCATGTCACCTTCAAGCCCATAGAATTGGCTTCGACTCGCAGAATTGGTCACCTCATCTTTAAGCCCTCAAAATTGGCACTGACCTGCAGAATTGGTCATCTCAACTTAAGCCCGCAAAATTGGCTTCGATCCAAAGAATTGGTCATCTCAACTAAAGCCCGTAGAATTGGCTTTGACCCCCTGAATCGGTCATCTCAACTTAAGCTCGCAGAATTGGCTTCGACCCACAGAATTGGTCATCTCAATTTAAGCCCACAGAATTGGCTTCAACCCATAAAATTGGTCATCTCAACTCAAGCCCACAGACTTGGCTTCGACCCGCAGAATCGGTCATCCCCAGCACCTCCTTAGAAATTGACCTAAACCTTTCCTCCAAACCATCCCTAGTATTCCCCCCTTAGGTCCTCAGAATCGGCCTCGACCCACTGAGTTGGCCATCCTTACCCCCCAGGTCCTCAGAATCGGCCTGGGCCCCCTGAATTGGTCATCCTATTTCAAAGCATCGTGCGATATCTATTCGACGGCTATCATTTTTTCCAAACTCACCCATCCAGGGGCTCTGTAGACACCCCATTCTGTTACCCCTTAAACTCTCCTTAGGTCCCAAGCACCTCCCTTCATCACTACAAACCCAGGTCATACCCCGAGTACTGACCTAGAAGCCATCGGCGCTTCCGGGCTCCATTTGACAAAAAAGTCAAAATCTTCAGCTCGACTGAGACGATTGAATCTTCAAAGGGCCCTGAATCCCCTATCCAATGGTCTGTCCCATGCATGATTTCGACTTACCATGCAGACGAATGACCTATTTTCCCCTGAGACCTGATCTAGAAGCCACTGAACGCTCCCGGGCGCCGTTTGACTAAAGTCAACTCTTCAAATCGATCGAGACTGAATGAATCTTGAAAGGGCACCGAAACCCCTTTCCAACGGTCCACCCCATGCGCGATTCTAACTTACGGTACGGATGAACGATCCGTTTTACTCTGAGAGGTCACCAAATGCTTCCAGGGCCCGGTTGTCCAAATTCAACTCCTTGAACTGGATCAAACTCTTTGGAATGTCAAAGTACATCTCCTAAAATTTCCAACAATCTACCCTATGCATGATTCGAACTTACCATGCGGACGAACGATCCGTTTGCATCCGATGATTCCCCGTCCAATAGACCGACGAGCACTTTCGAGCCACATTTGACCCAAAGTCAACTCCCGAACCTGGGAGCGGTCCAATTGACTTTTGAAGGTCTCTGAACTATCTTTCCAATAGTCCACCCCGTACGCGATTCAGATCAACGATTTGCACTCTATGGTCGATTTTTCGAAAAGGCCAGAAAGACACTACCAAACGGCAGGTCCCAGATCCTACCTATCGGCAGTGTGCCTAAACACACCTTCCGATTGGCAGGACCAGGGCTATGTCGATTGGCAATGCCCTGGGCTTATAAAAAGGATGGCTTGACCTCATTTGTAGGAAGAGCCCATATCTGAAACATATCACTCTCAGCAAATCCAGAAAACCTCTCTCGAAGTCAGCGTGATTTCCACATCCAAAACCCTTTTAACTTTCAATTTTCATCATCCTTTTCATCAAACTTGGTGAATTTACTACCCTCCATCATCATCCAAGTGCAAGGGCTGCTCTCCAACACTCAATATCAAGATCTTCAAGAAGGTCCAATTTTCTCAATTCTCTCCATAAATTCTCATAAATTCGCATTAACTTGTTTTATTACTTAGCACTTTTATTCTCTCTCCTCACATATCCTAATATACTTTTTATTTAGTATTATTGCACATCTCTTATTTTCATATAAATAAAAACCCAAAAAAAACAAGAAAAGAGGGTTTGCTCATAAATTCCAAACGGGAATTCTCACATTTTTCTTACACTTCTCTCACAAATAAAATACTTTTTCCACACACACACACACACACACACACAAATAAGAGAATCCTCCGATTGGATTTATGGGATAAACCCCACCCCTCATTTCGCATACGAACAACGTGGACTTTGATGCCTCTATAGGCTACGTAGGGGTCTCGGGGTAAAACTCGAGACTCGAGTCCTATTTTTACTCTTTTTCTCTCATTTTCTATTTTCACCAAGTTCAATTCTCTTGGATTCTACACATTTACACACACACACACACACACACACACACACACACACACACACACACACACATATATATATATATATATATATATATATATATATATATATATATATATATATATATATATATATATACGATCTCAGTGGCATATTATTCCACATACGTTATCGTTCCATTATAACGATCAACGCAAGGATGATCGCGCAAATCCTATTTTCTAATATTATCTTTACATTCCCATGGATGACTCGCTTTATCTCTTCCATGGTACAAGTCGATGATTCCTATCTCCACTACATATACACATGAACACATATCAGGGGGAAAATAAAGGAAAATAGCAAAAAACCATGAGAGACCGTAAGGGCGGAATGGGTGCCTAACACCTTCCTATTTCGTAACATAGCCTCCGGACCCTTTTTGAATCATTTTGGTTTCGTATGTATCAGTATGTCTTTGTATGCTGTCCTTCGGGATGGCTCCCTTTATTTTGTCTGTTTTGAGTAAAATAGAATTGCAACTCCATCAATCTACATTTTTCACCTCATCAATGACGCCGGCCGACGCGCTCCCGAGAGGGACATGTCGGACCTAGGATCCTCACGCTCTCGCCCGCCACGAGTATCGGGGATGGCCAAAACATACATTTAGGTTTTAAAATAGATAAATTAAATCATGCAATCAACAGAGGAAAAGTTTGAGGAAAAATCCCTTATGGGCAATGACTTTTATTTTAGCACTTTAAAAATAATACAATGCAATCGACTTACATTACTACTTGATACCATCCACAAGTATAACTCTCTAGTCTTCGTAAATATCTAAAGAATATTACTCGGTCAAGAGCAATCCACAGGCGACGTTCCACCCTAGGTATCCACTGATCAACCTTTGCCTTCAGCAGTGATCCTCTCGAGTATCACAAAGTCAACAGTAGAGATGATCTCTCCACAAGAGTAGTTTATGAAAGGATACAAAACTATCTAGGTATTAAAAGGATTCACATAAATCTATTTGGGGATGAGTTTTGTGAATCAAAAGTGTTTTCTAAGGATAAAAGTGTGAAAACTTTTGCAACATGTATGCATAAGTCGTTTTGGCAGAATTTAAAAAAAAATAAACACGAAACAGGTATTTATAAGGTGAACCCAAATTTTGAGGCGAATGATATGTCCAAAGTGCAACCTCGTACTCTGAGTCACTAACCTCGGCCAGTCTCACAGCGGAGGTGACAAGAAGCTTATGAAAACCATCAGCAAGGTCATCTTTATAAGGTCGGCCCCTGACACACCAACCTAGGCTGCCAGTCAGCCGAGGTGAGCAAAGTCTCATGGGATTGATCATTTGCCAACATCATCATCGGTCTCAGCTGACGTTACAACTACCTCTTACCTAACCTCGGCCAGCCCTCCTAGCCTAGGTCATCACGATTATTGACAAGACAAAGCAACTACATCTAACTCCACCAACCTCGTAGCCGTCCAAGCCGAGGTTACATCAGTTAAGGACATAGGGCCTAGCATTTATAATCACATGTAAAGTTTACTCACGTGGACAAATCAGTTATAACTGAATCATTCCCCTCATGTGAGGGAATATTAAGGTCATCATTATCTACCTAATATCAACCAGGTGTCACTCCCATATTAGTTCTATTCTCATGAACATGCGCATTGCATGCTTGGGGGGTACATTACACCCCCAAGCACTGTATATATAGGTCATCATCTACCTTATAAAAGGATCCATAATTTCAACCCTAGAAAAAACTCTGTTGGTTGACATAGTAGAGAGAGAAAGCTTGGGAGATTGTATCTAGGGCCATTAGTGACTTCACCTAGTGATATTAGTTACACACTCACAGTGGACGTTGAAGCCCTTATACTCTTGACTCACTTGAGTCTATATTGTATAAGTGCTCATCTAGTTTGGAAATTGTGACAAAATTATGTCCATCCTAGAAACCAAAGAACCTCAGATCTTGCATCTCTATTTCATCATTGTTTGAAGGGATCTAGACCTAATTACCAACACTCACACACAGTAGAATGTATCATTTACATGTCATATTGCATATTAGTGTGTGTACATATGTTGAGTGTGTTTAAATCCCCAATATTGTTTTTTTAAATATTTTTTGGGATTTTTTAAACATTTTAAAATTAAAGTTTTATTAATAAAACTTGGTTTTAAAAGATTATCTGGTAAATCTGCTATTTTAAAATATTGGTTTTATTTCCTAATGTTGGTTTGGGTAGAAACCAAAAGCGGCAGAGACTTAAGATTTTACATTGTAATTATTTTGACGCGCATTTTATCTCGTGTTATTGGCCAACATTTGTTGCTCTCTGATTGGTGGGAAGTGTGTTTCTTTATAGAGAGTAATACTACGCCTGTTTTCAACCTTTGGATCTTTTGTGATCAACGATCTGCATGCGCGCCTTTATAATCCCTGTGAATCTCTTTTGGACCAATCAGGTGAGTTTTAATCACCGTATATTGTGAGCCCTTGGATCTAAGTCAAATCCATCTTGACTCATCTGGACCCTTGATTTTGGCCCTCGTTCTCGAACCTTCTCAGCCTCCTATAAAAGGAGCCCTTTACTCAGCTTTCTGAGACTTTTGCCGTTTTCGTCATTTGAGAAGAAAAGAAAGAGAGAGTAGAGATAAGAGAGAAACCAAAAGAGAGAGGAAGAGTTAGAAACCCTAACTGTAACCCTAAATCGTCTACACAGTTCAAACCAAATACAAACCTTCAAACCTCTATATTTTACCGAACACAACCTTGAGTGTTTGAGTGTTTTGAGAGATTATTTGAGAGTTGGTTTGTTGCTGTAACCTCTTCTTCTTTGGATCTTGTTTCCAACTTAATTATTTTCTTAGATTTGTTGTTCTTGTATATAGAAATTTTCAGATCTGAGTTTTTCGTGATATATTACACTTAGGTTGCATGTTTATTTCTCAGCTTGAGAAATATTTTGTTGATTTGTTTTCTGTAAATGTTTTTAACTTTGAAATCAACAAAAATGTTTTTTGTTTCTAGTTCTCTTAAAACTAAACCGATGACCTAGTTTAGAATCACACTTGGAGGTTTTCAATCTCGAAAAACTTTTCAAAACTCTGAGATTGATTAAGATCTTGACTGTCTTCTAAGCAAGATATCCATGGATTCTGGGATTAAATAAAAGGTCAAAAAGGTTCAAAGTTTTGTGAGAAGAAAGAAAAAGAAAATCACTGCATATAGCCTTATATGTAATTTGCTAGGACTGTTTGTACTTAATAAGTGTGAGTGTGTGCATGCATGTGTTAGAGAGCACCTCCACAAACACTTTCACACTACAACACGAAAAGTGTTGGTAATAAGATCTTGAGAAAAAGAGTCAACGTAAAGAGCTTGAACAAATTGGAGTTAACAAACTGAGAGGACAACATCAACAATCATAACTGCAGAGAAGTTATAAAGTCACCAGAGGGTAAATTCCTAAACTTATATAGGTCTGAGTTGTATGCATGTTTGTTATATAGTTTGTAATTGTTAAATTTGTTTATAGTGGATTTTTGTTTTACTCCGTAGAGGGAGTCGTGGATGTTTCCTCAATTGGTGAGGTTTTACCACATAAAAATCTTGTACTTAATCTTCCTACATCTTCTCATCTCATTCTTAGTTTTGCTGGGTTTTAAAGTTTGTTTAAAACTGTTTTATAAACCTGTTATTCAAATCTTGAATAGATCTCGTACATACAATTTTGTTAAACACATCTTGTGTTCAAATAATTTTGGTTTTTTAAGAAAAGAGTTTCTTCAAAAAACAGATCGGAGTTACTTAAATAGTTTATTTTTAATAAACGGATTTAGTAACAGAATTTCAGATGTAGGCCAGATTGGCTGAACCATTTACATACAAGTGTTCGTCCTCTTCTCCTCACCTCATTCTATTATATATAGATATACTCTCGTGCTTCCATTATTATCACTAGTTTGAGCTTGTCAACACCTTACTTGGTGGTGCGATTTCCAGCATCATTATTTTGGCACCATCTGTGGGAACGAGAAGATTTCATCTCTTCCTTTTTACAGTTTAACCTCACCGGAGACTCTGGTGGTGAACGAGGCCTCACCCTTTGTGTGAAACTGTGTCACCATTGAAAGAGGTCCTTTAAGGTATCAAGCTCTCTAATATATTCATTACAAGCTCTCTAGTTTCATCATATGGCACTGGAGTTACCACCACCTCCACCACCATATGGTGTTGGAGGAACTAGTTTCAGCTAGGTGAAGCACCTCATACTCTTGAATCACTTCAGTCTATATTGTATAAGTGCCCATCTAGTTTGAAAATAAAAACAAAATTGAGTACCATCCTAGAAACCAAAGAGCCTCAGACCTTCTCTACATTTTATTCCTCTTGATCTAAGGTATATTTACCAACACTCACACACATTTGTATTGCATTCATACATTGCATATTGCATATAATTGGTAATGTGTGTATTAATTTCCCTTAATTTGTATTTTAATAATTTTTTGGGAATTTTTAATGATTTTTGAAAACAACTTTTTTAAATTAAAATTGGTTTTAGAAGTCTTTGGGGTCAATCTGCAATTTTGAATTTTCAATTTTATCTCTGGAAGTTCACTGGGGTAGAAACTGAAAGCAATAGAGACTTCAAGGTGTTTGTGTAATTATTTTCAAAGCACGCGTTTCAACCTTAATCTCAGCCTTACACTTGTCAGCCAGATATCGGTCCATTTTGTGTTTCTTCTGAGAGACATAAGCCTTGCTTTTTTTCGACCCTTAGATTGTTTTAATCAACGATCTGCATGCGTTCGGGCTTAATCCCTGTGAATCTCTCTTAAGACAATTAAAAGCGTTTTAATCCACCGCTTCTCTTATATCGTTGGATCAAAGTCAACTTCCGAAGACTAAATCGTAGACCTTGATTTGGAACCTCATTCTCGAACCTTCTCAGCCCCTATATAAGGAGCCTTACTCTCAGCCATTTAGAAGCTTTTTCCACTTCGTCATTTCTAGACTGAGAAGAGAGTAGAGAGATAAGAGAGAGAAATCAGAGAGAGAGAGAGAGTTAGAAACCCTAACCCTAAATCGTCCAAAACACCTTTCAAACCCTAACCTCTTTCAAAACTAGTTATATACAAAACACAACCTTGAGTGTTTGAGAGTTTGAGAGTTGGTTTGTTAAGTTGTTTCGTGCTGTAACCTCTTTGTGTTAAGATCTTGTTTCCAAGTTAAGCATTAAGCTAGATATGTGTTTCTGTTTCATAGAAATTTTAGATCTGAGTATTTTATGTTACATTACACCTAGATCTGCATTTATTGTTTCTCATCTTGAGAAATTTGTTGTTGATTCTTTTTCTGTAAATGTTTTCATACTCAAAATCAACAATAATATTTTCTGTTTCTAGTTCTTTTGAAATAAGACCTTTGACCTAGTTGGAATCGCACTTGGTGATTTTCAATCTCAAAAATATTTTTTAAAACCCTGAGATTGATTAAGATCTTAATACGTCTTTTGAGCAAGATAGCCGTGGATTCTGGGTTGATTTTAAAGGTCAAATAAGGTTCAAGTTTCCTAAAAGAGAGAAACTGGAAATCATAGCATATAGATCTGATTTGTAATTTGCTAGGACTGCTTGTAAAAATAAGCGTGGGTGTTTGCATGCATGTGTTAGATCACAATCACAAACACTTACACACTACAACACTGAAAGTGTTGGTAATAAGATCTTGATACAAGAGTCGATGTAAAGACTGGAACAAAGTGAAGTTAGAAAACTAGGAGAACAACATCAATAATCACAACTGCAGCAAAGTTATAAGGACACCAGTGGGTACATTACTAAACTTGTATTGGTCTGATTTGTGTGCATGTGTGTTGTGTAGTTTGTAACTGTTATATTTGTTTTAGTGGTTTTTTCTTTTTACTTCGTAGAGGGAGTCGTGGATGTTTCCTCAGTTGGTTGAGGTTTTACCAAGTTAAAAATATCTTGTCCTTAATCTTTCTACATCTCCTCATCTCATTATGATAAGTGTGTTGATTTAAAACTATTTTTGTTTTATTTTTCAAAACTAGTTAACAAATCTTGAACAGATCTCGTGCATATTTTTTAAACACATCTTGTGATTAAACTGATTTGATTTCTAGAAAAGAATTTCCTAAAAAAAATAGTTCAGAGTTACTTAAGCAGTTTAATCTTGTATTAAACGGCTTTAGTAACAGTATTTCAATTGGTATCAGAGCTTAGGAAATCTTTTTAAAAGATCTTGTGTTTCTGAAATTGTTTTCTTATAATCAAAACAATGGATGAGAAAAATGAAAGATTTGGTAACTTGACCAGACCCCCACTCTTTGACGGAAACAACTTTGCTTACTGGAAGGTAAGAATGGATGCTTTCATACAAGGAACCTTGGGAGATGATGTTTGAGATATTGATGAAAATGGTTACACTTATCCTACTAAACCATCCACTGAAGGAAGTAATGAGAGGATTAAGAAAGCATTAAGCGAGTTCACACAAGAAGAGAAGCAGACTTCTCGAAACAATAACAAAGGCAAAAATGCTATTTTTATGTCCATAAATGAACACGAGTTCAAAAGGATCTCATCTTGTTCCACTTCTAAGGAAGCTTGGGATACACTGATCACTGCACATGAAGGTGACACTAGAGATAAGTCTGCTAAAACTCAAATGCTTGTTCAGAAGTATAACTCACTAATTATGTCAGATTTTGAAACTTTTGATGACTTATACATGAAATTAACTGACATTGTGACCAAACTGCAGGCTAATGGGATAACTTATGATAGACATGAAATTGTATCTAAAATTCTAAGATAATTGCCATAGAAATTTGACAACAAAAGATATGCTAATGAGGAAATGTGTGAACAAAATCTCACTCCTGAATTACTCAATAGTAAACTTCGAACTGTGGAAATGGAATTAGAATTTAAGAAACAAATGACCCAGTCCCATAGGAAATAGACTAGTTCCAAGCTGAGTTTTTCCTCTAAGTTGTTAAAACCTGAATTTACTATTTCCACAGATGATTCTGATGAGGAATGTGATATAGATAGTTTGGATAATCAAATTTCCTTGATGTAAAAACAATTTATGAAAATTATCAAATTTAGAAATAAATTGGCAAACAGAAAAAGGCAAGCCAAATTATCCAAGTCAGTCTAATTACAAACCTCATGAGAAAGGTCAAGACAAACATCACAAGGATATGAGACCCAACAAAGACTTCAATAACATTGAGTGTTTTAGATGTGGAAAATTAGGACACATAGCACAAGACTGTATAGTGAAACTGAACACTGCCAATAAACATACTAGGGCCAACATTTACAAAACATGGGATGATTCAAGCGATTCTAAAAACAAGGAACCTGAATCTTATGATTGTTTTGTTCCTTGCATGTCCTTCTTTGCTAAAATTATATACAATGATGATATGCCTATGTATGAGAATGATGATAGTAACTCTACTCCTGCTGTTGTGAATCATGATGCTACTAGTTTAGATGCTTTACTTTCTGAGAATATTGTTAGTTCTACCACGAGGTGTGTGAGTCAAAGGGAATGTGATAATGACGATGTCCATGGGTGCGTGAGTTCAAGAAATGAATCCTTAGGGGTCAATTCACACATTGCACTTAGTGATTCAGACATTGAAGACCTCCCTGACATTCACACACTTTATGCGAAAACTCTCAAGAAAAGCACTAGACTAGAAAAGATAGTGAAAGATCTCACTAAGAAATTAGAAGACTTAAGTCTGATGGTTAAACTTAACTCTGAAGAGTATACTACCCAATGTTTAACTCATGAAAGTGAAGTCAAAATATTTGATCAAAAATTGAAGAATTGGATTGAAAAAAATGAATCTCTGGAGAAAAAAAATATAAAGTGACTTTATTAGAATTGGAACAATCCAAAGAAAAGACAACAACTGTTTTAAAAAAAATTGCAAAATTTGAAAATAATTCAAACTGTTTTGATGGATTTGTTGCTGATTCCAAAACCAATTCTGATGATCGAACTGGAATAGGATTTTGCCCCAATTTGAAGACTCAAAGTAAAATCCTTGAACCAATAAAGTTTGTGTCAGGAGGCAAAAGACCTGTAGAAACTTCTCCAGATTTTCATTCTCTGAAAAATGAGTTTGACAAAAATCAATCTAGTTTGATATTGGGGAATCAAGTTGCTCTAAGTGTGAAAGTCCACCTAAGACTAAATATGTCTACCCCCTATTAGTAAGAGTGATTCGGTATTTCAAACTGTCCTCCCTAGGAGTAAGGTTCAACCTCAAAAATTCATCAAGCCTATGCTTTGAGACTTTCCTAAAGAGATACCAACTTCGAACAACTTGTTTTGCTCTTACTGTGACTTGTATGGTCATTCATTTGATGGATGCTACTCTAGAAGCTTAGTCAAACATGTCTCTATTACTTCTATGTAACAAAACTTTAACTATTCTAGGAGAAGTCATAACAATTATATTCTTCTTAGAGAACCAGACAAAAACTCTAACTATAGAAGGAGAAAGAATAAAACTAAAAGATCATTTCCAAGAAGTGTTTCAAGACACTTTTCTAAACCAAGTGCTCATACTTTCCATAAAATTCAGCCTCATATGCAAAACATTTTTCAACAAAAATCTAATGCTCATAAATTTTATCAATTAAGAGCAAATAAGCGCAAAATGAAAACAAGATCTGTTTGGGTTAGAAAAGATGAGCTATTACTCCAGATGAAGTGTAATATTGTTATTACTGCTTTAAAAGCTAAACACACTCCATCTGGTTGGTATTTAGATTCTGTATGTTCAAAACACATGACTGGGGATGATACCAAACTTTTCAACAAAACCATCTTTGCTGGAGGAAAAGTTATTTTTAGTGATGGTGTATCATATCAAATCATTGGTAAAGGAATACTCCAAGAAGAAGGATTACCTTTACTTGAAAATGTTCTTCTAGTAAAAGGTCTTAAGGCAAACCTACTCAGTATCTTGCAATTTTGTGACTCAAATCATACTATCACCTTTTCAAAGAATAATTGTAAAATTTTAAATGAAAAAGGTGAGTGCATTATTACCGGACTCAGGACTCCGGACAATTGTTATACTGTTCAAAATAGTGCTGAGGTCTGTAACATTGCCAGAATGGATGACAATGAGATATGACACAATCATATGGGTCACATAAATTACGAAAATCTTAGTAGACTGTCATGTCAAGAAATAATTAGAGGGATTCCTAAGATCAAACCTATTTCTAACATTGTCTGTGGTTCTTGTCAAGAAAGAAAAATTATTAAGGCTCCTCATAAGAAAGTCAAAGATATTCTTACCTCTAAACCCTTGGAACTCATCCATATGGACCTTATGGGTCCTTCTCGAACTGTTAGTCTCTGTGGACAAAGTTATATTCTTGTTATGGTTGATGACTTCACCAGATTTACTTGGGTAGCTTTCTTAAAATAAAAGTCTGACACATTTCAAATATTTTTGAAGATTTTACTTCGAATTGAAAATGAGAAAGACTCTCAGGTAAATAGGACTCGTAGTGATAGAGGTGGAGAGTTCTTAGATACAGGTGTTATAGAGTATTGTGACTATAATGGTTACAAACATAAATTTAGTGCTCCTAAGACTCCTCAATAGAACGGTATAGCTGAGAGAAAGAATCGTACCCTTCAAGAGATAGCACGTGTTATGATTCATGCTAAGACTTTACCTAAGTATTTTTGGGTAGAAGCCATTCGTACAGCGTGTCACATTATCAATAGAGTCTATCTTAGAAAGAATTATAAACAAACTCCTTATGAATTTTGGTATGGGAAAAATCCCAATCTTAAGTATCTTAGAACCTTTGGTAGTACGTGTTATGTCTACAAAGACAGAGAACATTTATCCAAATTTGAGACTCGATGAGATAAATCCATCTTTCTAGGATATTCTCCTAACAGTAGAGCTTACCGTCTTTATAACCTTCGCACTAAGACGTTAATGGAATCCATAAACGTTGTTGTAAGTGACACTACTGTACCAAAGTCCTAAATTTAGAGTGCCTTTAATGTATTTTATAATTCTTTTAACACAAGTTAAATGGCTCTCCTTAGGATTGTTTTGATAACGGGCACACACACTAACAACATACATAATATTAGGACGCGAGGCAGTAAGATATAGTAAGGTTCCAATCATACTACGATAAAGGGTTGGATCTATGGATTTCTCAGTTTCATCTTTAGACAGTTTAACCGTAGTACTCATGGGAGTTTTAGGATCTTTTGCACTCTCAAGGCCAAATTTTTTAATAATCTCTAATGCGTATTTGGATTGCGAAACGAATAAGCCTTCTAAATTTTGTTTGACTTGAAGTCCTAAGAAAAATTGCAACTCCTCCATGAGAGACATTTGAAATTCTTTATGCATACTTTCAAAAAAAGATTTAACTTCTTTAGGGGAGGTTGATCCAAAGATGACATCGTCAACATATACTTGAGCTATAATGATATGTTTGTCAAAATGTTTGACAAAAAGGGTTTGATCATTTCCACCTCTCTTAAAACCTTTGTCTAAGAGAAAGTAGGAAAGGCGCTCATACCAGGCTCTTGGGGCTTATTTTAAGCCATACAAAGCCTTTTTAAGAGGAAAGACATGATTTGGATATTTAGGGTCAATGAACCCTTTTGGTTGTTCTACATAGGTCTCCTCAGTCAAAATTCCGTTAAGGAAGGAAGATTTGACATCCATTTGGTAAAGCGTAAAATGTAAGTGGCAAGATATGGCAAAGAGAAGACGAGCAGATTCTAATCAAGTAACAGGAGCAAAAGTCTCGTTAAAATCTATTCCCTCTATTTGAGAGTATCCTTGAGCACCTGACGATAGTAAGAGCACATCAGGCGCATGTTACTATATTGGTAATAAATTGGTAGGTTGGAGTAGTAAGAAACAAAACTGCACTTCTTTATCTACTGCTGAATCTGAATACATAGCCACTGAATCTGAATACATAGCCGCTGCCAGTTGCTGTGCTCAATTACTTTGGCTTAAGCAAATGCTATGTGGTTATGGTATTAAAGAGGAACAATTACATCTCTACTGTGATAATCAAAGCGCAATCAATATCTCTAAAAATCTGTTCAACACTCGTGAACAAAACACATAAAAATAAGACATCACTTTATTCGCGAATTAGTTGAGACTAAGGAATTAGAAATCAATTATCTTCCTACTGATTTGCAACTCGCAGATATGTTTACCAAACCTTTGGATTATAATAGGTTTATTGCCTTGCGTAAATCAATTGGAATGGTTTGTGCTGAATAAACTCTTGGATTTACCTAATTTTTCCCTTTGTCCATTTGAGACAAAATGGGGGAGAAATTTGAGTCTAATAAGAATTCATTTTTTTGTACATATTCTATAAGCTTGATCTTAGTGACTAATTGCAGGATTCTGTACAGTAACTCTGTTATATTCAACAGTTGTAATAGGGTATTAAATTGTATTTAGTTGAGTTATGTAATTTTCTGTTATAGGAAATGGGTAGATAGAATTTTTGTATAGGAATAGGTTTTTCCTTTTGTTTTTATTACCCTACGAGTCCAAGATGACTCAAAGGAGATTTTGTCTCATATTTCCAAAGGGGGAGATTGAATCACCTTATACTCTTGACTCACTTGAGTCTATATTGTATAAGTGCTCATGTAGTTTGGAAATAAAAACAAAATTGAGTTCCATCCTAGAAACCAAAGAGCCTCAGACCTTCACTATATTTTATTCCTCTTGATCTAAGGTATATTTACCAACACTCACACACATTTGTATTGCATTCATACATTGCATATTGCATATAATTGGTTATGTGTGTATTGGGTGTATTAATTTCCCTTAATTTGTATTTTGATAATTTTTTGGGAATTTTTAATGATTTTTAAAACAAATATTTTAAATTAAAATTAGTTTTAAAAGTCTTTGGGGTCAATCTGCAATTTTGAATTTGTGATTTTATCTCTGGAAGTTCACTGGGGTAGAAACCGAAAGAGCTAGAGACTTTAAGGTGTTTGTGTAATTATTTTCAAAACACGTGTTTGAGCCTTAATCTCAGCCTTACACTTGTCAGCCAGATATCGGTCCGTTTTGTATTTCTTCTGAGAGACATAAGTCTTGCTTATTTCCTACCCTTACATTGTTTTAATCAACGATCTGCATGCGTTCTGGCTTAATCCCTGTGAACTGCTCTTAAGACAATCAAAAACATTTTAATCCACCACTTCTCTTATATCGTTGGATCAAAGTCAACTTCCGAAGACTAAATCATAGCCCTTGATTTTGAACCTCGTTCTCGAACCTTCTCATCCCCCTATATAAGGAGCCTTACTCTCAGCCATTTAGAAGCTTTTGCCACTTTGTCATTTCTAGATTGAGAAGAGAGTAGAGAGAGAAGAGAGATAAGAGAGAGAAATCAGAGAGAGAGAGTTAGAAATCCTAACCCTAAATCGTCCAAAACACCTTTCAAAACTAGTTATATACCAAACACAACCTTGAGTGTTTGAGAGTTGGTTTGTTAAGTTGTTTCGTGCTATAACCTCTTTGTGTTAAGATCTTATTTCCAACTTAAGCATTAAGCTAAATCTGTGTTTCTGTTTCATAGAAATTTTAGATCTGAGCATTTTTTGTTACATTACACCTAGATCTGCATTTATTGTTTCTCATCTTGAGAAATTTGTTGTTGATTCTTTTTCTGTAAATGTTTTCATACTCAAAATCAATAATAATATTTTTCGTTTCTAGTACTTTTGAAACAAGACCTTTGACCTAGTTGGAATCGCACTTGGTGATTTTCAATCTCAAAAATATTTTCAAGACCCTGAGATTGATTAAGATCTTGATATGTATTCTGAGCAAGATAGCCGTGGATTCTGGGTTTATTTTAAAGGTCAAATAAGGTTCAAGTTTCCTTACTGAAAATCATAACATATAGATCTGATTTGTAATTTTCTAGGACTGTTTGTAAAAATAAGCGCGGGTGTGTGCATGCATGTGTTAGATCACCATCACAAACACTTACACACTACAACACTGAAAGTGTTGGTAATAAGATCTTGATACAAGAGTCGACGTAAATACTGGAACAAAGTGAAGTTAGCAAACTGGGAGAATAACATAAACAATTAGAACTACAGAAAAGTTATAAGGACACCAGTGGGTACATTCCTAAACTTGTATAGGTCTGATTTGTGTGCATGTGTGTTATATAGTTTGAAACTGTTATATTTGTTTTAGTGGATTTTTCTTTTTACTCCGTAGAGGGAGTCGTGGATTTTTCCTCAGTTGGTTGAGGTTTTACCATGTTAAAAATATCTTGTCCTTAATCTTTCTACATCTCGTCATCTCATTCTGATAAGTGTACTGATTTAAAACTATTTTAGTTTTGTTTTTCAAAATAAGTTAACAAATCTTGAACAAATCTCGTGTATATTTTTTAAACACATCTTGTGATTAAATTGATTTGATTTCTAGAAAAGAGTTTCTTAAAAAAACATTTCAGAGTTATTTAAACAGTTTAATCTTGTATTAAACGGATTTAGTAACAATATTTCACTAGGTACCTCCCCAGTCCCAGATGGATGAAGTGGCAGCAGCTTTCAAAACTTTGGTTGCAACGTAGCAAGCGATGCATGAACAATTTTCCCAGCTAAGACATAATATAATAAGACCACCCGGGGTCTCACCGAAGATGATTACTTCGATAGCTGTTCAACCACATCCTGAGGACAGGGGACCACCCCAAGAACCACAAAAAGACTAACCTACTCCTCAACAGGGAAGGATGTTGCTAACCCTAGGCGTTTACACCTGGGAGGTAAGGAAAGCCTTGCCCCGAGGATAGGTACGACGACATAAAGGATGCTACAGTAGACTATTAGGAGCCATATGAGGTTTCAAACAACACTATACGTCCTATCCAACAAAGTCGAGGTTGTGGAGCGAGACGAGCCGATGACGTCCAACAAAGAGAATCATCTTTTGATTGCTTGAGTAGAGGGCTAGCCTTTGAAAGGCTCAACCTAGTTAATGATCTGAGGCAGAGGTTATCCAGGTGAAGAAGTGTAGCTAGCTCACAAAGGTAAGGTGGTAAACATTGGCCTTATTATGGCCGACCCCAATATGGCCGAGACTAAGGCCAGGAGGTCAACAGTCGACGTTGTGCAGCAGCTGGGGAACCCTAAGTCCACCCCTTGGAGTTGGATGGGGATAACCTCGGTCAGGACAATGTTTCTAAACCATGGAATGACTCCATTAAATGGCTGGAAGAGAAGATAAGAAACCTCATAAAAAGCTGAGACCCACTACACAGGGGATTCTCAGAGGGCTCCCCATTTATGGCAAGGATTGTCAACTTCCTAACCCCTGCTAAATTAAATCCACATATGGTGTCTCCCAAGTACGATGGAAGTACCATATCGATATGTATCAGTCTGCAACGGACATTTATTCAATCCCTGATAAAATGAGGTGCCGATCTTTCTCAAGCACTTTGACAGGGGCTGTACATATTTGGTTCACTTCTCTTCCCAAAAATTATGTGGAGAACTTTAAGGGTTTGGCAGAGCGATTTATACACAACTTTTTTTGGGGGGTAAGACCTCAAAATAAGACCACTCACCTGCTGTACGTCAAGCAGGGAAGGAATGAGAACCTAAGAGACTACATTGCAAGGTTAAATAAGGAAAAGCTCGAGGTAGAGGATTATGAGGAGAGTATAGCGATGATAACTCTCACTGGAGTACTTTAAAAGGGAAAGCTACTTTGGAAGCTTGCTAAAGGCCCTCCAAAGTCTATGGATGAGCTGTTTGCAACAAATGGAAAGGTTATGAACGTAGAAGAAGCAATGGCTACAAAATATGATGATGATAATGGTAGTAGCAGTGGGAAATTTCAAAAGAAGAAGGATGGAAAGAAGAGGATTGTAGACGATAAGTTTGCACACTATACTCATCTAACTGTAAGCTACGAACACATCCTCAATAAAATAAAGAATGACAGATCCCTAAGATGGACGGAGAAGCTGAAGGCTCCTCTACATAAGAGGCATAAGAACCTATGGTGTGAGTTTCACCAAGATCACGATCATCTCACTGACAAGTGCTTTGCCCTGAAGGACAAGATTGAGAAAATGTTGAAGTATGGAAAGCTTAGAAAGTACATGGATGGTAGAACTCCTAAGGGAGGAAGATAAGACCCTAAAAGGAAGATAAATGACAGATTTCGAGAAGATGCCCCTACCAGAAGAGTAGAGGACTCAGATAATGATGATGATGACCCTGACCTCTCCCCAAAAGATGACAATGTCCCAGTCAAGAGGGTTAGTACAATTTCTTTCGAGGTAAATACCATATGTGGAGGACTGGTAGGGGGAGGTTCAGAGGTAGGTGATCGTAAGGCCCACATGGAAGTGGTCAAAGCAGTGGCTAAGGCTGAGGTCCTAAACTTGGCTTCCACAGAGGTTCAATAAGAAAAGGGAAAGAAGGTAGATATGGCCACACTTGTAGTTGTCTTATCACGTCTTGATTTCAAATGTATCTTAGCTCCCCACGATGACCCTATGGTAATCACAACAAGGGTTCATGGGTATGAAGTTCACATAATCCTCGCTGATGGGGGGTAGTTCAACAGATGTTATGTTTTGGCCCTATTTTAAGAGTATAGGCCTCAGCAAAGCTAGGCTTGCCCCTGATCATCATCCTTTGATTGGCTTCAGCGGTGAAAAAGTTCATCCATTAGGCATATATGAGATGGATGTAAGAATGGGAGACGAGTAGCCTAAGAGGTTGACCAGAAAAATCAATTTCGTTGTGATGGATGAAAACGTCTTCTCAGCATACAACCTCTTCATAGGACGAGTGGACCTCAAGGAATTTGAGGCCGTGCCTTCAACGATCCACCAAATCCTAAATTCCCGACTCCCTATGGAGTAGGGGAAGTGCAAGGTGACCAAACATCGGCACGTGAATGCTACTTCAACTCTGCGAAAGAGAGAGAGAGAGGATCATAAGAGGGAAACAACCACATACAACATCTACAGACTTGATTCTAGGGATGAGACAAAGCACAAGAAGGGAGAGGTCGCAGAAGAGGTAGAATCCATCATCCTCAATGAGGAAGAGACAAAAAACACCATCCAAATCAGTAAAGCCCTAAGACCTGAGATCAAGGAAGAACTAGTGAATCTTTTGTGGAAGAGACAAAGTGTTTTTGCCTGGAGCCACGCAAACATGCCAGGTATTGATCCTGAGATCATGTACCATAAACTCAATGTCGTAGAAGATGCCAATACCATAAAATAAAGAAGAAGAGTATACTCAAGAGAGAAGTATGATCTCATTATAGAGGAGGTTAGAAAACTTGAAGCGACGAGGTTCATCAAAGAGGTCATATACCCTGAGTGGTTATATATCATTGTCATTGTGCCAAAAGTAAATGAGAAATGGAGGATGTGCATAGACTTCACTGATTTGAACAAGTCTTTCCCAAAAGACAGTTTCCCCTTTCCTTGTATTCATCAGATGGTGGATGCCACAGCAAGGCATGAGCTCATGAGCTTCATGGGTGCGTATTCTGGGTATAATCAGATCTTCATGAATGTGAAATATTCAGAGAAAACATCACTCATCACAGATAAGGGAACCTATTACTACAAGGGCATGCCCTTCGCCCTGAAGAATAAAGGGGATACCTAACAACGCCTTGTAAATAAGATGTTTGAGGATTATAAAGGCAAGTCCATGTAAGTGTATGTGGACGATATACTGATGAAGATTCTGAAGGCCGACTCGCATGTTGTCGACCTTGAAAAAACTTTTAACACCATGGATAAGTATAAAATGAAGCTCAATCCGGCCAAGTGTGTCTTAGAATTAGGAGAAGGAAAGTTTCTATGATTCATCATCAATCAAAGGGGAATAGAGTCCAACCCTGAAAAGATCAAGGCTTTGTTGGAAATGAAGATGCCAAGAACTATCAAAGACGTTCAAAGGCTAACCGAAAGAGTCGCTGCACTTAACAGCTTTGTCTAAAGAGCTACAAACAAGTGTCTTACTTTTTTTAAAGTGCTTAGAAAGGCCTTAGAATGGGATGAGGAATGCGACAAAGATTTTAAGGAGCTTAAGTCCTACCTCGGATCCCCTATACTCATATCTCTACCCATTATGGGTGAGAATTTATATGTATACCTAGCTGTCTCAGAGTCAGCCATTAGTGCTGCAATAGTAAGAGAAGATGATGGAATGCAGAGGCCAGTATACTTCAATAGTAAATATCTTCAAGGGTCTGAACAAAAGCACCCTAGGATGGAAAAATTAGCCTATGCTTTGATACACGCTTCTAAGAAAATGAAGCCATACTTCCAAGATCACTCTATGGTCATCCTGACTGATTCCCCACTCAGACAGGTCCTCCATAAACCTAAGTCAGGAAGGATGATGACCTGGGCCATCGAGTTAGGGGAATATGACATCGTTTATCAACCCAGGATTGGCATCGAGGGGCAAGAACTCATAAACTTTGTGGTCGAGTTTACTTGGGAGGAGGCTGAGATTGAGATAAGTTAAGAGGTTGCAGATGAACCAAACCGAAACTTCTTCTAAGATCCAGACGAGGTTGAGTCAAGCAAAGACAAAAAATGAATAGTTGAGAATGAGTAAGACAGTTACCTTTTCAAGAAAGGAACCCTATCAGAAGGAAATTTCTCTTCAAATGAAGCTGTTTGGAACCTCTTCGTCGATGGGTCATCCTGTGAAACGGGGTTGATAGTGTCGGCACCAGATGGTATCGATATTGAATATGCACCGAGGTTAAAATTCAAAGCTTTGAATAACGAGTCAGAGTATGAGGCATTAATAGCAGGTCTTTCCTTGGAAAAATCCCTTAGTGTGGCTAACTCCTAGTCCATAGTGACTCAGGGTTGGTCGTCAACCAAATCCTGGGAGTGTGTGAGGCCAAGGATGAAAGGATGGACAAGTACCTAAAGAGGGTGAGAATGATGCTAAAAAGATTCAGGGAAGTAAATATGAAGAGGATACCTCGGCAAGACAACAGTCAAGCTGATGCACTAGCAGGGTTAGCCTCAGCAACAAGGACGGACGTAAGAAGAACTGTACCGGTTGATATGCAGCTCAATCCGACCATTGAAGAAGAAGAGGTTTCCAGACCTTGCCTCAAATTGAATATGGGAGCTTCATGGATGGATCCTCTTATCAGATACATTAGAGAGGGAGATCTACTAGAGTCGAAGTTAAAAAGGAGAAAGTTGAGGTTTAGAGCTGTAAAATTCTCAATTATAAGAAATGTCTTATACAAGAAGGGTTCCTACTCCCTCTCCTCAGATGTGTCCACCCTTCAGAGATTCCACATATCTTGCAAGATGTGCATGGGGGCTCCTATTCCCATCACATAGGAGGAAGATCTTTAGCTAAGAGGATAATAACTCAGGGGTACTAGTGGCCGACCATAACCGAAGATGCTGCTGTGTACGCAAAGAAGTGCGATAAGTGCCAAAGGTTATCCACCATCCCTCATCAACCTATGAATTCAATAATCTCCCCTTGGCCATTTGAAATATGCGGTATTGATTTGGTAGGACCCCTGTCAAGAGCTGTAAATAATTATCGATTTTAGCTCGTGGCAATTAATTATTGCTTCAAATGGTTATAGGCTGAGCCAATGATCACAATCACTGAGCAGAAGACCTTCCAGTTCATCTGGAAGAACATCATATTCAGGTATGGTCTTCTTAACACCCTCATCTCAGACAATGAAAACTAGTTCACGAATGTTTTCTTAGAGAAATATTATGAAAGAGTAGGGATCAAATAATTCTTCTTTTCTCCTGGCAGTCCCCTGAAAAATGGTCAGGCCAAGGTCACAAACAAAACAATTCTTGATGGTATAAAAAAGAGGTTGGAAGAGGCAAAGGCAGATGGACTGATGAGGTATATGCCATTTATGGGCCTATAGGACAATATCAAGGACACCAACAGGAGATACTCTATTTATGTTGGCCCATGTCTTAGAGGCTATCATCCCTACGGAGGTAGGACTTCCTACCCATAAAGTTCAGACCTATGGCCCTCAGAGGAATGGGGAAGAGAGAAGACTTGATCTTTATTTGATCGAGGAAAGAAGATAATAAGCAGAGATAAGATAGGCAGCCTACCAGTAGAGAACTGCGAGATTCTACAATCTAAGGGTGAAATCAAGGCCTATAGCTGTGGGAGATCTAGTCCTACAAAAGACGTTTTAAAAGGCAAATAAACTTCATCAAAATTGGCATGGCCCCTAGAGGGTAGTTGATGAGGATGTGCCTGGTACCTATCGGCTAGAAAATCTTGAAGGAGAACCTTTCTACAACCCTTGGAATGCAAATCACTTAAAGAAATATTACTTATGATGTTGCAGTTCTTTTTTTTTGAATACATGTACCAGTTTATATGAAGGGTGTCAATGAAAAGAGAGCAATGTTGCGCTAATACTGTTACATTGTGTTTAAACATCATTATATGGTTACCTCAGACCTTAAACATCATTATTTTAGTGGTAAAATATTGAGGTGAAACATCATTATATGGTGACCTCAGACCTTAAACATAATTAGTTTGATGGTAAAATATTGAGGTGAAACATCATTATATGGTGACCTCAGACCTTAAACATCATTAGTTTAGTGAAAATTATGGGAGTAAACATCATTATATGGTTACCTTAGATCTTAAGCACCATTAATTTGGTGGAAAAATATTGAGGTGAAACATCATTATATGGTGACCTTAGACCTTAAAAATCATTAGTTTAGTGAAAATATGAGGTGAAACATCATAATATGGTGACCTCAGACCTTAACATCATTAGTTTGGTGAAACTTTATGAGGGTAAACATCATATTATGGTGACCTCAGACCTTAAACATCATTAGTTGGATGAAAATTTATGAGGGTAAACATCATATTTTGGTGACCTCAGACCTTAAACATCATTAGTTTGGTGAAAAATTATGAGGGTAAACATCATATTATAGTGACCTCATACCTTAAACATAATTAGTTTGGTGAAAATTTATGAGTGTAAACATCATATTTTGGTGACCTCAGACCTTAAACATAATTAGTTTGGTGAAAATCAAGAGTGTTAAAAGGCCATCAGATTTACAAAGCAATAGAATCAGAAGAAGTTGAACTAATAATTATCATTAAATTTATTCAGAGTTACAAATTAAGAGTGTTAAAAGGCCATCAGAGTTCACAAAAATAAGAGGTACAAAAGGGAAATCAAATGTACAAATGATGAAATGCTTCACAAGGGCCTATGTCTCTGCAGCTACAGTCATTTCATCACGGACGACGTTTCTCACCTCAGCTCCATCATCATGATGAATGGAATCTTCAGTCTCAGTGACCTCTAGGGGAGCAGTCTCAGTTGGAGCAGCATTAACCTCCTCAACTTCTTGCAAGGCCTGAGCAAATTGGGTATCACCAAAGCCAAGACCCATAAAGTCTGAAGTAGCCAAGCTCCCTGAATCTTTCTCCTTAGTGGCTGCTTATTTGTAGTTTCTTTGATACACCTTTCAAGATATTCAAAGCCAAAACTGAAAAATTCTTTGGAGACCTTATAGTCTTCAATGGTCTTCTCTGCAATATCTTCTAAATCATCCCTAACTGCAGCATCAACCTTAGACTAAAGGTCATCATCCTTAGCCTTTAGAGCTACATCATGGTCCTTTTTGAGCTTGGATATGTCATTGTCCCTATTCTTGACAACTCCCGTCAACCTTTCAACCTCTGTATTCAAAGTGTCTTGAACCTTCTTAGCTTCTTGACCCTTCTCTATAAGGGGAATCTTCTTCACAGTTCAATTAACAAAGCGATGGAAAGATAAGATACCCTGCAGAAGAAGGTCAGAGGTAAGAATATATGAGGTACAATCTCTAAAAAGCCGAGGTTACACTTGTGAAGAGAAAATGATCAAACTAGTAAAAACTAGTACCTAAATGGACTTGTGGAGAGCAAACTCGGCCAATAATGGGACGTCCAAAGCCCGTAAGAAATACTTGTCCTCTTCAGTCATTATTGTGCCGATAGCATCGACAACCTTCACACTATGGTTGATCAAGCTATCACTGATCTTCAGCTGATAAAGGCGAGAAGCTAAGGAATCGTCTATAGAGATGGGGATATCACGATCCCTGGCTTGAGCCTTACTCTGCCTCGTATGCTCTGGGTCGACCGTAGACTTCCTATTTTTATTAGCATTGGCCTGGGATGTGTCGATGTTCTTCTTGGTGGTAGGTGGGGGGTACATTTTTTTCCACCCCTTTTCTCCATCAGCTTTATAAGACTGGGAGCAGACATTTCCCAAAGGTCGTCCGATATGCCTTCAGGGCGTTCTGTAAAAGGCAAGTCTCAGAGTTAGTCAATCAGAGATATAAAAAGTAAGAGGTATAACTTCAATAAAATTAAAACTTATGAAGCTCTCCTAAAAGGCCACCATCCAAAACTGTCTGAGAGAGGTAATAATGGGTCATCAAATGTTCATATTTTTCAAGACGACCCTACTCGCCCTGATTGTGAAGGTGCTCAACTTTTTGGCAATTGTCTTGGATAAGTCCAAGGTCGGATTTGGCAGCAAGGGAGACCTTCGCCCATCTCAAAGGGTCCTTAGAACCAACGTTATAGAAGCCTCATTAGAACCAAATTCCTATGCCCCGAAATAAAGAAATACTGAGGTTTCCAGCTATGGTTCGAAGTTTGGTTAACCAACAACATTTTCTTCTCTGATTTCCTAGCTAAGAAGTGGTAATAGCTAGGGTGGTTTTTGGCAGAGGATGGCACATAACAACCATTGAAAACCCTGACTGGAAGGTCTGAGTGGTGGATAGCCCTCCAGAGGATGATGGCCACAATCATAACCCTCCAGGCATTAGGAGATAGTTGTGGAGGGGAAAAATTTATATGGGAGAGTATAGATACGATGGAAGGGTGGATAGGAAGAATAAAGCCTAATTTGAACATCTTCTCATAAACACAGATCTCTCCATCTCGGCCATCAAAAGCCCTCTCATCCCCTAGAGGTTTCCTAAGGATGATGGAAGAATTGATGAACTAGAGGTGACTAAAAGTAAGAGGGTCGTACTCGCTGATGAATCTCTCAATCTTGGCCGCCTCAGATGTATCAAGATCACTCTACTCATAATCATCACCACCCCAGCAACGTCGGTCTGGGCAGGCGCAGGAACACCACTAGGAAACCTCTAAGTAAATTCATCCCCGATGGCGCCGATAGAGGAATGGCATCAATGATGGGTTGAATGGCGCACACTGGGCCCAAGGATTTCAACATCAGAGGACTTATGTGAAGTGTTATCGCTTTGGTGAGACGAGGCACGACCTAAAACTTCGGCTTCCTAGGGAACCTCACCCTGCCTAGGAGAGTAATCCATAGCCTCTTAAAAAGAGTTTATAGACATGGGGTCTGAGGAGGATAACTCAGACTCAGAAATTGGTGCTGGATCCTTAGGAACCTTTACAGGCTCAATGGGATCGACTGGCTTAGGGTATATAACCTTTAGTGGTGGTGGAAACATGGGTCTAAGAGGAAAGGCCCCAGCCCTATGAGCTTCCTCTTGGTCTAGCTCTATTTGCCTAATTTTCTCGAAGGTCTTCTCACGAATAGATGGGAACTCTTCTATGAGTTGTTACAAGGGTCTGAGCATAAGTAAGACGACACTACACTTAGAATGACCTAAACCACAAATATTTACACAACGTAAAAGAACTCCAACTCAAGATCAAAAAGTGAAACTAGCAAAGTTTCAAATGAAGAACTTCAAGAACAGGGTCATTGAAAACCTAAAGTAGGGCTATTTTTGGCTAAAACAACCTCGGAGGTATATACAACGGTCCCTAAACCACTCAACCACTGCTATCCTAGCCCTACAACCACCAATACTGGTGAAAGCCCTCGCCGAAAAATGCAAAAGTTCACCAAAACTCATAAATGACGATGCTGTAACTAAAAATGGAAAAGAGGGGTGGAAAATAATACGTGGCTAATTACAAAAGAGAGAAAAGAAGGTTTGGAAGCAAAGAAATCTCTGAATCACAGCAACAATGGAAGGTTTGTAGAGAGAGGAAGTTGCAGAACATAGGAAGGATAAAATAGTGGATGAAAAAGAAGAAGGGAAGAGAAGAAGGTTTTTAAACCTACCTAATGATGGGGCGCGAGTACCAATGCCCCATCATTACCCTAGGGAACCCAAAAGACAAGTCAGAATAACCTCACCTTGGGGAACATGCTTCACTTCAGTAAGTGATATGTGTCAAGAAAAAGTTGACACCCAAAGAGACTCAGCCTCTGCCTTAACTACATATCCCTCAATCGTCTATTCACATAGAAGACTAAGGGCTAGGGGGTGATTGATATGCCCAAAGTGAAACCTCGTACTCTGAGTCACCAACCTCGCCCAGTCTCACAACCGAGGTACAAGAAGCCTATGGAAACCATCAGCAAGGTCGTCTTTACAAGGTCGGCCCCTCACACACCAACCTCAACTAGCAGTCAGCCGAGGTCAGCAAAGTTTCATGGGCTCGATCATCTGCCAACATCATCATCGGCCTCAATTAACATTACAGCTACCTCATACCTAGCCTCGATCAGCCCTCCTGACCGAGATCATCATAGTTATTAACAAGACAAAGAAACTACATCTGACTCCGCTAACCTCGTACCCATCCAAGCCGAGGTTATATCAGTCAATGACACATGGCCGAGCATTTACAAGCACATGTAAGGTTTGCTCACATGGATAAATCAGTCATAATCGAATCATTCCCCTCACGTGAGGGAATATTGAGGTCATCATTATCTACCCAAGATCATCCAGGGGTGACTCTCATACTGGTTTGATCCTCATGCACATGCTCATTACATGCTTTGGGGGTACATTACACCCCACAAGCACTATATATATAGGTCATTATCTACCTTGTAAAAGGATCCATAATTGCAACCCTAGCAAAAACTATGTTGGTTTACATAGTAGAGAGAGAAAGCTTGAGAGATTGTATCTAGGGCCATTAGTGCCTTCACCTAGTTCTATTACTCACACACTCACAGTGGACATATGCCAGATTGGCTGAACCGCTTAAATATAAGTGTTCATCATCTTCTCCTCACCTCATTCTATTACATATACATATACTCTTGTGATGTCATTATTGTCAACACCTTACCTAGTGGTGCTATTTCCAGCATCATCAGCGACGTCGGTTGTTCAAACGAAAATAAGGCTCGTTTGAATGAGAATGGTACCTGGTTAGAACGAAAGCAAGTTCGTTCGAATGATAAAGGTATTTCATTTGAACAAGCTTCAAATGAGCTTCAAACGATACAAAACAGTATGCCCTCGTTAGATGCTCGTTCGATGTAATGATCAAATGACCTTTCTCATAAGAATGTAACATCGTTCGAACGAGAAACTAATCTCATTTGAACGAGGTTAAAAATAAAAAAATTATTTTAAAAACTTTAAAGTACCAGCCCCGTTTTTCAATAAAAAATAAATATCCCCAAAAAAGCCTTTATACCTTCTTGAGATTTAGTGGAGTCTTAAACTTGGAGATGTTTGTGTTTGGTTTGACGAGTTAGTGCGAGTTGATTTGTAACGGGATACGCCAAATATGCCAAAGTGCAAATAAAATAAATAAAATTCCTAAGCTAAAATATTTGTGCTTACAAATCTCCCCCATTGGCTATTCTGGTATGAAAACTAATTGAAACCCAAATTATAAACAAATCCCCCTTAAGACAAAAATTTAGTACCCTTCCTAAACCCTATAAATGGAATGGCATAAAAAAATAAGCTGTGTCTTCAATATCCACTTGTTATTCTTTTTGACACTTTGTCTTCATCCCATGTAATGATCTTCCATAAGTACCCTTACACATGAACCAAAGAAAATTCCCTGTGATGCATCGATCTTGAAATATAAAACAAAATAAAAAACTCATAAGGTAATATTTATCTCCCCCATAAATCAAACTAATCATCCAATCAAATCTTCATCGTAATTTCCTTTTTATCTGAAATAGACAAAGGATTAGAATCTAACTATGAAGTAAAAAACATCACATAGAAGAAGTAATATATCATCACAAAGATATATAAATAACTCATGTGTAATGATAATCTCAAAGGCAAAATCCACCAACTGTTTTTGAAGATTTTCAACTTTTTTCAAAATATGTAAATTTTATAGATACAATACGATACCATATATATTATATATGCAAAATATACCAAAGAAATTAGGGCACATGTATATAGGTATAAAAAATATATAACTTAACATAAACACATAAGTTTTACATACTAGCATAGTATCGACGTGTTTAAACATGTGGAATGGAATGAATGGGCATGAACTAGATGAAAATAAATTATAACTCAAACACTCAAATATGTTCAAGAAGTTCTAATTGATCGCAAAATTTATCAAACTAAGCTTTAGCCTCAAGTGACAATATAAAGTGAACTTAATGAATAAACAAGTACAATGCACACCAGCCTAGAATATTAATGATTCTACAAATAAATGGCGTCATGAAAAAATAAGAATAACTAGGATTGATTGTGCAAACCTCTTAATTTAAAATAAAGCCCCTAAAAATTAAACACATATCATATTTTCTATTATATTCTTTTCTTTTCTATTCTTTTCTTAATTCTTTTGAAGTGATTTCTTTGAATGATCAAACATTAATCTAAACTATGTTGGCCACTTTTCGGCAATTTTTCTATTTTTATTGCCTGTAATATTTTTATTGGGCTCT
The DNA here is from genome assembly GCA_949130495.1 of Sambucus nigra. Classification (NCBI taxonomy): domain Eukaryota; kingdom Viridiplantae; phylum Streptophyta; class Magnoliopsida; order Dipsacales; family Adoxaceae; genus Sambucus; species Sambucus nigra. The sequence goes on from OX422214.1 coordinate 304,706,534, forward strand.
TTCCAGTGGTGGCTTTCACGCAAAGGATATTTTGTTCCTTTTGCATCCCTTTCTCGTACTCACTCATATTTTTCCAATACTAATTAAACAAATTCTCATGGGAAACAGTTCTTACATGCACAAATCCCCCACAGTTATAAAGACATGTAGATAAAAAAATTGATGGGAGAACATCAATCAAAGCTCAAATATACATGTGAAGTTAATGTTTAAAGAGCTCGTGCATGTGTGTGTAGAGGCATATATAAATTTGAATCCATAAAGTTGATCAAGTTCAAAACAACTCCACAAAAACATGGTTTAGAACAATCTAAATGTCCTAGCCAAATGGAAAGTGCAGAGTGAATTGAGTTCAAACACACCAATATGCCATGCCAAATGTGTGAAACTAAAATACACAAAAACCAAAAATATTTTTGTATTTTTCAATATTTTTTACCAAAATAAAAATCTTTTTATATTTTTTCAATATGACTCAATAAAAGAAAAATATAATACGAAATACACATGTCATAACACAAGTAAACATATATCATGAAGCACAACTAGAGTGTGACAAATAAAATCATACAAGCAATCATTTATAAGATATAACGTTTAAAGTACCGGTCTAACATCTAGCTCCTCTAAATTGGATTTTCTAACCCATATAGATGCATACTTAACGCATCGGGTTTTAGGAACCAAGGTGACACTAGACTTCAACTTCCTAGGACCTCTTCTAAGATCATAACAAAATGACCTAAGGTGACCTTTCCTACCATAATGCGAACATGTGTAATCACGAGGAATTTTACCTAAGGTTTGACCTTTTCTAATGTCCTTGGATGTGGTTGACCTTCTAAAGCAAATAATGATCTTGGCTTTGACACTGGAAGTATTAGAAATATGGGAGTCGGTACCATCACTACCAAAACTACTAGAGTATTTTAAACAATCCTTTAACTTCAAAATTTTAGACTCGTGCTAAAAATTTGACTCTTCAAGTTTTAGGGACTCCTACTTCATATTTTTAATCATTTCTAGAAGGTTATCTCGCTCTCCCTCAATGCAAGCGAACTTATCCCTAAGAGTATTCTCACGTTCTCTCAAATCATTAATTAATATATCATTATCCTCAATGCAACGTACGCTAACCCTGTAAATTTTAAAATCCTCTAATTCTTTCTCTAAAAACCATACTCTATCATCACTCTCCTTTTTTAACAATTCTAAAATTTTAAAACCACAGTCCATGTCGATAAGATTCTTATGAAAGAAATCTCTTTGAGTCTGAAAAGTTTGCAAAAGATCCATAGCATCTTTAAAACAAAAAATAACATTTTTTCAAGAATTTCAATTCTTTTAGCAAACTTCAAATTCAAACGAGCTTAATTTTTACTATAGGAATCCATCGAGAGAAAAAATAAACCAAAATAAGAGATATGAATAAATAACCACCCTAAATAACACTAAACAAGGATCTACACGATAAATTAGTACAACCCGCTCTGATACCAATTTGTAAGAGATGGTATCCTCGTGTCAATCGTATCAGGACTTAAATCTTTGAAATAAAATTCAAGTTACTTATGGGTAATCCAAATGGTCATTTTGAGTGCGCCAATGTGTCCAAAAGGGTCGAAATAGTTTGAAAAGTGTACTCGGGGATTTGGATTGGGTCCCGGGGTATTTTTAGGCCAAACCGGCACCTTAGAGGGATATTTTGGTCTTTTGGATTTTCAGAGAAAAGAGACCTACGAATTTTATAGGTTTATATCATCAATTATGTTGAGGGGGTTAGGGTCAATAGTTACAAAAATACAAAGAGACCATTAGAGGAGGAAGGAGAGAAGTTTCAACGATTCCCACACCATTTTTGCACCACCACCACCACCGGAGTGTAGATCGGGAGGAGAGGAAGGCCACCCAAACATGTTTTTACAGAGAATCAGACCTACTATATTAGGCAAGTGTTTATCTTGCTAAATTGTGCATATATTATCATTGTTAGAGTAGGATTTAACAATACCCATGAATGAATGATTTTAACTTCAAATTGGATACTCAATTCATGATCTTAGATTGGATTTGCCTGCTGATTAAAGTCCTATCTGATTTGAAGACCAAATTGAAATGTATGGGATAATATAAATGGGAAAAATCTGGATTTAATGATGTATAGGCATGGAAGATCATAAAACTAAGTTTTATGGATAATTATGAAATAATGAGTTCTTGGGTAGGATTCTTGATGATTTGATGATATATTTACGTTGAAAATCACCCTTATATGTGTATATAATGTTTGGGAATCTTAGTTGTAAGTTTGGTGAAGAACCAAGAGGTCTTGGGTAAGATAAATGGATAAAAACGCAATTGCGTAGAGGAAGAAGGAGACCTGTACATTTTCGAATCGATTCGGCCCAAGGGCGAATCTATTCAATCAGGAAAATCAATTCGACCATTGGGCGAATCGATTCGGTTTCTCTAATTTTGGCAATTTTCCCATTTTAGCCTTGAACTTGAAATCGATGAATGGAGGGACTTTTGGGATACCTTTAAAACATTGTTAGAGATATTTTGGTTACTAGTAGGTTAATGGTAGGATTGAGACTTAGTCATAAGTGAGAGAAATTAAGGCTAAGATTAACCGGTGTGATTTGTAATGTAATGAATTAATAATACGTAGGATATTCAAGATTTATTTATACTACGTTCAAGACATATATTATAGGTTGTGTGTATACCTTTATTGATGCTATATATATATAGGTTGTGTGAATTCTCATGTGTGAACGCACCTAGGCTACTTGGTATCACGGGATGTTCCGGATCATTAAAAGTCTTATCTTGATGAGCCCATTAGGGGGATTTTGACTTGTGCCTCAAAACATAGAAACTTAGGGATTGAGCACTGCTTGTGTGTATGAAAGTGCGATCAGTCATTTGGGTGCGTTACGTGTGTACGTATCCCAAAGTCTTAGAACTATGTTCGCCTCCAAATTGTGTGAATTGTGAATGTATGTTTTCAGAGTGATTCCGAATGAGATGTCCTTTACTTAGTACGTGATGTACTGGGACTTGATAGCAGAGTATGCCTGCATCGCAGGTCTCCAGCTAGGGATGCCGTATTCATGTATATTATAAGAGTAATGTAAATATATATATGTGTGATTTATGCTACTGTGTGTGCATTAGTAGATAAGATAGATAGTGATATCTAAAGTAATTTAAGTAAGTGGGAACGTAATATCTAATTAGTGATTTTTACTGGCTAAAAGAGTTTAAAAATTAGTAACGTATTTTACTGGCAATACGGGTGGGCCCAACGAATTATTACGCACGGAGAGACTTAATTTAAACTAGTTAGGCGGGGTAGCATAACTAGGTTGGTTTAGAAGTATACGTTAGGCGTTCACATTAGTTGGGAGGTGAGGATATCAAGTGAGGGAACGTAAATTAATATGTATACAATATCTTATCCTTAATGCATTTTAAATACTTGAAAAATATTTTCAAACAATTTTACATGGGATCTGACCCGTTTCAAATCCATTTTTGTAATAACCTTTTAGGTGCCCAGCCTTAGGGACATTGGGCTTAGGAGTTCCCTCATATTTGACATGGCGCAGCAGCTGTCACTACACCAAACTGGGCGCATGGTCACGGATTTTATCCCTGACCATTGGACATGGCTCACGGATTTAGTCCGTGACCAAATCGGGCTTGACCATATTCGCTGGTCATGGCCCATGTCCCTGACCACAGTACTGGTCACGAATTCTATTGGTCATAGATTATGGTCGCGGATACTAGTCGTGACCTCATCCCAGACATGTTCATGGCCTTAGGCCATGACCTAATGTTCAACTTACTCGAATATTCTCGAAGAGGGTCATGACTCAAATCCGTGACTCATCCTTTGGCGTATCAAATTGGTCACATACCTTGTCACGACCTAGAGCTGTGTCCCCATTTTTGCGTAATAAAATAACAGGGATGATCATGTACTATATCCGTGACCATGTTTAAATATATTTTAAAAAAAATGGACAAGATTTAATCGGTTTTCTAGACATTCTAAAACTTGCGTAATGTATACCCCGCACAACCATAATGCTAAACAATAAATTATAAAAGCACGTGTGGTCACGAGACCCCCGGTTTGAGAGCATGGGGATATTATGAAACTCAGCCCATGCTCTCAAATCATGGGTCTTGTGGCCATGTGGTCAGTTCCTACAAGCTACGTTGGTCCCGTGGGAGGTGTTGGCACCGCTCACGGGGTCGTTTAATGGGTGGTTCGTGGTTTCGCCCTCTGACAACACGTTTTCAGGCCTAAGTGTAGATATTTTGAAATTTGGTCCATGCTCTCAAACCGTGGGTCCCGTGGCCACGCTGTCATTTCCTATGAGCTACGTTGGTCCCGTGCGAGTTGTGGGAGCCATTTACTGGCCATTTGGGGGAGTTATGGGGTTTAATCATCGGACAACAGGTTTTCAACCCAAACTGTGGATATTCTCAAAATTGCATGCTCTCACATCATGGGTCTTGTGACCATGCGATCGATTCCTATGAGCTAGGATGGTCTCGTGAGAGGTGTTAGCTACGTTCACGGGGCCGTTTGGCAGGTGGTTCGTTGTTTTGGCCTATGATAGCACATTTTAAGGCCTAAGTGAGGATATTTTAAAATTTGGCTCGGGCTCTCAAACTGTGGGTCCCATGACCGCGCGATCAGTTTATATGAGATACGTTGGTCCCGTGAGAGTTATTGGCGATGCTCACGGGGTAGTTAGGGGGACATTACGGGGTTTCACCTTCAGATGACACATTTTCAGACCTAAGTGTGGATATTCTCAAATTCGGGCCGTGATCTCAAACCGTAGGTCCCATGACCATGCGATCGGTTCCTACGAGCTACATTGGTCCCGTGTGAGGTGTTAGCACCGCTCACAGGGCTGTTTGTGGGGTGGTTCGTGGTTTCGCCCTATCAAGGCAGATTTTTAGAATTAAGTGTTCATATTCTCAAAATTTGGTCGTACAATCAAATCGTGGGTCCCGTGTCCACACGGTCGGCTCCTATGAGCTACTTGGTCCTGTGGGAGGTGCTAGAGCCGCTCATGGGGCCGATTGTGGGGTGTTTCCTGGTTTCTCCCTCTGACAGCTCTTTTTCAAGCCTAAGTGTGGATATTCTACAATTTTCACTGTGCTCTCAAACTGTGGGTATCGTGACCACATGGTCGGTTCCTACGAGCTACGTTGGTCTTGTGGGAGGTGCTGACGCCACTCACAAGGATATTTTGGGGGTGGTTCGTTGTTTCGCCCTCTGGTGGCATGTTTTCAGGACTATGTGTGGATATTCTAAAATTTGGGTCGTTCTCTCAAATCGTGGGGCCCGTGTCCATGTGATTGGTTATTACGAGCTATATTGGTCCCGTGGGAGGTATTAACACCGCTCACGAGGCTGTTTAGGGGGTGAGTTGTGGTTTCGCCCTCTGATAACACATTTTCAAGTCTAAGTGTGGATATTCTGAAATTTAGGTTGTGCTCTCAAACCATCGGACTTGTGGCTATGCGATCGGTTCTTACGAGCTACGTTGGTCCATTAGGAGGTGTTGTCGCTGATCACAGGATCGTTTAGGGGGCGGTTCATGGTTTCACCCTCTGACGGCATGTTTTCAGGACTAAATGTAGTTATTCTGAAATTTTATCCGTGTTTTCAAACTGTGGGTCCCGTGCCACGTGGTCGATTCCCATGAGCTACGTTGGTCCTATGCGAGTTATTGGCATCACTCACGAGGCCGTTAAGGGACGTTACGGGCTTTTTCCTTCGGGCGGCACATTTTCAGGCTTAAGTGTGGATATTCTCAAAATTGGGTCGTCCTCTCAAATTGTGGTTATCGTGACTACATGATTGGTGCCTATGAGCTACGTTGGTCCCGTATGATGTGTTAGCACCGCTCATGGGACCATTTGGGGGGTATCTCGTGGTTTCTCCCTATGACGACACGTTTTTAGGCCTAAGTGTAGATATTCTCAAAATGGGGCCGTACTCTCAAATCGTGGGTCCTATGGCCACGCGATCAGTTCCTACGAGCTACATTGGTCCCATAGGAGTGAAGCACCTTATACTCGTGACTCACTTGAGTCTATATTGTATAAGTGTTCATCTAGTTTGGAAATTATGACAAAATTATGTCTAACCTAGAATCCAAAGAACCTCAGAGATTGCACTACTATTTCATCTTTGATTGAAGTGATCTATACCTCATTACCAACACTCACACACAGTAGAATGGATCATATACATGTCATATTGCATATTAATGTGTGTACATATGTTGAGTGTGTTTAAATCCCTAATATTGCTTTTTAAATATTTTTTAGGATTTTATAAATATTTTAAAATAAGGTTTTAATTAATTAAAACTTGGTTTTAAAAGTTTGTGAGGTCAATCTGCTATTTCATATTGTTGGTTTAATTGGCCTAAAGTTACCTTGGGTAGAATCCGAAAGCGACAGAGACTTCAGGGTGTACATTGTAATTACTTTCAAACACGCATTTTATCTCTATTCATTGTCCAACATTTGTTGCTTCTGATGGGTGGAAAGTGTGTTTCTTTATAGAGTGTAAACCAGCGCACGTTTTCAACCCTTAGATAATTTTTATCGACGATCTGCATGCGCCCCTTTATAATCCCTGTAATCCCCTTTTGGACCAATCAGGAGAGTCTTTATCACCACTTATCGTGAACCATTGGATCCAAGTCAATTGATCTTGACTAAATCTGAACCTTTGATTTCAATCCCCATTCTCTAACCTTCTCAGCCTCCTATAAAAAGGCTCCTACTCTCACCCTTCAGAGACTTTTGGCCATTTCGTCCTTTGAGAAAATAAAAGATAGTAGAGAGAGAAGAGAGAAAAGAGAGAGAAGGAGAGAAACCATAAGAGAGAGAAAGAGTTAGAAAACCTAACCCTAACCCTAATTCATCCAAACAGTTCAAACCATATATAAACCTTCAAACCCTTGTATTTTCCCAAACACAACCTTGAGTGTTTGAGTTGTTGAGAGGTGATTTGAGAGTTGGTTTGTTGCTGTAACCTCTTCGTTCATTAGATCTTGTTTCCATCTTAATCATTTTCTTAGATCTATTTTTCTGGCATATAGAAATTTCAGATCTGAGTTCTTCATTATATATTACACTTAAATTGCATTTTTATTTCTCAGCTTGGGAAATATATTGTTGATTTGCTTTCTGTAAATGTTTTTAACTTTGAAATCAACAATAATGTTTTCTGTTTCTAGTTCTCTTGAAACAAGACCTTTGACCTAGTTTGGAATCGCACTTGGTGGTTTTCAATCTCAAAAATCTTTTAAAAAAACAGAGATTGATTAAGATCGTGATACGTCTTCTGAGCAAGATAGCCGTGGATTCTGGGATTGCTTTAAAGGTAAAAAAGGTTAAGTTTTGTGAGAAGAGAGAAAAAGAAAAGTCACTGCATATAGACTTATATGTAATTTGTTAGGACTGATTGTACATAATAAGTGTGTGTGTGTGTGCATGCATGTGTAGAGAGCACCTCCACAAACACTTTCACCCTACCACACGAAAAGTGTTGGTAATAAGATCTTGTGAATAAGAGTCGACGTAAAAATCTTTAACAAATTCGGAGTTAACAAACTGGGAGAACAACATCAACAATCAAAACTGCAGAGAAGTTACAAGGACACTAGAGGGTACATTCCTAAACTTATATAGGTCTGAGTTGTATGTATGTTTGTTATATAGTTTGTAACTGTTAAAATTTGTTTATAGTGGAATTTTTGTTTTTACTCCGTAGAGGGAGTCGTGGATGTTTCCTCAGTTGGGTGAGGTTTTACCACGTAAAAATCTTATACTTAATCTTCATACATCTTCTCATCTCATTATTGGTTGTGATGAGTTTAAAGTTTGTTTAAACTGTTTTATAAACTTGTTAATCAAATCTTGAATAGATCTCGTACATACTTTTATAAAACACATCTTGTGTTCAAAATAGTTTTGGTTTTTAAGAAAAGAGTTTCTTCAAAAAACTGTTCGGAGTTACTTAAATAGTTTAATTTTATTAAACGGCTTTAGTAATAGATTTTCAATTGGTATCAGATCTTGGTAAACTTCTTTTAAAGAGATCCTGTGTTTATGAAATTGTTTTCTGAAAATCAAATATGGACGAGAAAAATGAAAGATTTGGTAACTTGACCAGACCTCCTATCTTTTATGGAACCAATTTTGCTTACTAGAAAGTAAGAATGATTTCTTTCATTCAAGGAACTCTAGGAGATGATGTCTGGGACATTGTTGAAAATGCTTACATTTTTCCTACAAAACCAGCCACTGAAGGAAGTAATGAGAGGGTTAAGAAAGTATTAAGTGAGTTCACACAAGAAGAGAAACAAGTTTCTCGAAATAATAACAAAGGAAAGAATGCCATATTTATGTCCATAAATGAACATGAGTTCAAAAGAATATCATCTTATACCACTTATAAGGAAGCTTGGGACACTTTGGTTACTGCTCATGAAGGTGACACTAGAGTTAAAGCTGCTAAAACTCGAATGCTCATTCAACAATATAACTCTTTAATTATATCTGAGACTGAGTCATTTGATGACTTCTATATGAACCTGACTGATATTGTGACATAACTGCATGCTAATGGGATAACATATGACAGACAAGAAATTGTATCTAAAATTCTAAGATCATTACCACATAAATTTGATAACAAAAGATATGCTATTGAGGAAATGTGTGATATAAATCTCACTCCTGAAATACTCAATAGTAAATTAAGAACTGTGGAAATGGAACTAGAATTTAAGAAGCAATTGACCCAGTCCCATAGGAAACAAACTAGTTCCAATCTAAGCTTCTATTCTAAATTGATTAAGCCTGAGTTTAATACTTCCAATGATGACTCTGATGAGGAATGCGATATAGAGAGTTTGGACAATCAGATTGCCTTGATGTCAAAACAGTTTAAGAAAATCATTAAATTTAGAAACAACATGGAAAATAAACAAGGCAAGTCCAATTATCCAACTCCCTTTAATCACAGACCTCATGAGAAAAGCCATGATAAAAATCACAAGGACTCTCACGCTAGACCTAACAGAGACCTTAAGAAGACTGAATGCTATAGATGTGGAAAACTAGGACACATTGCACAAGACTGTAAAGTTAACTTGAACACTCAAAACAAACACACTAGAGCCAACATTTGCAATACATGGGATGATTCAAGTGACTCTGAAAATGAGGAACCTGAGTCATCTGATGTTTTTGACCCTTGCATGTCCTTCTTTGCCAAGATTATCTATAATGATGATATGCCTGTGTTTGTTAGTGAGAATGAATCTAGTAATTTTACTACTGATGTTTCGAATAATGTTGTTACTGGTTTAGATGCTTTGATTACTGAGAATATTGTTATCTCTTCTTCGGGGTGTTTGAGTCAAAGGGAAAGTGATAATAACGATGTCAATGGGTGTGTGAGTCTAAAGAATGAAGCCCTAGGGGTCAATTCACACACTTCACTTAGTGACTCGGACAATGAAGACCTCCTAGATATTCACACACTCTATGCTAAAACTCTCAAGAAAAGCACTAGACTAGAAAAGATTATGAAAGATCTCACCAAAAAGCTGGAAGATCTAAGCATGATGGTCAAACTGAATGCTGAAGAGTATACTACACAATGTTTAACTCATGAAATTGAAATCAAAATGTTTGATCAAAAACTCAAAGATTTGACTGAAACAAATGAAACTCTGGAGAAAAAAATACAAAGGGACATTGTTAGAATTAGAACAAACTAAAGAAAAGACAGCAACTGTTTTAAAAAAATTTACAAAATTTGAAAATAATTCAAACTGTTTTGATGAATTTGTTGCTGAATCTAAAACAGATTCTGATGATCGAACTGGAATAGGGTTTTGCCCCAATTTGAAGACACAAACAAAATCTTTTGAAACTATCAAGTTTGTGTCAGGAGGTAAAAGACCTATTTAAACCTGCCCATATTTTCATTCTCTAAAAACTGAGTTTGATTCAAAACATCAAAATTTTAACATTGGGGAATCAAGTTTCTCTAAACATGAAAGTTCACCTAAGGCTAAATACGTCTGCCCCTCTATTAGGAAGAGTGAGTCCTCATTCAAGACTTTCCTACTTAGGAATAGAGTCCAACCTCAAAATTCCTCAAAACCGTTGTTTAGAGACTTTCCTAAGGAGACTCCAACCTTGAGCAATCTTTATTGCTCTTATTGTGATATATACGGCCACTCTTTTGATAGTTGCTATGCTAGGAGACTAGTTAAACCTGTCTGTTATCCTCCTACCCATCAGAACTTTAACTATTCTAGGAGGATCCGCAACAATTATGTACTTCCTAGACAACCAGACAAAAACTCTAATTATAGAAAGCGAAAGACCAAACCTAAAAGAACATTTCCTAGAAGGACTCCTAAACACTTTTCTAAACCAAATGCTCATGTCTTTCATAAAATACAAAATCATGCACAAAAACATTTTTCAACAAAAATCCAATGCTCATAAATTTTATCAATTGAGAGCTAATAAGCGCAAAATGAAAACTAGAGCAATTTGGGTTAGAAAAGAAGATCTATTACCTCAGATGAAGTGTAATATAGTTATTACTGCTTTAAAAGCTGACCACACATCATCTGGTTGGTATTTAGACTCTGGATGTTCTAAGCACATGACTGGGGATGATACTAAACTTTTGAACAAAACCAGCTTCGTTGGTGGAAAAGTCATTTTTGGTGATGGAGTATCATCTCAAATCATAAGCAAAGGAACTCTCCAAGAAGATGGAATTCCTATTCTCGAAAATGTTCTTCTAGTTAAAGGGCTTAAGGCCAATCTACTTAGTATCTCGCAATTTTGTGACTCAGATCATACTGTTACCTTTTCAAAGAACAATTGCAAAATTTTAAATGAAAAATGTGAATGCATAATTACAGGATTCAGAACTCCTGACAATTGCTATACTATCATGAATAATTCCGAAATCTGTAATGTTGCCAGAATGGATGACAACGAGATATGGCATAACAGAATGGGTCACATAAATTTCGATAATCTTAGTAGACTGACCTCTCAAGAAATACTTAGAGGAGTTCCAAAAATCAAACCCATTCCTAACATTGTCTGTGGTTCTTGTCAAGAAGGTAAAATTGTTAAGGCACCTCATAAGAAAGTTAATGATGTTCTTACCTCTAATCCCTTGGAGTTCATCCATATGGACCTAATGGGTCCTTCCCAAACTGTTAGTCTATGTGGACACAGTTGTATTCTAGTTATGGTTGATGACTTCACTAGATTTACTTGGGTAGCCTTTTTAAAACAAAAGTCTGACACTTCTCAAACTTTCTTAAAAATCCTTCTTCGGATTGAAAATGAAAAGGACACTCAAGTAAATACAATCCGTAGTGATAGAGGTGGATAATTCAAAGACACTGGTATAATAGAGTAGTGTGACTATAATGGTTACAAACACGAGTTTAGTGCTCCTAAGACTCCTCAACAAAATGGATTTGCCGAGAGAAAGAATCGTACACTTCAAGAGATGGCACGTGTTATGTTACATGCCAAGAATTTGCCTAAATACTTTTGGGTAGAATCTATTCGTACGGCATGTCACATTATAAATAGGGTCTATCTTAGAAAGAATTACAAACAAACTCCTTACGAACTTTGGTATAATAAAAACCCCAATCTTAAGTACCTTAGAACTTTTGGTAGTACTTGTTATGTATGCAAAGATAGGGAACACTTGTCCAAATTTGAGAGACGGGGAGATAAAGCTATATTTTTAGGATATTCGCCTAACAGTAGGGCCTATCGAGTGTATAATCTTCGCACTAAAACCTTGATGGAGTCCATAAATGTAATTGTGAGTGACACTACTATAGAGAACAAGACTGGTGAATCAACTATTGTAGAAGAGCCTACAAACATTTTAGAAAATGACTCTCCTGAAATAGATGATTCATTACCAATTGAGATACCTGGAGTACCAAATTGGGTTTCTAAAGATCATCCCATAAATAACTTAGTTGGTAACTCCAGTGAGCCAGTGCGTACAAGATCTCAACTAAGAAATTATGCACATTATGCATGTTTTGTTTCCCTAGTGGAACCAAAGAATGTAAATGAGGCATTGAGTGACTCTCACTGGATTTCTTCTATGCAAGAATAACTTCTTCAATTTGTCATTCATGATGTTTGGTATCTTGTACCTAGGCCTGATCACAAAAAGGTTATTGGCACACGTTGGATTTTAAAAAATAAGTCTGATGAAAGTGGGATAATCATTAGAAACAAAGCTAGATTAGTTGCTCAAGGATATTCTCAAATTGAAGGAATAGATTTTAATGAGACGTTTTCTCCTGTTACTCGTCTAGAATCTGTTCGTCTTCTCTTTGCTATAGCTTGCCACTTGCATTTTACACTCTACCAAATGAATGTCAAATCTGCATTCCTTAATGGAATATTGACTGAGGAGACCTATGTAGAACAACCTAAAGGGTTCATTGACCCTCAATATCCAAATCATGTATTTCGCCTTAAAAAGGCTTTGTATGGTCTTAAACAAGCACCTAGAGCTTGGTATGAGCGTCTTTCCAGTTTCCTCTTAGATAAAGGTTTCAAAAGAGGTGGGAATGATCAAACCCTTTTGGTCAAACATTTTGACAAACACATCATTATTTCTCAAGTTTATGTTGACGATATTATATTTGGATCAACTTCTCCCTCAGAAGTAAAATCCTTCTCTGAAATAATGCATAAGGAGTTTCAAATGTCTCTTATGTGGGAGTTGCAATTTTTCTTAGGTCTTCAAGTCAAAAAACTTTCAGAAGGATTATTTGTCTCGCAATCTAAGTATTCTTTAGAGATAGTAAAGAAATTTGGCCTTGAGAGTGCCAAAAATGCTAAAACACCCATGAGTACTACGGTAAAACTTTTTAAAGATGAAACCGGAAAATCCATAGATCCTACACTATATCGTAGTATGATAGGAACCTTGCTATACCTTACTGCCTCGCGTCCTGATATTATGTATGCTGTGTGTATTTGTGCTCGTTATCAAAATAACCCTAAAGAGAGCCATATGAATTCTGTTAAACGAATCATCAAATATGTAAAAGGCACTCTGAATCTAGGACTTTGGTACACTAATGACACACCAAGCACTATAATTGGGTACACAGATGCTGACTGGGCTGGGTGTACTGATGATAGTAAAAGCACATCAAGAGCATGTTATTATATAGGTAATAACTTGGTAGGATGGAGTAGTAAGAAACAAAACTGCACATCACTCTCAACAACTGAATCTGAATACATAGTCGCTGGCAGCTGTTGTGCTCAATTACTATGGCTTAAACAAATGCTGAGTGATTATGGTATTCAAGAAAACCAATTGCATCTCTATTGTGATAATCAAAGTGCGATCAATATTTCTAAAAACCCTTTTCAACACTCACGAACAAAGCACATAAAAATAAGACATCACTTTATACGCGAATTAGTTGAAACTAAGGAATTAGAAATCAATTATCGTCCAACTGATTTGCAACTCCCAGGTATGTTTACCAAACCTTTAGATTACAATCGATTTATTTCTTTGTAAATCTATTAGTATGGTGTGTGTTGATTAATCTCTTTGATCTCTTTATTTTTTCCCTTTGTCTATTTCAGACAAAATGGGGGAGAAATTTGAGTCTCTAATGATTCTTTACATACGCTAAATAGCTTGATCTTAGTGCTTCATTGCAGGATTCTGTACAGTTATTCTCAACAGTTGTAATAGGGTATTCAATTGTAAATATTTGAGTTATGTACTTTTGCTTTCTAGGATTTGGGTAGATAGATATTTGTAGGAATAGGTTTCCTCATTCTTGTTGCCCTATGAGTTCTAGATGACTCAAAGGAGATTTTGTCTCATATCTCCAAATGGGGAGATTGAAGCACCTTATACTCTTTACTCACTTGAGTCTATATTGTATAAGTGTTCATCTAGTTTGGAAATTGTGACAAAATTATGTCTAACCTAGAATACAAAGAACCTCAGAGATTGCACTACTATTTCATCTTTGATTGAAGTGATCTATACCTCATTACCAACACTCACACATGGTAGAATGGATCATATACATGTCATATTGCATATTAATGTGTGTACATATGTTGAATGTGTTTAAATCCATAATATTGCTTTTTAAATATTTTTTGGGATTTTATAAACATTTTAAAATAAGGTTTTAATTAATTAAAACTTGGTTTTAAAAGTTTGTGAGGTCAATCTGCTATTTCATATTGTTGGTTTAATTGGCCTAAAGTTACCTTGGGTAGAATTCGAAAGCGACAGAGATTTCAGGGTGTACATTGTAATTACTTCCAGACGCGCATTTTATCTCTATTTATTGTCCAACATTTGATGCTTTCTGATTAGTGGAAAGTGTGTTTCTTTATAGAGTGTAAACCAGCGCACGTTTTCAACCCTTAGATTATTTTTCTCGACGATTTGCATGCGCCCCTTCATAATCCCTATAATCCCCTTTTGGACCAATCAGGAGAGTCTTTATCACCGCTTATCGTGAACCATTGGGTCCAAGTCAATTGATCTTGACTAAATCTGAACCTTTGATTTCAATCCCCATTCTCGAACCTTCTCAGCCTCCTATAAAAAGGCTTATCCTCTCAGCCTTCAGAGACTTTTGGCCATTTCGTCCTTTGAGAAAATAAAAGAGAGTAGAGAGAGAAGAGAGAAAAGAGAGAGAAGGAGAGAAACCAGAAGATAGAGAAAGAGTTAGAAAACCTAACCCTAACCCTAATTCGTCCAAACAGTTCAAACCATATATAAACCTTCAAACCCTTGTATTTTCGCAAACACAACCTTGAGTGTTTGAGTTGTTGAGAGCTGATTTGAGAGTTGGTTTGTTGCTGTAACCTCTTCGTTCATTAGATCTTGTTTCCAACTTAATTATTTTCTTAGATCTATTTTTCTGGCATATAGAAATTTCAGATCTGAGTTCTTCATTATATATTACACTTAGTTTGCATTTTTATTTCTCAGCTTGGGAAATATATTGTTGATTTACTTTCTGTAAATGTTTTTAACTTTGAAATCAACAATAATGTTTTTTGTTTCTAGTTCTCTTGAAACAAGACCTTTGACTTAGTTTGGAATCGCACTTGGTGGTTTTCAATCTCAAAAATCTTTTAAAAAAAACAGAGATTGATTAAGATTTTGATACGTCTTCTGAGCAAGATAGCCGTGGATTCTGGGATTGCTTTAAAGGTAAAAAAGGTTAAGTTTTGTGAGAAGAGGGAAACAGAAAAGGCACTACATATAGACTTATATGTAATTTGTTAGGACTGATTGTACATAATAAGTGTGTGTGTGTGCATGCATGTGTAGAGAGAAACTCCACAAACACTTTCACCCTACCACACGAAAAGTGTTGGTAATAAGATCTTGTGAATAAGAGTCGACGTAAATAGCTTGAACAAATTGGGAGTTAACAAACTGCAGAGAAGTTATAAGGACACCAGAGGGTACATTCTTAAACTTATATAGGTCTGAGTTGTATGCATGTTTGTTATATAGTTTGTAACTGTTAAAATTTTTTTATAGTGGAATTTTTGTTTTTACTCCGTAGATGGAGTCGTGGATGTTTCCTCAGTTGGGTGAGGTTTTACCATGTAAAAATCTTGTTCTTAATCTTCCTACATCTTCTCATCTCATTCTTGGTTGTACTAAGTTTAAAGTTTGTTTAAACTTTTTTATAAACCTGTTAATCAAATCTTGAATAGATCTCGTACATACTTTTATAAAACACATCTTGTGTTCAAAATAGTTTTGGTTTTTAAGAAAAGAGTTTCTTCAAAAAACTGTTCAGAGTTACTTAAATAGTTTAATTTTATTAAACGGCTTTAGTAACAGATTTTCAGGGAGGTGTTCCCATTTGGGGGGTGCTTCATGGTTTTTCCCTCTGAAAGCACGTCTTCAAGCCTAAGTGTGAATATTCTAAAATTTGCACCGTGCTCTCAAACTGTGGATCCCGTGGCCACACAGTCAGTTTTTACAAGCTACGTCGGTCCCATGGTAGGTGTTGACATCGTTCACTGGGCCGTTTTTGGGGTGGTTCGTGGTTTCGCCCTCTGACAGCATGTTTTCAGGCCTAAGTATGGATATTATTAAATTTGGGTCGTATCTCAAATCGTGGGTCCCGTGGACATGTGGTCTATTTCGACGAGCTATGTTGGTCTCGTGGGAGGTGTTTTTGCCATTCACGAGGCCTTTTAGGGGTGATTCTTCGTGGTTTCGCACTCTGAAAGAACGTTTTCAAGCTAAAGTGTGGATATTCCGAAATTTGGTCATGCTCTTAAATCGTGGGTCATGTGGCCATGCAATCGGTTCTTACGAGTTATGTTGGTCCATTGGGAGGTGTTAGCTCCTCTCACTGGGCCGTTTGGGGGGAGATTCGTGGTTTCGCCCTATGATGGCACATTTTCAGACCTAAGTTTAGATATTCTAAAATTTGGCCCGTGCTCTCAAATTATGGGTCCCCTGACCATGCGGTCGATTCCTATGAGCTACATTGGTCTCTTGCGAGTTGTTGGCACCGTTCACGAGTCCCTTTGGGGGTTTATATGAGGTTTCACCTTTGGACGACACATTTTGAGGCCAAAGTGTGGATATTCTCCAAATTGGGTCGTGCTCTCAAATCGTGGATCCCGTGATCATGCGATCGGTTTTTACGAGATACGTTGGTCTCGAGCGAGGTGTTAGATTCACTCATGAGGCCCTTTGGGGGTGGTTCTTGGTTTCACCCTCTAATGGAACGTTTTCAGGCCTAAGGGCGGATATTCTGAAATTTGGCTTGTGACCTCAAATCGTGGGTTCCATTTCCACGCGATTGATTTGTACGAGCTACGCTGGTCCCGTGCGAGTTATTGACGCCACTCACAGAGCAGTT
The DNA here is from genome assembly GCA_949130495.1 of Sambucus nigra. Lineage (NCBI taxonomy): Eukaryota > Viridiplantae > Streptophyta > Magnoliopsida > Dipsacales > Adoxaceae > Sambucus > Sambucus nigra. Next base: position 304,723,567 of record OX422214.1, read on the forward strand.
GGGGGGACACTACGGGGTTTCACCTTCAGACGACACGTTTCTAGGCCGAAGTGTGGATATTCTCAAAATTGGGCCATTGTATCAAACTGTTAGTCCTGTGACCATGCGATCGGTTCCTACGAGCTACGTTTGTCCCGTGCGAGTTATTGGCAATGCACATGGGATGTTTAGGGGCGTTACGGTCTTTCTCCTTCGGACGACACGTTTTCAAGCCTAAGTCTGGATATTCTTAAATTTGGGTTGTGCTCTGAAACCGTGGGTCCCGTGATCACGTAATCAGTTCCCATGAGCTATGCTAGTACCCTGCAAGGTGTTAGCACTAATGATAGGGTCGTTTGTGGGGTGGTTCGTGGTTCCTATGAGATACTTGGTCCTGTGGGAGGTGTTGGAGATGCTCATGGGGCCGTTTGGGAGGTGGTTCAAGGTTTTGCCCTCTGACGGCAAGTTTTCAGGTCTAAGTGTGGATATTGTAAAATTTGGGTTGTGATCTCAAACCGTGGGTCCCGTGGTCACGCGATTGATTCCTACGAGCTATGTTGGTTCCGTGGGAGGTATTGGTGCCATTAACGAGGCCTTTTGGGGAGTGCTTCATGGTTTCGCCATCTGGCAGAATGTTTTCAAGCCAAAGTGTGGATATTCTGAAATTTGGGTTGTGCTCTTAAATCGTGGGTCTCTTGGTCCCGTAATTGATTCTTACGGGTGACATTGGTCCAGTGGGAGGTGTTGGTTCCTTTCATGGGGACATTTGGGGGGCGGTTCATGGTTTCACCCTCTGACGGCACATTTTTAGGCCTAAGTGTAGATATTCTAAAATTTGTCCCGTGCTCTCAAACCGTGGGTCCCATGGTCAGATGATCGGTTCCTATGGGCTAGGTTGGTCCCGTGCGAGGTGTTGATGCCGTTCACTAGGCCATTTGGGGGGTGGTTCGTGGTTTCTCCCTCTGACGACATGTTTTCAGGCCTAACTGTAGATATTCTAAAATTTGGGTCGTGCCCTCAAATCGTGGGTCTCATGGCCATGCGATTTGTTCCTACTAGCTACATTAGTCCCGTGGGAGGTGTTAGCATCGCTCATGGGGCTGTTCGGAGGCTGCTTCGTGGTTTCACCCTCTGATAGCACATTTTCAAGCCTAAGTGTGGATATTCTGAAATTTGGGTTGTTCTCTCAAATGGTGGGTCCCGTGGCCATGCGGTCGATTCTTACAAGCTACGTTGATCTCATACGAGTTATTGGTGCCACTCACAGGGCCGTTTGGGGGCGTTATGATCTTTCGCCTTTGGACGACACATTTTCAGACTTAAGTGTGAATATTCTCAAAATCGGGTCGTGCTCTCAAACTGTGGGTCATGTGACTACATGATTGGTTCCTATGAGCTACATTGGTCCCGTGTAATGTGTAAGCACCGCTCATGGGGAGATTTGGAGGGTGGGTCGTGGTTTTTCCCTCTGACGGCACGTTTTTAGGCCTAAGTGTGGATATTCTTAAAATTGGGCCTTATTCTCCAACCGTGGGTCCCGTGGCCATGAAGTTGTTTCCTACGAGCTACGTTGATCCTATGAAAGGTGTTGGCATTGGTCATGGGGCCATTTGGGGGGGGGGGGGGGTGCTTTGTGGTTTCTCCCTCTGACAGCACATTTTCAAGCCTAAGTGTGAATATTTTAAAATTTGTGTTGTGCTCTCAAACCGTGGATCCTTTGGCCACACGGTCGGTTCTTACGAGCTACGTCGGTCCTATGGGAGGTGTTGACACTGCTCATGGGGCATTTTGGGGGTGGTTCGAGGGTTCGCCCTCTGACGGTATGTTTTCAGGTCTAAGTGTGGATATTGTAAAATTTGGGTTATGCTCTCCAACCGTGGGTCCCGTGGTCACGCAGTCGATTCCTACGAGCTATGTTGGTCCCATGGGAGGTGTTGGTGTCATTTACGAGGCCTTTTGGTGAGTGCTTCATGGTTTTGCCATCTGACATAACGTTTTCAAGCCAAAGTGTGGATATTCTGAAATTTGGGCCGTGCTCTTAAATCGTGGGTCCCGTGGTCCCGCAATCGATTCTTACGGGTGACATTGGTCTAATGGGAGGTGTTGGCTCCTTTCACGGGGACATTTGGGGGGCGATTCATGGTTTCACCCTCTGACTGCACATTTTTTAGGGCTAAGTGTAGATATTCTAAAATTTGTCTCGTGCTCTCAAACCGTGGGTCCCATGGCCATACGATCGATTCCTACGGGCTACTTTGGTCCCATGCGAGGTGTTGACGCCGCTCACAAGGACGTTTGGGGGGTGGTTCGTGGTTTTTCCCTCCAACGGCACGTTTTTTGGCCCATGTGTAGATATTCTAAAATTTTGATCATAATCTCAAACTGTGGGTCCCATAGCGACGCGATCGATTCCTATCAGCTACATTGGTCCCGTGGGAGGTGCTAGCGCCGCTCATGGGGTCGTTCGGAGGCTACTTCGTGGTTTCACCCTCTGATAGCACATTTTCAAGCCTAAGTGTGGATATTCTGAAATTTGGGTCGTTCTCTCAAATCGTGGGTCCCGTGGCCATGCGGTCGATTCTTACAAGCTACGTTGGTCTCATACGAGTTATTGGTGCCACTCAAAGGGCCGTTTGGGGGCGTTATGATCTTTCGCCTTTGGACGACACATTTTCAGACTTAAGTGTGGATATTCTCAAAATCGGGTCGTGCTCTCAAACTGTGGGTCCTGTGACTACATGATTGGTTCTTATGAGCTACATTGGTCCCGTGTAATGTTTAAGCACCACTCATGGCGAGATTTGGAGGGTGGCTCGTGGTTTTGCCCTCTGATGGCATGTTTTTAGGCCTAAGTGTGGATATTCTTAAAATTGGGCTGTATTCTCAAACCGTAGGTCCCGTGGCCATGCAGTTGTTTCCTACGAGCTACGTTGGTCCTATGGAAGGTGTTGGCATTGGTCATGGGCCCGTTTGGGGGGGGGGGGGGTGCTTCGTGGTTTCTCCCTCTGACAGCACATTTTCAAGCCTAAGTGTGAATATTTTGAAATTTTTGTTGTGCTCTCAAACCGTGGATCTGTGGCCACACGGTCGGTTCCTACGAGCTACGTCAGTCCTATGGGAGCTGTTGACACTGCTCATGGGGCCTTTTGGGGGTGGTTTGAGGGTTCGCCCTCTGACGGCATGTTTTCAGGTCTAAGTGTGGATATTATAAAATTTGGGTTATGCTCTCCAACCGTGGGTCACGTGGTCACGCAGTCGATTCCTACGAGCTATGTTGGTCCCATGGGAGGTGTTGGTGCCATTTACGAGGCCTTTCAATGAGTGCTTCATGGTTTCACCATCTGACATAACGTTTTCAAGCCAAAGTGTGGATATTCTGAAATTTGGGCCGTGCTCTTAAATCGTGGATCCCATGGTCCCGCAATCGATTCTTACGGGTGACATTGGTCCAGTGGGAGCTGTTGGCTCCTTTCATGGGGACATTTGGGGGGCGGTTCATGGTTTCACCCTCTGACGGCACATTTTTAGACCTAAGTGTTGATATTCTAAAATTTGTCCCGTGCTCTCAAACCGTGGGTCCCATGGCCAGACGATCGGTTTCTACGATCTACGTTGGTCCCGTGCGAGGTGTTAACGCCGCTCACTAGGCCGTTTGGGGGGTGGTTCATGGTTTCTCCCTCTGACGGCATGTTTTTAGGCCTAACTGTAGATATTCTAAAATTTGGGTCGTGCCCTCAAACCGTGGATCTCATGGCCATGCGGTTTGTTCCTACGAGCTACATTGGTCCCATGGGAGGTGTTAGCGTCGCTCATGGGGCCGTTCGGAGGCTACTTCGTGGTTTCGCCCTCTGATAGCACATTTTCAAGCCTAAGTGTGGATATTCTGAAATTTGGGTCGTTCTCTCAAATCGTGGGTCCCGTGGCCATGCGGTCGATTCTTACAAGCTACGTTGGTCTCATACGAGTTATTGGTGCCACTCACAGGGCCGTTTGGGAGCGTTATGATCTTTTGCCTTTGGACGATATATTTTCAGACTTAAGTGTGGATATTCTCAAAATTCGGCCGTGCTCTCAAACTGTGGGTCCTGTGACTACATGATTGGTTCCTATGAGCTACATTAGTCCCGTGTAATGTGTAAGTACCACTCTTGGGGAGATTTGGAGGGTGGCTCGTGGTTTTACCCTCTGACGGCAGGTTTTTAGGCCTAAGTGTGGATATTCTTAAAATTGGGCCATATTCTCAAATCGTGGGTCCCGTGGCCATGCAGTTGTTTCCTACGAGCTACGTTGGTCCTATAGAAAGTGTTGGCATTGGTCATGGGGCCGTTTGGGGGGTGCTTCATGGTTTCTCCCTCTGACAGCACATTTTCAAGCCTAAGTGTGAATATTTTGAAATTTGTGTTGTGCTCTCAAACCGTGGATCCTGTGGCCACACGGTCGGTTCCTACGAACTACGTCGGTCCTATGAGAGGTGTTGACACTGCTCATGGGGCCTTTTGGGGGTGGTTCGAGGGTTCGTCCTCTGACGGCATGTTTTCTGGTCTAAGTGTGGATATTGTAAAATTTGGGTTAAGCTCTCCAACCGTGGGTCCCGTGGTCACGCGGTCGATTCCTACGAGCTATGTTTGTCCCATGGGTGGTGTTGGTGCCATTTACGAGGCCTTTTGGTGAGTGCTTCATGGTTTCTCCATCTGATATAACGTTTTCAAGCCAAAGTGTGGATATTCTGAAATTTGGGTCGTGCTCTTAAATCGTGGGTCTCGTGGTCCCGCAATCGATTCTTACGGGTGATATTGGTCCAGTGGGAGGTGTTGGCTCCTTTCACGGGGACATTTTGGGGGCGGTTCATGGTTTCACCCTCTGACTGCACATTTTTTAGGGCTAAGTGTAGATATTCTAAAATTTGTCTCGTGCCCTCAAACCGTGGGTCCCATGGCCATACGATCGGTTCCTACAGGCTACGTTGGTCCCGTGCGAGGTGTTGACGCCGCTCACTAGGCCGTTTGGGGGGTGGTTCGTGGTTTTTCCCTCCAACGACACGTTTTCAGGCCCAAGTGTGGATATTCTCAAATTTTGATCGTACTCTCAAACTGTGGGTCCCATAGCGACGCGATCGATTCCTATAAGCTACGTTGGTCCCGTGGGAGGTGTTGGAACTGTTCATTGGGCCATTTGGGGGGAGCTTCGTGGTTTTTCCGTCTGACATCATATTTTCAAGCCTATGTGTGGATATTCTGAAATTTTCATCATGCTCTCAAACCGTAATTCCTGTTCCCACGCAGTTAGTTCTTATGAGCTACGTTGGTCCTGTGGGAGGTGTTGACACCACTCAAGGGGCCATTTGAAGGGTTGTTAATGGTTTCTCCCTCTAACATCATGTTTACAGGCTTAAGTGTGAATATTCTAAAATTTGGGTTGTGCTCTCAAACCTTGGGTCCCATGGCTACGCGGTCAGTTCCTACGAGCTACATTGGTCCCATGGGAGGTTTAGACGCCTCTCACGGGGCCATTTAGTGGGTGCTTTTGGGTTTCTCCCTCTGATAACATGTTTTCAAGCCTTAGTGTGGATATTCTGAAACTTGGATTATGCTCTCAAATCGTGGGTCCCGTGGCCATGCGATTGATTCCTACGAGCTACGTTGATCCTGTACGAGGTGTTAGCGCTGCTCACAGGGCCGTTTGGGGGATGGTTTGTGGTTTTGCCCTCTGACGGCACATTTTCATGCCTAAGTGTGGATATTCTAAAATTTGGGTTATGCTCTCAAATCGTCGATCCCGTGGCCAAGTGATCAGTTCGTACGAGATACATTTGTCCCGTACGAGTTCTTGGCACCGCTCACGGTGTAATTGGGGGGACGTATGAGGTTTTGCCTTCAGACGCCTAGTTTGCAGGCCTACGTGTGTATATTCTCAAAATTGTGTCGTGCTCTCAAATCGTGAGTCCCGTGACCCCGCGATCGGTTCCTACGAGCTAGGTTGGTCCCGTACGAGTTATTAGTATCTCTCACGGGGATGTTTGGGGGGCATTACACGCTTTCTCCTTCGGATGGAACATTTTCAGGCCTAAGTGTGGATATTCTCAAATTTGAGTTCTGCTCTCAAACTGTGGGTCCCGTGATCACGCGATTGGTTTCTACGAGCTACGTTGGTCCCGTGCGATGTGTTATCACTGCTTATGGGTCCATTTAGGGGATGGTTTGTGGTTTCGCCCTCTCACGCCACATTTTTAGGACTAAGTGTGGATATTCTAAAAATTGGGCCGTAGTCTCAAACCGTGGATCTCGTGGCCATGGGATAGGTTCCTATGAGCTACGTTGGTCCTATGGGAGGTGTTGGAGCCAATCATGGTGCCGTTTGAGAGGTGCTTCATGGTTTCACCCTTTGACAACACGTTTTCAAGCCTAAGTGTGGATATTTTGAAATTTGTGCCTTGCTCTCATACCGTGGGTCCCGTGGCCTCGAGGTCGGTTCTTATGACCTACGTCGTCCCGTGGGAGGTGCTGACACCACTCATGGGGTCATTTCAGGCCTAAGTGTTGGTATTTCAAAATTTGGGTTCTGCTCTCAAACTGTGGGTCCTGTGGCCATGACGTCAGTTCCTACGAGCTACGTTGGTCCCATCGGAGGTGATTGCACGATTATGGGGCCATTTGGGGTGTACTTCATGGTTTCTCCTTTTGACAGCACATTTTTAAGCGTAAGTGTGGATATTTTGAAATTTGGGTCGTGCTCTCAAACCATGGGTCCCGTGGCCACGAGATCGAATTCTTACGAGAAATGTTGGTCCAGTGGGAGGTATTAGCGCCGCTCACGGGGCCGTTTGGGGGGTAGTTTGTGGTTTCGTCCTTTGACGACTTGTTTTTAGGCCTAAGTGTAGATATTTTGAAATTTGTCCGTGCTCTCAAATCGTGGGTCGCGTGGTCATGCAATCGGTTCCTATAAGCAACGTTGGTCCCGTGCGATTTGTTTGCACCTCTCACATGGTCGTTTGGGGGGCATTATGGGGTTTCTCCTTCAGACGACACTGTTTCAGGCCTAAGTGTGGAAATTCTCAAAATTGGGCCGTGCTTTCAAACCGTGGGTTCCATGACCACGCGGTCGATTCCTAAGAGCTACGTTGGTCCCGTGCGATGTTTTCGGACCGTTGGGGGTGGTTCGTGGTTTTGACCTCCGACGACATGTTTTTAGGCCTAATTGTGGATAATCTCAAATTTGACCCATGATCTCAAATTATGTGTCTCGTGGCCATACGGTTGGTTCTTATGAGCTATGTTGGTCCCGTGAGACTTATTGGTGCCACTCACGGGGCCGTCTGGGGGCATTACGGGGTTTCTCTTTCAGACGACATGTTTTCAGGCCTAAGTGTGGATATTCTCAAAATTGGGTGATGCTCTCAAACTGTGGGTCTTGTGACCACGTGATGGATTCCTATAAGCTACGTTGGTCCCGTGCGTGGTGTTGGCGCCATTCACGGGGCCATTTCGGGTGTGGTTCATCGTTTCGCCCTCTGAAGGCACGTTTTCAGGCCTAAGTGTGGATATTTTGAAATTTGGCCCATGATATCAAATCGTGGGTCCCGTGGCCATGTGGTCGGTTCCTACGAGCTATGTTGGTCCCGTACTAATTGTTTTCACCGCTCATGGGGTTATCCGTTTGGAGGGCGTTACGGGGTTTGGCCTTCGGACGACATATTTTCAGGCCTTAGTGTGGATATTCTTAAAATTGGGTCATGTTCTCAAACCGTCGGTCCCGTGACCACACGATCGGTTCCTACGAGCTTGGTTGGTCTTGTGCGAGTTGTTGGTACCATTCACGGGGACGTTTGGGGGTTCGTTAATCGTTTCACCATATGATGGTTCACTTTCAGGCCTAGTTGTGGATATTCTCAAAATTGGGTCGTACTCATAAATCGTGGGTCCTGTGGCCATGCGGTCGATTCCTACGAGCTACTTTAGTCCCGTGAGAGGTATTATCACCGCTCATGGGGCCGTTTGGGGGGTGCTTCGTGGTTTTACCCTCTGACAGAACGTTTTCAAGCCTATGTATGGATATTCTGAAATTTGGGTTGTGCTCTCAAATCGTGGGTCCCGTGGCCACGCGATCGGTTCCTACGAGCTATGTTGATCCCGTGGAAGGTGTTGGTACAGCTCACGGAGCCATTTGGGGGGGTGCTTCATTATTTTGCCCTCTGACTACATGTTTTTAGGCCTAAGTGTGGATAATCTGAATTTTGGGTCATGCTCTCAAACTGTGGGTCTCGTGCCTATGCGGTCGATTCCTACGAGTTATGTTACTCCCGTGAGAGGTGTTGGTTCCACTCACCAAGCCGTTTGGTGGGTGATTCATGGTTTCTCCCTCTAACAACACATTTTCAAGCCTAATTGTGGATATTCTGAAATTTGGGCGGTGCTCTCAAACCGTGGGGCCCGTGGCCAAGCGGTTAGTTCCTATGAGCTACATTAGTCCTTTGGGAGGTATTGGCCACACTCACGGGGTCGTTTGGGAGGTGCTTCATGGTTTCTCCCTCTGACAACACGTTTTTAAGCCTAAGTGCTGATATTCTAAAATTTGGGTCATGATCTTAAATCGTGGGTATTGTGGCCACGGGGTTAATTCCTACGAGCTACGTGGGTCCCGTGGGAGGTGTTGGCATCGCTCAAAGGGCCGTTTGGATGGTGGTTCGTGATTCCTCCCTCTGATGGCATATTTTCATGCCTAAGTGCGGATATTCTGAAAGTTGGTTCGTTCTCTCAAACTTTGGTCCCATGGACTCGCGATCGATTCCTACGAGCTACGTTGGTCCCGTGGGAGGTGTTGGCACCACTCACAGAGCCGTTTGGGGGTGGTTAGTGGTTTTTCTTTTTGAAGGAACATTTTCAAGCCTATGTGTGGATATTATGAAATTTGGGCCATGCTCCCAAATCGTGGGTCCCATAGCCACATGGTCAGTTACTACGAGCTATATTGGTCCCGTAGGAGGTGTTTGCACTGCTCATGGGGCCGTTTGGGTGGTTGTTCGTGGTTTCTCCCTCTGACAGCATGTTTTTAGACCAAAGTATTGATATTCTGAAATTTTGGCCAGAATTGGATTTCACTGAAAGAACTAAGAAGCTTAGGCAAGCTTGCTTCATGGCTAACTAAAAGAAAAGAAGAATTCTTACCGGTTATTGTTCATGATCAACATTTGATGATATTTTTTTTCTATGGATTCTATTTTGGGAGTTCATATGTGTTTTACTCCTTGCGCTTTGAGGTACCTCTTGATTATTATAACACGGGTGGTAGTTTATTAAGGATGATGTTCACAATTTCTTACAACTACATTAGATTTCGAAGTGGTTTTTTTCTTTACATAAACAAATAATTCAATAAATCAATAAAGAAAATAATTCAACGTTCCTCATTTTTCCTGAGAAAAATATTATCCAATAACAAGCCAACAATAAATACTTATCCCGTAGTCCTTCTAACATAATATCCAACAACAAGGCAACAACCCATATTTATCTTGTACTTTGTCTAACATACTAGCCAACAACAAGCCAACAACCAATAATTATCCCGTACTCCTTCTAACATACTATCCAACAACAAGCCAACAACCAATAATTATCCAACAAGTGTATATGTATAGGAACATGTGGAAATTGAGTTGGGTCAATTTAATTAAACATTCATACATCAAATTAAATCATATTAAGAATTCTTAAAAGTAACTGAACATTCATACATCAAAGTAAAGTGCTAATACAGTGTCAATACCATAATAGGGTACAACTAAGAATGACAAGGATAAAATGATATTTTGATGCTCAATCTTCCTCTAAATCGACTAAAAGGTCCTTCAAATTAGGGTTGTCATTAAGAGCTGATTGGAACTCTTTTGGAGCCTTTAAAGCATCCACGTGAGTAGTCATACCCTTTGGTGCACGCACAACAATAGATTAATTGCCATCGTTTATGCACTTCGAGTACAATACCTTCTTTATGTTCTGAAAGGCACAAATAAAAGGCTCGTCGATTATGCGATCTTTTCTCTTCAGCTTTGATAAATCTACCATAATAAGTTTGGAGTCAGGATCAACTTTGCAACCCTTTGTAGTATCCTCCACCTTTAGCTAATCATAATATAATACGGTTTCTATGAAATCTAAGTAATAAAGTTCTAGGATATCTTAGATTATCCCATAATAGGTTAACACCGTATTCTTTGGATTTTTATCGCTTTTGCTAGAGATATAAGTGGTTAAGGATGAAATTTATATTCCACTATTTTTGTCAAAAGCTTTTCCTCATATGGATATGAAATAGAATCAAAATCGTTGGTGTGGAATTTCTTAAACTCTTTCGTATTAAAACTAGAGCCTTTTGCTAGGTGTAAAAGCCTGGAAGAGACATCACCTACTTTTAGAAGCTGCATTTATCAATGAATTTGTAATATATCATATTTTAATCACACAAAAATTAATAACCGCACACATAAGATGTGAAATTTCCCTCTTTTGATACCTATGCCCTAAAATCAGTTGTCGTGCAATTTCTTCTTTAATTTTGGGAAATTTTGTTCTCGTACTTTCTACGGGTAAATTGTAGAGTTCAAATCATAAAATATAAAATACATATAATCAAAGAAGAAGAATTTAGTAGATACTCACTCTCTCCAGTCTTCGACTTCATCTTGCGATTTGAAGACATAACAAGTTGCTTGCTCGTATTGTATATTTGTGAGTTTCACCTCTTTAGGGTTCCCAAATGGTAATACATCCTCAAACTCATTAGGTTCCTCAATCACACCTCCTACACGGGGATTGAACCTCCTCACCTCTTGTTTCGGCATATATTCCCTAGCGTATAATAGTGATTCAATAATTATGTATTCTTTAGCAATTGACCCTTCAATATACCGTGTATTCTTTAGGTAATCTTTCAAGGTTTTCATCAAGATTTCAAAAGGATACATCCAACGATACCTAACGGGACCACATAATAAAGATTCATCGCATAAATGCACAAGAAAGTGGATGCTGATATTGAAGAACGACTGAGGAAAATATTTCTCTAATACATAAACTGCCTCGACTGAAGTTGATTTTGCTTTAATGTGCCTTATGTTTACCACTTTTGCACAATGTAGTGTAAAACACTAACTGATTTGCATAATTGCCTGATGAAGATCTTTGTGTTCAGAGAAGTAATGCGAAAATAACAAAGGGATTAATTGGATGATTACATGCCAGCCATGAGACTTGTACTATTTTAAGTCATTTGTTTGGTAGCTTACTACCCTACGTAAATTACCAAAATCACCCGTTTGAGTCTTCAAGTTGAACAACATGTCTAAAAGGATCTTCTTCTCAGTAGTAGTCAAAGTGAAACAAGACGGAGGGGTAGAAATTCTTCCTCTTGAAGGATCATTTTTTAACTAGAGTTTCTTCTTTATCTTCAAATCCAGTAGATCTCGACGGGCCCACTCTCTATGTTTAGAATGAGATCCACCCAGACACGTTCCTATCATATATTTTGCAACACTTTTCTTTGTGTGCATCACATCAATTATATGCCTTACATGGTGATCTTTCTAATATGACAAATAAAAAAATATTGATTGCATGGACCATGGTTTTGCTTTACTACAGTCGTTAGGATCCCCCCTTTCTTTACGCTTAAGATTTATAAAATTGAGTTATTTTCCTACGTACCTCTTACACGCAGTCACAATCGTCGCCTTCTCCTTAATTTTCTGACCCGAAAACCGAGCAGGTGGCATTCGGCGATCGTGACCAATAGGATAAAAGTTAGACTTGTCATTCTTGAAAGGGTGACTGATCCGTAGAAATCTACGATGACCCGTGTAACTCATCTTACTATTATGTTGTAGACAATTGACTTCAGTTTCCTCCCCATGTACGGGATATCCATAATAACTCTGAACATTACAATAGGATAAGGTCCCATACGTAGGAAGGTCATGGATCGACCACATCACCATTGCTTTAAGTGTGAACTCTTCACCCTTGTGAGACTGGAACACCGTCACCCCTTTATCCCACAACTCTGTAAGCTCTTCGATTAATGAGGCTATGTATATATCAATATCATCGCTTGGAGACTTCGGCCCGGGTATATTTACAACGATAACAATGTGAACTCCTTTCTCATGCACAGTGTTGGAGGGAGACTTAAAGGAAATATAAGAACTGACTAATAACTCTGACTAATACTTAAATTATCGAAAGGGTTAAACCCATGAGTTGATATTTCAAGACGAACGTTGCGTGGTTCCTTTTCAAATTCATGGTGTCGTGCATTTGAAATTTTCCAGATGATTGAAATTTCCCACCCGCCACGCATCGAGCGTGCCATGTCATGTCCTCGGCTATCCACGGTACAGTAAAAAACCATTTTATCCATTGCCTAAGTGGAAAGTACTTCAAAACCTTTTGTGGGACTTGCGAGCACTTTTAATATTTTTCAGGTTTGTCCTTTCCCTTCTCACAAACAACATATCTAGGCTTATCGCATACTGAAGATTCATCCTTCTCTTCGTGATCGTTGCGATACAATATGCAATCATATTTGCATGCATGAATTGATTTTTATTTCAATCCCAAACCTTTTAAGCTCTTATTCATGGCAGGATAATTGTCCGGTAATGTGTTCTCCTTTGGGAGAATTTCTTTAACCCACTTAAGAATTATAGTTACGCTGTTCTCAGACAAACTAAAAAGACTCTTCAATTTATGCAAACCAATAATGCATATAATACCGAGTGATCTTCATCATAATATTTATACAACGGTTTAGCCGCATCGACTTTCAACCGTATTTATTCTTGGTCTCCTGGGACTTCAGTATCAAATTGTTCATTATGCGCATTATTTGTCTCCATAAGTTGGTATTTTTATCGTGGCGGACTCCGTAAGCATTGCCAATTATGTCGGTCAATGGACGATGTGTTGGTGAATCATTTACCACTTCCACTCCTTGGTGTTATATTACGCGGTTGGTTACCAGTAATTCTTCGGGAACATAAGGAACATGTTTTTCACTATGGTATATTCATTTGTTATAATGTTGACAAATTCCCCATTGTATTAAATGTACTCAACATCTTCTATATATTTATATTTTTCGTTGATACAATGGGTGCATGGACATGAAATCTTCTCACTTTTAAGATTTTAAAAGCGTAGAGAATAAATTCATGAATGCCTTTACTATAACTATTAGTTATTTGATCATTAACCCCCATACACTCTTTATATTCTGGAAAATCAATTTAATAATTTTCAAATTGCATTCATGTGTTAACATGAACAAATAAATATCATGTTGCATAAATATAGTGTCAATAACGCAGTAATACAGTATCAACAAAGCACCAGTCTTGACGTACACTAGAGCATATTCTCAACCATTAAATACTTTATCGGCCAGGATCTAACACTCACCCTCCTATAAAGTTCGATTATGTACTAAGGTCCCTACTTGAGTGGAGATGAGCATGCACACCCCAACGACAAATTTACCAATCAAGTCCTTTATATAGTATTTCTCACCATAATCAACATGGGTTATTGACGAGGATCCAAGATCTGTAGAACGCTGAGGCGCTAAGAAGGGGAATGTTTAAGGAGGAATCAGCATCTGTGAGGGGAATGGTTAAGAAGGAAAATTTTGAGGAGGTAAGGGGTAATGGGGATTCATTGGGGGGTGCAGGGGCATACGACTGGTTAAAAGGGACACAATATGTGAAAGTTTATTATTTACGCCTCCCAATTCATTTTGAAGCCCCATTATATCCCCTTCTTTACTAGAATGACGTTCATCGTTGGACGAGAAATGCTTATTAACAGAAGAAAGCTCATCCACAAGAGGGGCGGCGTGTTTGAATCTTATTTTTGACATATACGACCCCAAACATATCGTCCTCCCTCTATGGTCCTTCCCCAAGGTTTATGCGAGGGCATCATTGTCAATGTCGTCGAATGAGCTTGAAGCTGACTTTCTGATAGACTCTATTGATTCTAGAGTCTTGGCTAAGTGAGGAGGGAATTTATTATCTTTTCTCATCTTGCATGCACGTACAAGTTGGCCCTATTCGGTGTATTTCCTTTATCTGGGCTACCTTTTATCTTAGTCGAGCACTCGTTCTTCAAATATTCATAAGATTTCGAGCTAAGCCGGTGGACATTAGTTTTTTTGGCCCTATTGTGCTTTTTCCCTCCATTTACAGCATTTTCGAGTCCTTCGCCTCATTTTTCAGAAATTATTCCATTGACCAATTAGCATCTCAACGTTCGAAGGGACTTTGTCTTTGAGCACCAAAATGTCAGAGCTCGATGCTCCCTTAGGGAAATTCTTTTTCCTAAGGTTTATTCGATATGTTCAAAGTTGTTCAACAACCCGAGAAAGAACCTTACTTTTTGAGTTTGTCGAAAATGAAAACTGCTTATTGAATTTCTCGTAGATGTCATCTTTAATAGCTTTATCTACAAGGTTCTAATTTTTAGCTCCTCCCACTCCCACATTCATTTTTACCAAGGAAAAACACTAGGATTTAAATTGTTGAACGTGATTCTTATCCCCTGTGGGGTTATTTCCCAATAGATAACCCAATGGGCCTCTTCTCAACTGACCCGGTAGTTTCAGGAGCGTTGGGCATGTCTCTTGGATTAATGGGAGTACCTTATCTATTGAAACTCGGAGTAGTTGAGTGTATTTCTGGTGCATATGTGTATTGGTCACCAATTGGTGATGAGAATTCTCTATATGGTTGTGTCACGTTCACGGTTGGAGGGTTGTTTCTATTACCACCTGACATTATCTGCAAAATAATAAAAACTGAATGTGTATCTATATTAATAGATGCATAATTTCAAATTTCAATATGAAATTATAACTAACAAAATAAATTATTTGACCATATGTTATAATCTACCTATTCATGGTAAGACTTTAATAAAAGTTCAATGTGTCTGATCTCCATCCAGTCCAGATTTATTTTTAAAAAACTATGGATTTTTGCACGTGGCCAATTAGGAAGAAGCGTATCTATAATGGATGCATAGATGTCAGTGACTTGAACTCAAAATCTCATCCTCTTCAACCAATTGCCAAGATTGAGTTTGATGTGCATATGTGAGACATCACAGTCTTCGACAATGCTCTTTGTACATAATTCTATCCATATAGGGTGAATTTTTTTCTGCCTTCTCTAATAGTGTAACCAACGTCAGTGCTCTATCGAGATTATGTATGCAAAATATATATTATATAGCTTCACCCCTAGTATTCTAGTAGGGAAAACCGAATACGATTGAACAAGTACTGTTGCTGGAGATGAACTACACAATTTGCAAGGTATTTAAATTGTTCGATCTTCCTATTCCCATACCAATAAACCGGAGTACCCACTGAATGAGGATTATTAATGAAAGATGTACAAGTGTGGTCCAATTGCATCCTTTCCCACTCTTGTTGCCATTTATTAGCAGCGTTACTCATTTTTCCGAAGAAAAATGAACGAGAGCGTGATTATGATTCTTATAAGTAATGGCTCTAATGATTCATTAACTAGTTATTATGAACTATAGTTTGAATCCAGTGCACGTATACACACATAAATACACACGTACACACAGAAATACAAACACAAATATACACACGTACACATGTAAAGATATATGAATGCGATTATGGAGTCACTTTAGGTCGAATAATTCCACAACTGACATAGCTTGTTATTGAAGCAGACCCGATCTTTGATTTCCTTCACACAACTGTTACTTTCTCGCTCATATTACGTCTTCTCTTTACAATGGAAATTCCCACCAACAATATGACATTTGAGAAGGAGAGCGTGGAATCAAACTATAGTTTCATAACGAGTCTTACTTCTTCTCAATCAAAAAAATCAAACTCCACCATTTAAAATCAGTAATGGGAACACTTGATATAGTTGTAAAAAATTGGGGCACTGGTGAAAAGACTGTCTAGACAAAACTCTAAATAAACAAGCGGAGCCATGTAGTCTCTCATGAGTGAATCCCGTGTATGTGTGTGTATCTCACCATTAATTTATTAGGTTTCGAATACCTACTTTTGTCATTTAAGCCAACAATCACTAAAATCAATCCTAACATCAACCTTAAAATTAACCCTTACAAACATTAGTCTTAAAATTATCCCTTAAAAACGTTAGTCATAAAATTAATCCCTTACAAACATTACCCCTAAAATTAATCCCGAATTTAACATCAATATTAAACTTAAACCAACATTAGTCATATATAATTTTTTTTAGACTTAAACCAATATTAGTCATATATCTTTTTAATATTTTTTTAGCATCAATATTAAAGGACACACATTTTTTATATTATTTTATTTATATTTCAGCCTTAAAACTAAACTAACATTAGTCATATATTTTTTTCTAGAATACACACACACATATACATTATACATACACAGACATTTACACTATACACACATACATATATACACACTGAAATACACACACACACACATACACACACAGAAATACACACATAGAAATACACTGAGATTGAAATATTTACTTAGATATTAAGAGCCGAAATCGCTGGACAAGAGCACAAAATTGCACGAGAGAGGGAAAATTTGGAAGGTTTAAGAATTTCGACGGAAATGAAAAGTTCGTCTCCGAATTTAGTATAAAGACCCTGGTCACGACTTAAGGCCATTACCACATGCCGTGAATAAATTAATTTTTAACACGTCGGCATGTAAATAGTAAACTGGTTATGTCCGGAAGCCGTGTCTCGATTCCCATAATGGTCACGGTCAAAAGGCGTGACTATATAATTGTGGCTTTAGTTTATGGTGATGGTCTAAGGCCACGACCCTATCCGAGACCAGATTTGGAGGGAAACTTGGCGCCATAATGGTCACGGTTGGATCACAGCTCATATCCATGACTCACACGAGTCACGGCTATTATCCGTGACCACATGAAAGACGATTCATTACCACACTACATCATGGACTTCGTCATGCCTATTTTGGGTATAGTCACAGATAGACCTGGCAAAATGTGACAAGGCATGACACGACCCAAAATTAATAGTTAATGGGTCAAGGCTTATCGGGTACGGGTCACTATCGGGTTAACACGATAGACCCATTAAAAATAACAAATCGGGTTGGTTAAATTTGATTCACTCGATAACAACCCGTTAAGACCCGAATATTTTTCATGTCATACCGAGTCGTGTGACTCATTAGTAACCATTATGACCCATTAAGATATGCACGAAAAAATAAAAATAATATTTTTAGTTTGAGAGGGCTAAATATGTAATTATGCAAAGCTAACGGGTCTTATTAGTATCTAACGGGTGTTATTAGTACACGTCTATCGGTTCATATCAGGTTAAATAGGTACAACGTGTTAAACCCATTAAGACCCGAAAACTATTCATTACCTTAACGGGTTAAAAGGGTTCGTGTCGTGTAACCTATTAGGAAAACGAATCGTGTATAAATATTGGATTCATGACCCGTTAAGTTAATGAATCATGTTCGGGTTGTGTAAAATCCCACACGAATTCGTTAAGACCCGATACGAACACAACCCACACTGACCCGTTGCTAGGTCTAATAACAGCTATTGGCCGTGACCAGCTGCTCAGGCTATGGGTTGTGCCCCTTTTTCGTGGCTATTCACCCAGTTTGGTGTAGTGTGTGGACGTTGCAGGACCTTGGTAATAGATAACTCCACGTTTATCAGTTCCTCTCTATCAGTCGGGCATGTCGCCCATCTCTAGCTAGTGGTTATTTCAGAGACATTTTACTTCCATTTTATTTATAGAGTTGGATTTGGTTTTATATTATGGATGATTGTATTTGGATGTCAATCCGGAGTGTTTATTTCAGACGTATTTATTTATCTCCTTGTTTTTATCAATTATTAGCATTATTATGTTTACTTGAATGGTGAATGTGGTTCATTAGTCTAAGTTGATTGCATATTAATAAAACGATTTAAAATTTTGACACATGGCCATTAGGGTATTAGTAAAATAATTAGATTTAGGTAGTGATGCTAAGAATAAAACCATTAATGATTCTTATTTAATTTAATAATGGACTGATCACCCAGGATTAGAATAGGCGGGGTGTCACAACTTGTATCAGAGCATCAGGTTATAGTGTCCTTAGGATATGTACGAACTTGTTACGTTTCCAGTCTAGGGTTCTTTGATATAGATCCCTACTATTATGATTGTTTCATTTATGATCACACATTTTGTCTTCAGCTATTTTGAGATATATTGAACTGTGAACTTATGGAAATTCTCTTTCATTTCAAATGCCTCTCAGACGTGCACCACGAGCCACCCCAAATGCACATCCCGAGCCGTAGCCAGCTCAGGAACTAGGGACTATGAATGCCGCTGAGGTTCTCGCTGTTATTGCATAGGCGGTTAATGCGGCTTTGGCTAATTTTTTTTTAGCAGGCACCACAGATGCCACCCCAGCCTCAAGTTATGGCTCTAGACCAGACACACTTGTTTCCTTCTTCCTTGGAGAGAGTCAGAGATGCATTTCATAAGGCTCGTCCTCTCGAGTTTCAGGGGAGCTTCGATGTTATTACTGCTTGCCAATAGAAGAAGGACATCTAGTGGAATTTACGGATGTATGAGTGCACTGATATACAAAGACAGATACTAACTACTTTTAAGATAGTGAGGGCATCCTTACAATAGTGGAAGTCCGTTATCACCACATAGCAGAGAGATAGCATGCCATTTCAAGAGTTTTGGGAGAGATTTGATCGCAATTACTTCCCATTCGCCATTCAGACAAAGATTTGGCAAAAATTCTTAGACGTTTCCCGGGAAGGGAGGATAATAGAGAAATATTAGGAGGAATTTACTAGGTTGGCAAAAAAATTTCCCGAAAAGGTGAGCACAGAGAAAAAAGGATACAACTATTTATGGATGGTCTTACCTAGAGAATTGGACATCATTTGTTGGGTAATCCCACTTTAAAGACGTATATGGATGTGTTGAATGTCACTTTACTTCACTGTCATGACCACCCCTTCCACGTGAAAGGAAAAAAGTGCTCACAAGAGTTTAGCCAGTAGGGCATGATAGGGGGTAGCAGTGCTAGTGGGGCATAATCGACTCAGACTCGGATGAGACAGGGTGAGCAGGGTTCCCATCATGGGAATGCTGATAAGCATTTTTGTTCATGAGATTTTAGGCAGGGGCAGGGTGGATTCAGGCATGTCCATCTGGGTCAGCTGGGCCAGTTGGGCTAACAACATTTTCAGCAAGGCCAGTAGGGCCAAGGGAGAGGTGGTAGTGGCCAGTAGGACTAAAGGGGAGAAAATTTCACAAGAAAATATTTTATATGTTGGAAGAATGGACACAAGCATTAGGATTTCCCTGATAAGGGAAGAGTTATGCAGCAGCAGGGCACTCACCAGGAGCCCAGAGACCTATTTTTCCCATCACTCTCCCAGTACCAGCACCAACATTGCTTCTCGTACTAGTCATCCCAGTAGCCCCACCTCGACAGGGGTAGTTATAGTACAGGTGTGTGTACAGTGTCCACCATGCCGTAGTTCCACAAGATCCACCCATAGTTGAGGGTACATTTATTATACATGGGACTTTTGGGGTGCATTTTATTTGACACTGGGGATTCACACTCATTTATTGCCACTATATTTTCATGAGCCATAGGATTGTAAGACACGGACGATAGTACAGTCACATGTGTAGACTCACCACCGGGAAGCTACTACTATTTTTTTAATTATCGGGGTGTGAGTATAGACATTAGGAGAGTTGTTTTGCCCATCGATATGCTCGAGTTAGATATGTCAGAGTATGATGCCATTATTGGCATAGATGGGATAGTATCATATAGGTCCATGATTGATTGTTACAATACGAGCATTATGTTTACGATTCCAGGCTAGAACATGTTATTAGTTGCGATGCCTCATCCTGAAGGAGGATTATCCACTCAATTATACTATATAAAGGAGGAGACCTCTTAGGGGGTAGTGATTTTTATAGATTCAATCCTAGTTCTGTGCGAGTTTGCCGACCTATTTAAGGAGATATTGAGGTTGTCGCCTAGGCAAGAGATATATTTTGTCATTGATTTAGTGATTGGAACTCGATCGATAGCTCGTGCACCTTATCATATGTCTCCTATGGAGATAAGGAGATACGGGACCAGATCGAACAGCTTTTGGGGCAGGGCTATATTCATAAGAGTACCTCGCCTTGGGGTGCTCCACTGCTATTTGTGAAGAATAAAGATGGACCTCTATGCATGTGTGTGGATTATTGGGAGTTGAATAAACTCACGATACAAAAAAATATTCGTTGCTTTGAATTGATGACTTATTCGACCAGTTAAGAGGAGCCTCCTACTTCTCTAAGATAGATTTGAGATCAGGGTATCACCAATTGCGTATTCGGGAGCAAGATGTATCTAAGACTGCCTTTCTGATGAGATATGGGTCTTACGAGTTTTGAGTTATGCCATTTAGGCGAACCAACGAGCTAGCTGTGTTCATGGGCTTGATGAATAGGGTGTTCAGAGAGTTCTTGGATTAGTTTATAATTGTCTTTATTGATGACATCCTAACTTATTCTCAGACCGAGGAGGAGCATGTCGAGCATATGCCTCAGGTTTTACAGGCATTGCACGAGCACCAATTGTATGCTAAGTTTGAGAAATGAGGATTTTGGCTATGTGAGGTATAATTTTTGGGTCATATCATATCTGTAAAGGGGATATTAATAGATCCGAGTAAGGTGTCAGTGGTGAGGGAATGGGGACATCCCATGATACTGACGGAGGTGCGTACTTTATTGGGGTTGGCCGAGTACTACAGATGATTTATTTGGGGATTTTCAAAGATTACGGGTCCATTGACCAATTTGACTCGCAAAGGGGTACCGTTTATCTGGGACTGGGATGACTCTTTCCAATTAAAATTCAATGAGATGAAGGAAAAGTTGACTTCAGTACCTGTACTCGCACTGCCCAGGGTAGGAGTGGAGTATCTTATTTTTACTGATGTGTCCCTACAGGTACTTGGGGGTATGCTACAACAGGAGGACTAGGCTATAACTTATGCTTCCCTCAATCATAAGCCTCACGAGAGGAGTTATCCCACCCACGACTTGGAGTTAACGACAATCGTGTTTTCACTATAGATTTGGGGACATTACCTTTTGTGGGAGAGATTTTTCCTATTCACAGATCATAAGTCATTACAATACTTGTTCACTCAGAGAGAGCTAAATATGCATTAGCATAGGTGGATGGAATTTGTGAAAGATTATCATTTTGACGTCCATTATCACTCGGGAAAGGATAATGTGGTGGAAGACGCAATGAGCAGCAGGTCAGTAGGGGATGTAGATGAAGTTTGAAAAGAAAAATGGAAGGATCTGGGACATCAGGATTCAGTTGCCTCATTATTTATGTCAGTTATGACCGTCGCCTCCAAATTGTCACGAAGGTGGTACAAGCCTAAGAAATGGATTAATTTTATTAGGATCGGATCCAACATCTTTTATCAAGAGATCACAGTTGTACTTCATGAGCTCAAAGGGAGGCTTACGCTTCAACGATAGATTAATTGTCCCGAAGGGGGAGGACTTGCAACACGCGATAATGGCAGAGTCTCATAGGTCACGATTTGCGGTGCATCCTGAAAGGGATAATATGTACCAAGCTATGAGACGACAGTATTGGTGAAGTGGGATGGAGAGAGACATTGCAGAGTTCGTCTCGAGGTGCACCACTTGTCAGTTAGTGAAGGTGGAACATCAAAAAATAGTAGGGGTTTTATAACCATTAGCGATTTCAATGTGGAAATGGGAGAGCATTTTGATGAATTTCATTACTGGGTTGCCTACATCATAGAGGTATCACGATTCCATTTGGGTGATAGTGGATCGGTTGACCAAGGTAGCTGACTTTCTACCAATTTGGGCGGATTATACTACGAGACAGTATTCCTAGATTTTTATTGCTGAGATAATGAGACTGCATGGGGTACCACTTGATATTGTGTCTGATAGGGACAAGATCTTCGTGTCTCATTTTTGGGAGAGTTTCAAGAGGCCATGGGTACCTAATTGCGATTGTGTACGACCTATCACCCGAAGACGGACGTGCAGACATAGAGGACTAATCAGATGTTAAAAGATTTACTACGGATGTGTATCCTTGATTTTATGGGAGGTTGGGAACATTATCTTTCACTAGTGGAGTTTGCGTATAATAACTGCTATAAGTTTATGATTGGAATGGCACCATTTGAGGAGTTGTATGGTAGATCTTATCATTCGCTTGATTATTGGTTGGAGGTGAGGGATAATAATCTACTAGAACCAGAGTTAATTCAGGCTACTTCAGCCAAAATTGAGTTAATTCGGAGCCGTATACGGATAGCTCAGGATAGACAGAAGAGTCATGCCGATGAAAAGCGATTCTTCTTAGAGTTTAATGTGGGGGACCATTTATTATTACGTGTATCTCCTATGAAGAGTATAATGATGTTCGGGAAGAAAGGGAAGTTGGCACCAAAGTATATGAGACCATACCCTATCATTGAGCGAATTGGGCCAATTATATATATACTCGGGTTACCGGAGCACTTGCATCAGATTCATGATGAATTTTACATTTCTTTGATGAGGCGATATCTCCGGGATAAGTTATCTCATACTCACATTGCATTAGAGGACATTTATTTGCAGCCCAATATTTCATATAAGGAGAGGTCAGTTTCTATCCACACCATAGTGAGAGGAGACTGAGGTCAAAGGTAATTTCACTTGTACGTGTTCAGTAGGGGCACCATAATGCCGAAGAGTCTACTTGTATATATATATATATGTTAGTTGTGTGAATACCTATTGTGTGAATTCTCATGTGTGAACATACCTAGGCTACTTGGTATCATGGGAGGTTCCGCATCGTGGACAGTCTTATCATGATGAGTCCATTGGGGGGATTTTGACTTGTGCCTCAGAACATAAAACTTAGGGATGTAACAACCCGCCTAATGGGATACCGGGCGATCACTACTATATCAAATTATAACAGGAGTTACATATAGATCATTCTTATCATCACTGTCGAAAATCCATTTAATTACTAATATCCGATTAGGCGAGCGTTAAAATTTTAACTTCACTACTCTTTTAATCAATTAAAATAAAACATCCACAATTTAGTGAGTAAATAAAACTGAAATGAAAGTGAAATAAATTAAAATAACCGAACCCTCGGTTCAAATTATACAACCATATCGAATAACGTGTGAAGAATAAATAAAAATAGTTGGACCATGGGCCCGAATGTTTGTACAATACCTCCTATCTAGAGTACAAGGAACGAAGCGTCTACCGAGAACCCGCAAGCATCCACAGCTGCTGCAGCAGATGTCCGACTCGGAAGAATTTCCATCCAGGAGTCCCTGTGTCTGGACACTTATATAATATATATATATATATATACAACAAGAGAGGAAAAGTAGATATGCAGGTCAGAGCCCGGATTTTGAAAATATTTTGCAAGTGCATAAATGCCTTATTATTTTAAAAAAGTTTTTATCTCATATTTAAGTTTGGTATCGCACTCCCATGAGATACCCCTTACCTCACCACTAATAGTGCACTCCTAACGCATCCCTTTAAACATCCTAGTCAAGCTACCCTGCTAGACTAGTCTATCACCCAACCACTATCAACCCTAGATAGTCCAAGCAATGTACTAAGGGCTAAACTTCACCCCAGTCTCAACGCTATGACATGTTCGTACGTGGGGTGTCTCGCAAAGAGAAATCCAAACAAGGAACCCCCCCGATACAGTACTACGCGGCACGGTCGATAGTCAAGATCCGCCAGTCCCTTAGTACAGAATATATATATCTATATATATTTACATCATATAGTAAATATCAACATAAGATCACTAAGGATGAAACTTCTCCCTAGTCTCAACACGTTGCCATATTCGTGCGTGGGGTGTCTCGCGAAGCGAAATCCAAACAAGGAACCCCCCCGATACACTACTACGCGGCAAGGTCGATCGTCGGGATCCATTAGACCCTCGGTACTCGATTCATCCATATATATATAATCATATTTTACCATAACCATCCAGATCTATCTCCCGGACTGAGGATTCATATATCAAGTATTTATCAATACTTTCATTTTTCTTAAAACTTCCCATTTCCCTTTTTATACTCACGAAATGTAAATATAAAAGCCAATTCATTATCATGAATTGATTTAACAAATCATATACTTTTAAAAGCCAATTTTATTATCATAAAAATTCTTTTCCTTTATGTGTCATCCCATTTCCCTTTTTATACTCAGGAAATGTACCCAAAGCCATTTTCATTATCATGAAAATGCTTTGATCAAATCATGCTTCCACATCCCTTCTTCCATCCGGGAGTGTTACCGAAGCCAAACCTTTATCCTATTTCCCTTTTTATACTCAGGAAATGTAAATTAAAGCAAATTTATTATCATAAATTTCTTTAATAAAACTAAGACCGCCGCTCCGGGTTTCCCCACTGGACGCGCCCCTAAATGGCTATCATCTTCTAGGGCCTATCTATACAAGACAACCTGGGAACCTACCAACGTCGGGAAGCGGCCATATTTCCTGCGGGAAAGTCAGGACCACACCCAGAATACCCTAACCAGCGCAGAAAACAAATAACCGCCCATATGGCCTAGGGACTATATCCAACCTGCTCAATAGCCAGGAAGGCTTCACCACAACGCGTGCAACTTCCCTTATGATAGCGATTTAGGGAGGTGTGTAACCATAATTTATCAATTATGAAAGTCATTTACCTTTTTCCCATTTCGAAAATATTCATCAATATATTTTCAAAATCATTTATATCATATCAAATATACATAATCACATAGTATATATATATATATATATATATATACCTACCTGAATATATAAAAAATGGCCATATTTGCCAAACCATCTATCGATGACCCTTAATCCCAAAGATTCTCTCAAGGAATCATAATCATGCATTCATATATGCATGATACTAAACCCAAAGTATTTCTTACTTTAATAAGTAATACATACTTAAGTCCCATCTATGGATTCATTTGGATATCTCCAAATATACTAATTCACTCTTAAGTGAATTTACATATATATATATACATTCCCAATTCCTCAAGTCCTTTAGGACTTAACCCTCTATAATACTCTAATTTAGAGGGCCCTTAAACTTTAAACTCAAAGAGGAGAAATAATCCTAATCTCCAAAATCTTGGGCTGAAATTAGGGCACTGGTCGACCGGTCCTAGACCCCCGGTCGACCGCGGGTTGTAAATAAGCCTACGAAACAAAGGAGTAGGCCCTTTCTCCTTGACACGGTCGACCGGCCTTTAGGGCGCGGTCGACCGGTCACACCAGGTCTCCAAAAGTAAAATCCTCAAGTCCCTTATCCAACAACCCAAATTCATTTTGGGGGTTTCTAAACTACCCCAAAAATTATCCCAAACATCTACACAATTAATTCTAGCCGTAATTTTTCCAATTCCCGATTTGATTTCCGAGTTGATGATTTCAACCCGGAGTTGTTATATTGTAAAAATCATATCAAATAGTAGAAAAATTATAAAAATACGTGGTTAGTGCCCACGCGACCGTATCGAAAAGATCTACAACTTTAGTGTTTTGGTCAAATGCTAAATCAATTCTTTTCCTGGCCAAAATGGCCCCCTAAAGTGACGGGTTACTATTGATCGTCTTCTACGAGACGTTTTCGGCCATTAAAGCTTCTCCCAAGCTTTTGTCGCCTCACCCAACGTCCTACAACCTCAACCAACTACAAATACACATATATTAAGGGTTCTAAACATACTAGAACCCAAAACCACCAATTAATTTAGGCTAAAACCTAAGTTCAACAAATTGAAATATTATTGGGGTTTAATTGTCTTAACTCCCAAAAACCCATTTTATCCACGATAATCAACCCCAAAACCTTTAGGTTTTGTTTATACCAAATTACGGTATGAGATATTTATGCAAAAAGATAAATAAAGCAAGTAAACACTTGCCTCGTGGATAAAATTCGACGTCCTCGAGTCGAATCCGGCGGAGTTTGGCCCGAATCTCCCCTTTTCTCTCCACTTTCTTCCTTCCTCTCTCTTTTCTCTCTTTTCTTTCTATTCTCTCCCTCTCTCCCACTTTATAGAGAAAGAAAAAGGGTTTAAACCCTTAAAACCAAAAAATGACTCGTTTACCCAATTACGAGTTACTCTTACCTCTAAAATTCCCCAAAGCTCAATTTCGACAATCGGACACTCTTTTTCGACTATCTCAGACATTCCGAGACTCATGGCATAGTCGAAATTTCCATCCGAGGTACTTGACCGAAAATCACTATTCCAACCCAAAATAAATAAATGCAGGTTTTCCAATTAAAAATCTTACCTCATGTCGCTTTACTCAACGACGACATATAATTAAAATATTTCGACCTATATAGTCCCAAAAATCATCACAACATCCTTCGAAAATCATTTAATCCTCAAAAATCCCAAAAATTACTATTTAGGAAAATTCCCCAAATTCCAATTTATACTTAATTATGGAATTTAATCGTCCCCAAAAGGGCGGTATGTTACATACTCCCCCCCTTACAATGGAATTTCGTGCTCGAAATTCAGATACGACCTACACCACCAATCCTAGGATCACTCCAAATACTAATACCTCAAGGGGAACGATACCAACCCAATGGTTCTCAACCATACACTATGCGGCTACCGCATCATAAAATGACTCTAATACGTCACATAATACCCATCATCTATAATGCCTGTCGGCATGAATTTCAACCTTATATACTACGCCCATTCTATTTCAGGCGGTATATAAAACCATCTTACCAAGGTGCCCATACACCTTTCTAACTTGTGCATATCTGCACATCTGTAGTGAACGTCTGACACGTAACACTCTCTCCCAATAAGGAACTCCTTTCCTCGGTGGAATACTCATCTATGGGTCCTCCCGACCCGCAAAATTTTCATTCCTCCTAACATCTGCGCCACTAACTCTATCTAACCTACATTCTTATAAATGCTACGATCTATGCGTTACCCTAACTAAGCGAAACAAGTATTCTAAATATATCCCTAGTGCCCAAGGCCTCTCTCAACTCCCAACATTTGCTCGGTTTCGTGCGTGGGACGTCTCGCCAAGGCGAAATCCAAACAAGGAACCCTCCCGTTACACTACTCCCTCGCGTAGTCGGTGATAGAGATATAGCGACCTAAGGCACACCAGCGGGACGTCCTAAATCCTACCTACGCTAACCTACAAACGCGTTTCTACTATCTTATCCTTTATCCCATACGGAAGGAAACCTAACCAATCGAAGTGCCCACTTTCGGCAGAAAGTGTCACGAACATAATACCCAAAATGTATCTTCTCAAGATCTGCCTTTTCATTAAGGCTGGTTATTATCCTCAAATCAATTTCTCTAAGTCCAACCTCATCCACCCATTTGTGGCGAGGGGACCACTTTAGTGCTTTTCCATAGCACAATATCTCCATAAGTATATCAATATCATGTGGCTCATAGCCTATAGTGGTTCATCCACACTATAAGACCTTATCACAAAATCAACATCCTTGCATCCCATAACAGCTCTCCACTCCCGACGCCGTTAAGAGTCATGTGTAGAGTGTCTCGCAAAGTGAAATCCAAACAAGGAACCCCTCCACACATTAATCGTTGACTTCGTTGGTTATGGAGTTCCATTATTTCAACTTGCCACCGGGATATCCCTATCCCCTAATCTAACAAAAAGGTGGTCTGAACTCCTGTCTCTAACTAAGAGTCATACCACCCTGCGCTCGCACTATATTTTAAGTCCTTGCGCAAATAATAATGAGCTTTATCTTCAGCTCAACAATAATCCTGCGGCCTTACATCATATATATAAGGTCTCCATATACCCAAATCACGATAATGAAACCTCTAATCATCGAAGTTTCGTATCCCACAACAAATAAGGTGAACTCAACCTATATCTAGGTGAGACACCGTAGTAACAACCCGTTCCACCCTGGAACCATGGACACGATAGACTTGTCATTCTTAGCCTACTATCGCTCAGAAAACACACCATAATCTTTACCATACTCGTATAAGAATATAAAGCGAGTATTACAACCCAAATATATATTTATATATGTACATTCAATATATCAACACCCGCCTTTATGGAGAATGAAGGAAAATAAAACTCCTCTATTGCGGACAACACATAGGCATACATGATATAATGATATTGATACCTCCACAAAGCTCAAATTACACACGCGAGTCTAGGTCTAACGAACACCGTGACTTTATCTAGCCATGCCACTTATACCTCTTCCTTGAGGTAAAACTCATACTAACCACTTTACCCTACTCCTTACTATCATCTTACTAGTCCTCTTAACTTCTTCGTCAAAAGGAAACTCCACTACGAGCTTCAACCTTAAAGCTCCAACTAAGCCCCATCTCCTGCCGCCATCTAAGCTCCGCACACGATTCTCAAACGAGCGCGCAAAAGATTTCTATAACCTTATAATATGGCACGAGAACGAAATCTCACAAGAGAAATCAACAATCCAAGTCCTGAGGCTCTATAATAAATCGAGAGTAACGCTGAAAGCGTAGTACATCCGCACAGATTCCTAAGGACACTAGAACCTGAAGCTCTGATACCATCTGTAACAACCCACCTAATGGGATACCGGGCGATCACTCCTATATCAAATTATAACAGGAGTTACATATGGATCATTCTTAGCATCACTGTCGAAAATCCATTTAATTACTAATATTCGATTAGGCGAGCGTTAAAATTTTAACTTAACTACTCTTTTAATCAATTAAAATAAAACATCCACAATTTAGTGCGTAAATAAAACTGAAATGAAAGTGAAATAAATTAAAATAACCGAACACTCGGTTCAAATTATACAACCATATCGAATAACGTGTGAAGAATAAATAAAAACAGTTGGACAATGGGCCCGAATGTTTGTACAATACCTCCTATCTAGAGTACAAGGAACGAAGCGTCTACCGAGAACTCGCAAGCATCCACAGCTGCTGCAGCAGACGTCCGACTCGAAAGAATTTCCATCCAGGCGTCCCTGTGTCTAGACACCTATATAATATATATATATATATATATATACAACAAGAGAGGAAAAGTAGATATGCGGGTCAGAGCCCAAATTTTGAAAATATTTTGCAAGTGCATAAATGCCTTATTATTTTGAAAAAGGTTTTATCTCATATTTAAGTTTGGTATCGCACTACCATGAGATACCCCTTACCTCTCCACTAATAGTGCACTCATAGGGCATCCCTCTAAACATCCTAGTCAAGCTACCCTGCTAGACTAGTCTATCACCCAACCACTATCAACCCTAGATAGTCCAAGCAATGTACTAAGGGCTAAACTTCACCCCAGTCTCAACGCTATGCCATGTTCGTGCGTGGGGTGTCTCGCAAAGCGAAATCCAAACAAGGAACCCCCCGATACACTACTACGCGACACGGTCGATAGTCGAGATCCTCCAGTCCCTCAGTACAGAATATATATATCTATATATATTTACATCATATAGTAAATATCAACATAAGAGCACTAAGGATGAAACTTCTCCCTAGTCTCAACACGTTGCCATATTCATGCGTGGGGTTTCTCGTGAAGCGAAATCCAAACAAGGAACCCCCCCGATACACTACTACGCGGCAAGGTCGATCGTCGGGATCCATTAGACCCTCGGTACTCGATTCATCCATATATATATAATCATATTTTACCATAACCATCCAGATTTATCTCCCGGACTAAGGATTCATATATCAAGTATTTATTAATACTTTCATTTTTCTTAAAACTTCCCATTTCCCTTTTTATACTCACGAAATGTATATATAAAAGCCAATTCATTATCATGAATTTCTTTAACAAATCATATACTTTTAAAAGCCAATTTTATTGTCATAAAAATGATTTTCCTTTATGTGTCACCCCATTTCCCTTTTTATACTCAGGAAATGTACCCAAAGCCATTTCCATTATCATGAAAATGCTTTGATCAAATCATGCTTCCACATCCCTTCCTCCATCCGGGAGTGTTACCGAAGCCAAACCTTTATCCCATTTCCCTTTTTGTACTCAGGAAATGTAAATTAAAGCCAATTTATTATCATAATTTTTTTTAATAAAACTAAGACCGCCCCTCCGGGTTTCCCCACTGGGCGCGCCCCTAAATGACTATCATCTTCCAGGGACTATCTATACAAGACAACCTGGGAACCTACCAATGTCGGGAAGCGGCCATATTACCTACGGGAAAGTCAGGACCACACCCAGAATCTCCTAACCAGCGCAGAAAACAAATAACCGCCCATATGGCCTAGGGACTATATCTAACCTGCTCAATAGCCAGGAAGGCTTCACCACAACGCGCGCAACTTCCCTTATGATAGCGATTTAGGGAGGTGTGTAACCATAATTTATCAATTATGAAAATCATTTACCTTTTTCCCATTTTGAAAATATTCATCAATATATTTTCAAAATCATTTATATCATATCATATATACATAATCACATATTATATATATATACCATAAATTCCTACCTGAATATATAAAAATGGCCATATTTTCCAAACCATCTATCGATGACCCTTAATCCCAAAGATTCTCTCAAGGAATCATAATCATGCATTCATATATGCATGATACTAAACCCAAAGTATTTCTTACTTTAATAAGTAATACATACTTAAGTCCCATCTATGGATTCATTTGGATATCTCCAAATATACTATTTCACTCTAAGTGAATTTACATATATATATACATTCCCAATTCCTCAAGTCCTTTAGGACTTAACCCTCTATAATACTCTAATTTAGAGGGCCCTTAAACTCAAAGAGGAAAAATAATCCTAATCTCCAAAATCTTGGGCTGAAAATAGGGCACCGGTCGACTGGTCTTAGACCCCCGGTCGACCGCGGGTTGTAAATAAGCCTACGAAACAAAGCAGTAGGCCCTTTCTCCTTGACGCGGTCGACCGGCCTTAGGGGCGCGGTCGACCGGTCACACCAGGTCTCCAAAACTAAAATCCTCAAGTGCCTTATCCAAAAACCCAAATTCATTTTCGGGGTTTCTAAAATACCCCAAAAATTATCCCAAACATCTACACAATTAATTCTACCTGTAAGTTTTCCAATTCCCAATTTGATTTCCGAGTTGATGATTTCAACCCGGAGCTGTCATCTTGTCAAAATCATATCAAATTGTAGAAAAATCAGAAAAATACGCGGTCAGCGTTCACGCGACCGTATCGAAAAGATCTACAACTTTCATGTTTTGGTAGAAAGCTAAATCAATTCTTTTCCTGGCCAAAATGGCCCCCTAAAGTGACGGATTACTATTCATCATCTTCTCCGAGACGATTTCGGCCATTAAAGCTTCTCCCAAGCTTTTGTCGCCTCACCCAACGTCCTACAACCTCAACCAACTACAAATAAACATATATTAAGGGTTTTAAACATCCTAGAACCCAAAACCACCAATTAATTTAGGTTAAAACCTAAGTTCCACAAATTGAAATATTGTTGGGGTTTAATTGTTTTAACTCCCAAAAACCCATTTTCTCCACGATAATCCACCCCAAAACCTTTAGGGTTTGTTTATACCAAACTACGGTATGAGATATTTATGCAAAAAGATAAATAAAGCAAGTAAACACTTGCCTCGTGGATAAAATCCGACGTCCTCGAGTCGAATCCGGCGGAGTTTGGCCCGAATCTCCCTTTTTCTCTCCACTTTCTTCCTTCCTCTCTCTTTTTTCTCCTTTCTTTCTATTCTCTCCCTCTCTCCCTCTTTATAAAGAAAGAAAAAGGGTTTAAACCCTTAAAATGTAAAAACGACTTGTTTACCCAATTACGAGTTACTTTTACCTCTAAAATTCCCCGAAGCTCAATTTCGACAATCGGACACTCTTTTTCGACTATCTCAGACATTCTGAGACTTATGGCGCAGTCGAAATTTCCATCCGAGGTACTTGACCGCAAATCACTATTCCAACCCAAAATAAATAAATGCGGGTTTTCCAATTAAAAATCTTACCTCATGTCGCTTTACTCAACGACGACATATAATTAAAATATTTCGACCTATATAGTCCCAAAAATCATCACAACATCCTTCGAAAATCATTTAATCATTGAAAATCCCAAAAATTACTATTTAGGAAAATTCCCCAAATTCTAATTTATACTTAATTATGGAATTTAATCGTCACCAAAAGGGCGGGTTGTTACAAGGGATTAATCACTACTTGTGTGTATGAGAGTGTGACCGATTATTTGGGTGCGTTAGGTGCGTACGTATCCCAAAGGCTTAAAATTATGCTCGTCTAAAATTTTTTTGAATTGCGAGTGTATGGTTCGAGAGTGATTATAAGAGTGATGTATATATATATATATATATATGTGTGTGTGTGTGTGTGTGTGTGTGAGATTTATGCTACTATGTGTGCATTAGTAGATAAGATAGATAGTGATATCTAAAGTAATTTAAGTAATTGGGAATTTAATATCTAATTGGTCATTTTTACGGGCTAAAAGGGCTTAGAAATTGGTAACATATTGTATGGGAAACACGTTCAGTGACAACGAATTGTTAGGCAGGGATAGACTTAATTTAAACTAGTTAGGTGGGGTAGCATAACTAGATTGGTTTAAAAGTATAGGTTAGGCATGCAGATTAGTTGAGAGGTGAGGATATCAAGTGAGGGCACGTAAAGTTAACATGTATACAATATCTGCTCTTTAATGCCTTTTAAATACTTGTAAAATATTTTCAAATTGTTTTACTTGGGCTCTGGCCCGGTTGAAATCCATTTTTGTAAAAACCTTTTAGGTGCCCAGCCACAGGGACGCCAGACTTAGGAGTTCCCTCATATTTGTCGTGATGTAGCTGTTGTGGATGTTGCAGGACCTTGGTAGTAGACGCCTCCACCTTTACCAGTTCCTCTTTATCATTCAGTTTTGTTAGTCGAGCATGTCGCCCATCTCTAGCTAGTGGTTATTTCAGAGACATTGTACTTCCATTTTATTTACAATGTTGGGTTTGATTTTATATTATGGATGATCGCATTTGGATTTCAGTTTGGAGTGTTTATTCCAGGCACATTTATTTATCTCGTTGTTTTATCATTAGTCTAAGTTGATTGCATGTTAATAAAAAGATTTAAAATTTTGACACCGGTCCATTAAGGTATTAGTAAAATAATTGGATTTAGACAGTGATGCTAAGAATTAAACCATTAATGATTCCTGTTTAATTTAATAATGGACTGATCATCCAGGATTAGAATAGGCGGGATGTCACACCTATTTTATCTTTTTACCTTAAGACATACATTTAGGTTTTAAAATGGATAAAGTAAATCATGCAATCAATAAAGATAAAGTTTGAGGAAAAATCCCTTACGGGCAAAACCTTTTATTTTAGCACTTTATAAATAATACAAGATAGTCGACTTACATTAATACTTGATACCATCCACAAGTATAATGCTCTAGCCTTCGCAAATCTCTTAAGAATACTACTCGGCCAGGAGCATTCCACAGGCGACGTTCCACCCTAGGTATCCACTAATCAGCATTTGCCTTTAGTAGTGATCCTCTTGAGTATTACAAAGTCAGCAGTAGCGATGATCTCTCCATAATAGTAGTTTATGCAAGGATACAAAACTATATAGGTTTTAAAAGGATTCACACAAATCTATCTCGGGATTATTTTGTGAATGAAAAGTGTTTTCTAAGCATAAAAGTGTGAAAACTTTTGCAACATGTATGCAGAAGTTGTACTGGAAGAAATCTTAGAAAAAATAAACACGAAACAGGTATTTATAGGGTGAACACAAATTTTGAGGCAATGTCACTCGTTCAAACGAATATAATGCTCGTTGAAACGAGAATAGAACCTCGTTAGAATGAAAGCAAGTTCGTTCGAACGACAAAGGTATCTCATTTGAACAAGCTTCAAACGAGCTTCAAACGATACAAAGAAGTATGCCCTCGTTAGATGTAAAGATCAAATGACCCTTCTCACCAGAATGTAATGTCGTTCGAATGAGAAACGAATCTCGTTTGAACGAGGTTAAAAATAAAAAAAAAATAGTTTAAAAACTTTAAAATAGCAGCCTCATTTTTCAATAATAAATAAATATCCCAAATAACTTTATGAATAATTTCAAACTCCAAAAGAGTCTTTATACCTTCTTGAGATGTAGTGGAGTCTTGAACTTGGAGATGTTGGTGTTCGGTTCGACGAGTTAGTGAGAGTCATTTTGTAACGGGATATGCCAAATATGCCAAAGTGCCAATAAAACAAATAAAAAACCTAAGCTAAAATATCTGCGCATACACTATGCGAGCTTTCTTTGGAGATGATTACTATATGAGCAGATTTCAGGTTTCTACTTTACAAAATAGTTAGCTTTAATACATGCGGGCATATGAAGAGATAATGGATGTTGATGGAGAAGTGTTATTAGGAAGTGAGAGAGAAAATGAATGGAACTTTTGGTTCATCCCTTTTTTTAATTTCCAAGAAATACCATATTTGTTGAGAGAGAAAACGAACAAACACGAGGCTTGAAAATTGATTACCTCATTAAACTCTCTAATACTACCATATAAGAGGTATAACTAGTATACAACCTGTGCGATACACGGACGATGTACAATAAATAAATATAAACATAATTTAAAAAATTACTGTATATTATAAATTAAATTTCTTACCTTAAAGTCATTATACTGATACTCCATTTTTTCATATGTTGCATGC
Source organism: Sambucus nigra (assembly GCA_949130495.1). Classification (NCBI taxonomy): domain Eukaryota; kingdom Viridiplantae; phylum Streptophyta; class Magnoliopsida; order Dipsacales; family Adoxaceae; genus Sambucus; species Sambucus nigra. Next base: position 304,758,537 of record OX422214.1, read on the forward strand.
TTAAAATAAACTAAAACATGTCATATTTTAGCAACTTTATATGCAACTAAAATAATATGATACAAATTTTGGTCAATATTTTAAAGTTAAGTAATCGAACATTATTGTTCCAAATGTAGAAAATTCATTTCAAATATAATATCTTTTGTAGAGGAATAACACTCAAAGATAAAGCTAGAAAAATAACAAATATCTTCAAAACAAATTGTTTTAAACTGTTAACAAAACATATACTTTAATATTATTCTAAAACAATATATACTTTAATAGATATAAAAAAATTTATCCTACAGTAGATCTAATTTTGAAATATTTTTACTTTTAACTAAAAAATGGAAAAAAAAGAAAAAAAAAACTATATGTAAAAACTGTATATCTATTTTTAGAAAAATATTTCATATATGTAAAAATTTATCCTACAGTTTGTCTTTGTAAATTTTATAAACACCTAAGAATTCTACCAGTTTGTCTTTGTAAATGCTCCATTTTCTATTATTTGTAAATTTTATACCAATCCAATTTCATATATTGATTGAAAGTTCTCATCTGAGACTTGGCTATCACGGTATATTCTGGAATATCTGAGATTTCAATAATATCATCTTTTTTAATACTTGCCATGGTTAGTGCAAGTTTCTATATGAAAAGTTTATATTGGTAAAAATTTAAAAAAAAACTCTATCACTACAGAGAGATATTTTAGTTTCCAAAAGACTTTTGGGGTTTATACATGTTTTTTTCTTTTCAAAAAACACAATATTTAAGATGAGAGAGAAAAAAGACTTTTGGCTTATTTATTTATTTTGTTTCAAAGAATACAATGTTCAAGAAGACTTTTGGTTATTTTTTTTGTTTCAAAGAACACAATGTTCAAGAAGACTTTTGATTTATCTACTATTTTTCTTTAAAAAAATAATATGTTTAAGATGAGCGAGAAAAAGACTTTTGATTTACCTATTTTTTTTTTTGTTTCAAAGATGGTTCAAAAATACTTTTGATTGATTTATTTATTTATTATAAAAAATACAATGTTTAAGATAAAAGAAAAAAAATAACAAGTATTAAAATCTTATTAAATTCTCTAATTCTATTATATTAAAGGTATAATTACTACTACTTAAAAAGAGAAAAGCATCATTATAATGATCTAAAGTTCAAAATACCCTCAAACTATTTATAAATCCATTAATACCCTTCATATTCTCCATCTACAACTCATCCCTCTAATGTTACCCAAAATGTTTTTACAAAGTTAAGGTATTTACAAATCCATTAATACCCTTCATAGTCTCTATTTTCACGGTCTAATGTTACCCAAAACGGATTGACTTTGATAAGGTACTTTTTTAACCATTAGAATATGAGAAAGACATATTAAAATTAATTTAAAAAAGAATATGCAATTAATTTTGTAATAACAAACATTAATTTAAAATATAGTTTTTGGATGTTTTATATATAAACTATTATATATATATAAACATTAAAAACTGTTTCTTTTATGTATAATCTGTTTTTTTAAGTGTTTTATATATAAAGACATTAAAAATTTTTATACAAAAGTAGTTTTAACGTTTTTATTTGTAAAATACTTAAAACACAGTTTACATATAAAAATAAATTTTATAAAACACTTTAATTTATTTTATTATATATATATATATATATATATATATATATATATATATATATATATATATATATTTATTTATTTATTTATATAATAAAGGAGGAGGACTTTTTTTATCTCCTCCAACTAACGATTGAAATTATATCTCATCTTATTTGTCTCAAACGAACGACTGAGATTCCTCCTAAATCATTCGGCCAGAATTTGATTCCCTACTAACTCATTACCGGTACTACTACAGTGGATACATTGAATGTGCCATGAACTTATTCTACCTCGACCCTCTCAATTTGTACCCACGGTTTAGGCTATCCATCTCTCACTCTTTGACAACCTCTCCTTCAAACCCATCTATCTCTCACTTTTTCACAATCACTCTTTCAACCACTACAATCACTCCGTGTGAAACCACTGCTCCTAACCTGAACCATCGGTTTGAAGTTTTCAAACTAGACCTTTTTAAAAATATCTCCACTCTCTTAATTTAGTCATCAAGAGAGATTCCTCACATGTTTCGAAATTATGATTTTTTTTCCCCGCAGTTGAAGGGAATTTTTCATGAAAATGGTTAGTTTTTTTCTGTTTATAATCTATAGTTTGCATTTCTTAGATCTGTTTGTTGTTCGATTTGTTAACACTGTATCACTTAAAAACTCCATGATCTTTAATCTTTTTTGCATTTTGGGCGGATGTTCTCATTTATTTAAAAACAGGAACCATCGATGTTTAAGGTGTTGCCTCTCGCTCGTGACTCGCCTAGATCTTCGACCGTCTTGTGCGACACTCTAGAAAACATAACCGTAGATTTTTTTTTTGTCAAGGTTAGCTATGTTTTTGTTTGGGATGAACTTCAGATCCATAATTTTTTATCAAGAAGTTATCCTAAACATCTGGAGTTTTAAATATGGTGGGTTCCAGATTTGTCGCTTCAATTTTAAAGGATGCACTTTGGCAATCCATCACGCTTTGTTGAATTGGGGTTCTCATATTGATCTTCACACGGGTCTAACCTGTATGGAGTCAACTGTTACTTTTCTAAGAGTTTTTAATTTTATGCGTATAAATGACCATAAGCATTCACTTTTTTGTGATCTTTTTCTTTGTTAAAAAAACTGTTTAGTGTTTTCAGTTTTATATGAGGTAATCTAAATGTGTTATTCTTTTTAGTTTTAATTTCATCATTAACAGAGCAAAGCTAATGTTTTGAACTAAGTTATTTTTTTTCTTTTTCTGAGGACTCTTTCATATTTTTTTAAGGTTTAACTGATCTTGGTTCATGCCGCATTTTTTAGCTTGAGGCGTCGGCCTAAGAAATCTTCCCCACATGAGATCTTTGAACGTATCTTCCTACGACTACTGAAAATGGATGGTTGTGAACGGGTTTTACTTTTTATGTGGGTTTAATGTCTAAATATAAATTCTCACTAATAATCTGTATTTTTAATTTTGTGGTTTTTATTTAGGTATTAGAATTTTGGGATTGGTTTGTTTGAATTTGGGTTTAGCTCAGAATTTCTGGGTTTCTATATGTAGTTTAAGTGTTTTAAAAACAATGTGATAGAACGGAGTTATGACTTTTTTAAACTCTAGGTTTTTATATAGCATTTATATTGTAGGTTTTTTTATAGGTTGTAATGAACTCTATTTATTTGCATTTCTTTTGTACTTTTTACTTTTTTTGTGTGTGATAGTCTTGGATTTTGGTAATTTCCTCCCCTAAAATTAGATTTTCCCTATTTTGGCCCTCTAACTCTGTGGAATGTCCGTTGGGTATTTGTGGTAGACAAATGGAAGTTTAATGAAAACTGGGGTTGGTAAAAGATTCATCAACGGTGTCTTTTGTTTGATTAATCAGGATTTCAACACAAAAGTTGTATAGTGGATGTGTGTACATCCTTTTATTTTTTTCTTTCGAATTAATTTAAAAGGTTTTGCATCACATTATTTGGTTATGTCTGCAATAGGAATCATGTTCCATTATAAAACTCAGTATAGTTCTTTTCTTTGAGAAAAAAAACTAAAAAGGTGTATAAGTTTCAGTTAGGTTTGCATTCAATTTACTTATTAAAAATGTTATAAGTTGTATTTTTAAAATAAAAATACCTTTTCTATATCACTTAAGTATAGGTTTGGGCACATCAATTTTGAAATATTGATTATTAAAAAGAGATTTGTGAATTGTCATAATTGGTGCTTTTTCTTTTATTATAAGGTCACTTGTAGTGGACAGTGTAAATGTGTAATTTTACACATTTCTGTCTCACAATGGGTAACAAAATGTGTAGTTGGATGAGAGAGAAAATGTTAACGAAATGTAAATCTAAACAGCCGATACACAATGTGCAAGTGGACCCCATGCATTCTGGGCGTTAAACATATATCCTCCCAGTCTGGGCGTTAAAAAGATTACCGCCCAGATTATCCAAACGATAACTTTTTTGATATATTGTCCGCCTAAATTCATTTTTGAAAATCTGGGCGGTAATATGTTAGCCGCCCAGATCTGGGCGGTAAAAAGGTTAACGCCCATTGTCCCAGTGTAAAACTTCGATCGACAATCTAAACAAAACAATGTAAATTTACATCTCCACGTACTCAGTTTACACATTACCATTACAGATGGCCTAAATAGTTTACTGGTTAATGTTTTTTTATTAAAGTTAGAAGCAACCCATTCAATCTTTGTCACGAAAGTGATTTTTACTGCTAGATGAACAGTAAATGCGAGTGGAGATATTGCTGGGCTCAAGAATTCATCCCGACACCTATTGCAAAACCCTTTTTCTGATTAGTCAATGTGAATTTTACATCAGTAGCGCATTTAAGTAATGAATGATAATGCAGAACTAAATAAATTATAAAAATGTTAATATAAATAAAAAATAAAAATAATTGAACAGTGGAAAATTCGGTAAAACATTATTAATTTTTAAAATTATTTTTTGATTTTAAAATTAGTTAATTATTATAATTTATTATCAAGGTTAATAAAAATTGTTCATTTGTTCTTTTTCAGTTTAAAATTTAATTTAAAACTAGATTGATAATTTACCTATTCTACATTGGCATTTTTTTACACAAGTTGAGAGTTGAGATGCTCAATTTTGACGAAGCATCTAAACCAACCAGGGGACACTTTAAAATGTAGTGTTTTGAAATATGGTGGAGATGTCATAAATAATTTGAATTGTTCAAATTTACAATATGCATTGTGTGATCCTAAAATGGGAGATGAAGAGGTTATTTTATTGTTGATGTGTATGCGTAGTGAATTGATTATGATCTCTAAGTGTATGGTTATCAATTTTAGAAAACATATATATTTCATTTTGTAATTTGTAATAAAAAAGAAAATTGTGTTGTATGCTGTGTAAAACATATCACATTAGTACATTGAGCATGAAATTATCACTATGTCATTGTGTCGTAGCCAGTAATTATGTAATGTGCTAAAAATATGATGCATGGTGTGTTACGATATGATGAGCGTGACGTAAACAAAGTATATGTTTGTCACAATTATGAATAAAGTTTGGCAAGATTACAATTTCTCATTTTTAAATTTATTAGAGACAAATGCATTGTAACGAATGTGCAGCCGTGCCATCGGCACGGGTACAACCTTTTAGGTTTGTGTGTTTCATTAGCAATTTTCATATTTTTGGTGTAGGATTAATAGACGACTTGAAAGTCAAAGTTGGTTTTAGGGGCTATTCATTTGGAAACTGGCAGAGTCTTGGGGGTGGATTGGGTTATCCCCAGATCGATTTCAGGCACTATCAAAATAATACTTGGCCAGAAGAAATCACAAACCGCGAGCGGGAATTAGTCGAGGTGCGCTTAAATCTGGTCCAGACACCACGTGGCATGATACGATTTTTTTAATTATAGATGGGATTGCCATGTTTTTTAAAAGAGAACATCATGGGAGCAAATTTATTACCGTGCCATCGGCACGGGTAGACCCTAGTATATATATATAGAGGGAGGCTCACCTACATCATGCTCTATAAATCACCCATGCATCACGCCTAATTCTAGGCCCTAAAAAACTTTTTTTTTCAAATTTTATATTTTTTCCATGAAATTAACTTCCAATCAATCCATACGCTAAAAATTAGGTCAAAATACATTTTGTAGCTATTTTTAAAAAATCCACAAAAAACTGCTGACGCAGACCCTTAAAAATAAGGTATTTTTAATAGTTTTTTGTGTATTTTTTAAAAATAGCTACAAAATGTATTTTGACCTAATTTTTTGCATATGGGTTTACTGGAAGGTTAATTTCAAGGGAAAATATAAAATTTGAAAAAAAGTTTTCTAGGGCCTAGAATTAGGTGTGATGTACGGTGTGATGTATAGTGCATGATGTAGGTGAGACTTCCTCTCTCTCTCTCTCTCTCTCTATATATATATATATATATATATATATATATATATATATATATATATATATATATATATATATAAAGTAGGAAACTTATGTATGTCGTAAGCTTAGTTGATGATGTCATCGAGATTAGATTTTTTTGCATTCTCTATTTTACCCTTGAAATTTTTGGATTCCCCCTCATTTGACACACTCTAATTTGTTCCCCTTTTTTTTTTAAATTCAAAAAGCGAGGTATAATAGAAATTCTCATCATCTCCCAAACACACGCCTCCTATGTTACTTTTGTCCTACCTCAGTTACCTCATTCCTCATATCTTTCTTCTCTCACAAATGCATCATTGAAAAAACTCTCATCCACCAACCCACTCCTCCACCAGAGAAAAATCACGTTTTAGAAATGCATTCACTCGGTCTTTGTATCTCCGGCACCTCACCCCCTATCCCCACCTCGTCGAAACGGCCTTCGTTCCTCCATCTACGTTCGCCGGAACCCCACCTCACCAGAGCCGCGGTATTTTATGGGAAACCTCCACGGGGTTGTGAATTCAGAGGAAACCCCATATCTAACACCACCACCAACTATTATAGAAAACCTCCACGGGAAATCAAACGCATCAATGACGGGGCTTTGAGTTCAAAATAACATATATACAAATCTGAGTTTTGATGGTATGTTTCTCATTTTTTGTTTACTTTTTAAATAATAAATAAGCAAGTGTGTTGTTTTTTGACAGATCTCTCTCTATAGATATAATTAATGGAAATAAAAGGAGAGCAGCCTCCACCGCCCAATCACCAGATCAACACTTTCGAGGAAAACTCATAACACATCCAACACGACTATCCATTAAATATAGCAGGCTGTGACAGCCCGCTCCAAATAATAACGGGTGGCCAACCCTATACTATAATAAATCAGGTATCTCAGATGGCACAGTCTCAACATCAACTACTAAGCACTATAATATAAGGCTAACTACCCGAAATCATTAAGTGCGAATTGCCAAAAATTTAAAACTTTTATAATCAGAACAATAACAAAACCAATAATGCACATAACCAATAATATACATCTAACTATGATGAGTAAAAAGTGCATGCTCCAATAATATGAAAAGGTACAATACATTGTACAATAAAATTTCAACAATGAAATACCCGAATATGCTGTAGGGTAATAGACAATACAATAATTTGTGAAATGAAATGTGGAAGTGTTAATCTACAACACTTGAATACTAACTCAAAATACAAACTGAATCCTAATCTAGATATACAAAGATAGGAATTGACTAAAGCAAAGTGCCACAACAGTCCGCTACTGCCACAGCTCCACAAATACCCTGAATGGATAACATCAAAGGCGTACTTGCGGAGGAACACCTGAAGTAATACAATATATAAAAGGAGGAGGAAAATATAAACGGGTCAGAGCCCGAGTTTGGAAAACATTTTATAGCAAGTGTATTAAAATGCATAATAATTATAAATGCATTATTACATGATTTAGTTGGAATCGAACTCTCCATAATAATTCAACTCACCTCTCATCTAAAGCGCGCACTAAACGTATGCACGTGATCTCCAAAAGGATGACCGATTCTAAATAGGTAAGAGGATCCTAACTTAAACCCAAAAGAAGTATTTAAGCAAAATCATCTAACCTATTTCCCAATACATTTGTTCCCATAATTTATAAGTCATATACATTAACTTTAATGTAATAGTTATAGTTATCTTTATAATGTTCATTTGTTGAACATATAAAGTTACATGATCCAATCATGTCCACATCATCACAATATATCAACAATCTCATTTACTAGAATTTATTCTAGTGATGCCCATATAAGGCATGAAACCATATATATAATTAGTATAGATGAGTGATTAGCATCAAGAGTTAATGACTAAACTCCTCCCGATTCTCAACATGGTACTACGTTTCATGCGTGGGACGTCTCGCCGAAGCGAAATCCAAACAAGGAACCCCCCCGTTACACTACTCCTGGCCGAATCGATCCTCGGGGCTCATTATGCCCTCAATGGGAGATGCATGTAACCCAAATGATTATTATCCAATTTTAATTAATTAATATTCCCAATTCTCAACAGTACACGGCGTTTCATGCGTGGGACGTCTCGCTGAAGCGAAATCCAAATAAGGAACTGCCCGTTACACTACTCCTGGCACTGTCGATCGTCGGGATAGGTGATATATATATATATATATATATATATATATATATATATATATATATATATATATATATATATATATATATATATATATATATAATATGAGCATTAAGGACTAAACTTATTACCAAGTTCCAACATTACACTGGGGTTCGTGCGTGGGACGTCTCGCCGAAGCGAAATCCACACAAGGAACCCTCCGATACACTAATCCTGGCAATGTAGGTCGTTGAGGTCCATTATGACCTTGACACCCAAGTACAAACACAAGAAATAATAACCATCCAACCGAGCTATAACTTGAAGGACGCAGGCTCACATGCTATCATCTTCCAGTAGCCCATATACGTAGCAAACTGGGGCCACCTGGTGGGGTTCAACGACACCCACCTCGTGATCTACTCACGCACACAACGTCCCGGGAAGCAGTCATAGCTCCTAACCGGCAAGTGATAGCGACACATACCCACGACCTCTCACCCCCAAAATAAATAGATGTATATATATATATGTCATTTGCTGACCACCATGGACGACTATGACCTGGGGAATATCCACATCCGGCTTTTCTAGTCAGAATTCTCACCCTCTACGCACGAAACTTCCCAATGATAGCAAGGAGGGGGTATGCTTAACATGTATATACACCATCATATAAGGTATACATACATCCCACATAATAAAGATATACCATTTTATAAGGTATACCTGCAACAACATATTTATTATCATTATACGCTCTTAGGCATAATTTGATTAACATCATTGTTTAGTATATCCCTCTCTTGATACACTAACCGTCAATACTCACACATTTACCCCACTTAGTATATACCATACTAATTCTAGCTTGAAGCTCTCATGTCGCTTCTAGTATGAATTGTCTTTCAATTCTATTTAAGTTAAGGATATTCTATACCTTATTGCACCTCAATTAACATTTCTCATTATGCGAGATATCTCCCAAATCAATCATCAATAAGGATATTTCTGTATCCATATGCACATCAAGTAGCATTTATTATTTTCCATTCATAATAGGGTTCAATTCATTTTATGAACCTTTTTAAAGTTATCCCGTTTGGGATTGGATCCTAAGATCCGGCATCTCTACGTTATTCTCATTCTCAGATTTTGAAATTTATTTATTATCACCAAATAAAATCCCAAATAAAAGTGGGCTTCCCCACTTAGAAAAATCCAAAAATCTCCAATCGGTATTCCGCAAATACTAACCTCGATACTTAGAGGATTTTTCCCCAAATTGATATACTCTTTTAGATTCTCACTTCTCAAAATCAATCACTAAAACTCTCCGACATTTGCATTTAGTCTTTTATTTACCAATTAGCCTCATATATCGTCTTATGACTCTAAGGTCTATAATCCCCTTATATAATTACTTAATCCTTTATGATACTCTGATTATGAAAGTCCATACATACAAACCAAAAGAAAAATGGGATAACATAAATTCTCAAACTTGAACCCAAAACAGGGGACCGGTCGACCGGTGCCCAAACCGCGGTCGACCGCATTTCTTAATTTTGCCTATACTCGAAGACAGTATGCCCAATTCTGGAGGCGCGATCGACCGACCCTCTGTATGCGGTCGACCGGCCTTAACTGGTACTACGGCCAAACTCCATTTTTACACAACTCCAACTTCTCAAAAACCCCAATAAAATTCCATTCAACCACAAATCTTCAACCCAATCATATTCATAACATTTATATTCATTCTAGGATACTTATAAAGTGATTTCTATCATTAAATCCAAGATCTACATATTAAATCTAAGATTTATACCCAAAAGTTAGGTTTTGTTAAACTAAACCTAAAACCCAAAATATCAATCCACAAATCATGCAATAATTGGTACACAACAATTATTTAGCAAGTTTAATCGCTTGCCTCGGGTTCGTAGGGTCTGAATCCGCCTTGGAATCGCGTATTGGCCCGGAAATCCTCTTTTTCTTTCCTTTTCTCCTTCTTTCTCTTCTTCTTTCTTCTTCTCTCTTTCTTTCTAGGATTTTCCTCTTTCTTTCTTGGGAGAAATACCTCCCGTAGGCTTTTTAAGCCTTGTCTCCCAATGTACACATCTTTAAATGATAATACACACTTTAAATGACCCGGTAACTTTAATTCGAGTCAAACGGTCCTAAATTATTTCGGAACCTAAATAGACCCCAAGTACAGTCATTTCGACTTTCTCGACCCTTCCGAAAACCATGGTACCCTCAGAATCGACATTCGATACTCTTTCTAACGACTCTAAATTTTGACCTCAATTGCCAATTTAATTATTTCTCCAATAAAATATTATTTATTTCTCCCAAAATAAATAAATTGTCGACTCCAAAACCTAGGGTTGTTACAAACTTCCCCACTTACAAAAATTTTGTCCTCGAAATTTAGCTAAGCATATTTCTCTAAAGCTCAACTAGTCCTACTAGACCCAATCTTGCTAATCCCCTCTCCAAACTTCGAACTTCCCACGACGAGTTCATTTTAAATTCATTTTATTATAAGTTAATTATGAGTTAAATAAAATCAATTTCCGCAACAAGGGCGCCCATACACCCTTTATATTTGAGCTTTATGCTCATAACAATCATAATGAGGCTTTATTTGCCTCCAAGTTCCACAATTCCAACAAGAAGTAATACTAAAATCTTAATAGAGTAAAAGTTTGAATGGTCCAAAGAAATAACTCCTCTCAATTCCTGACAATCGCCAATTTCGTGCGGGGGACGTCTCGCAAAAGCGAAATCCAAACAAGGAACCCTCCCAATACACTACTATGAGGCGATGTCAGGGATTGAGAGTTTGTTAAATCCGGACTAGAGTTCGAAAAGTTCAATTTTATGAAAATCATTTTGAAAGGGCCCGAAGGCCGATAAAAGTTTTATTTTCAAAATACTTTATTTTGAAAACGGTTTATATATATATATATATATATATATATATATATATATATATATATATATATATATATATATATATATACACACACTATAAAATGCCTTATGTCCAACACAAGGTCTTTTTAGATCATCGTCTACATAACATGTAGCTCACAAATATTATCATACTTATGAGCTAATTTTTTTTTTACCTGACTGAACGACCTCCCTTCGGTGGCATCTGAAATAAGAACAATTGTATCAGAACGCCTTTCAAATATTTTCGAATCACAGAAAGATATGGACGTATGAATGTAATCGTCTTAATAATAAGGCTCTACATCGAGAACGCTTACGGAAGATCGTAGTAACGCACACAGATCCAAAAGACACTAGAACCTGATGCTCTGATACCACCTGTGACAGCCCGCTCCAAATAGTAACGGGTGGCCAGCCCTATACTATAATAAATCAGGTATCTCAGATGGATCAGTCTCAACATCAACTACTAAGCACTATAATATAAGGCTAACTACCCGAAATCATTAAGTGAGAATTGCCAAAAATTTAAAACTTTTATAATCACAACAACAACAAAACTAATAATGAACATAACCAACAATATACATCTAACTATGACGAGTAAAAAGTGCATGCTCCAATAATATGAAAAAGTACAATACATTATATAACAAAATTTCAACAATGAAATACCCGAATATGCTGTCGGGTAACAGACAATACAATAATTTGAGAAATGAAATGTGGAAGTGTTAATCTACAACACTTGAATACTAACTCAAAATACAAACTGAATCCTAATCAAGATATACACAGATAGGAATTGTCTAAAGCAAAGTGCCGCAATAGTCCGCTACTGCCACAGCTCCACAAATACCTTAAATGGATAACATCAAAGGCATCCTTGCGGAGGAACACCTGAAGTAATACAATATATACAAGGAGGAGGAAAATATAAACGGGTCAGAGCCCGAGTTTAGAAAACATTTTATAGCAAGTGTATTAAAATGCATAATAATTATAAATGCATTATTACATGATTTAGTTGGAATCGAACTCTCCATAATAATTCAACTCATCTCTCATCTAAAGCGCGCACTAAACGTATGCACGTGATCTCCAAAAGGATGACCGATTCTAAATAGGTAAGAGGATCCTAACTTAAACCTAAAAGAAGTATTTAAGCAAAATAATCTAACCTATTTCCCAATACATTTGTTCCCATAATTTATAAGTCATATACATTAACTTTAATGTAATAGTTATAGTTATCTTTATAATGTTCATTTGTTGAACATATAAAGTTACATGATCCAATCATGTCCACATCATCACAATATATCAACAATCTCATTTACTAGAATTTATTCTAGTGATGCCCATATAAGGCATGAAACCATATATATAATTATTATAGATGAGTGATTAGCATTAAGAGTTAATGACTAAACTCCTCCCAATTCTCAACACAGTACTGCGTTTTGTGCGTGGGACGTCTCGCCGAAGCGAAATCCAAACAAGGAACCCCCCGTTACACTACTCCTGGCCCTATCGATCCTCGGGGCTCATTATGCCCTCAATGCAAGATGCATGTAACCCAAATGATTATTATCCAATTTTAATTAATTATTATTCCCAATTCTCAACAGTACACGACGTTTCATGCGTGGGACGTCTCGCTGAAGCGAAATCCAAACAAGGAACCCCCCCGTTACACTACTCCTGGCACTGTCGATTGTCGGGATAGGTGATATATATATATATATAATATGAGCATTAAGGACTAAACTTATCCCCAAGTTCCAACATTACACTGCGGTTCGTGCATGGGACGTCTCGCCGAAGCGAAATCCAAACAAGGAACCCCCCCGATACACTAATCCTGGCAATGTAGGTCGTTGAGGTCCATTATGCCCTTGACACCCAAGTACAAACACAAGCAATAATAACCATCCAACCGAGCTACAACTCGAAGGACGCAGGCTCACATGCTATCATCTTCTAGCAGCCCATATACGTAGCAAACTGGGGCCACCTGGTGGGGTTCAACGACACCCACCTCGTGATCTACTCACGCACACAACGTCCCGGGAAGCGGTCATAGCCAAAATAAATAGATGTATATATATATATATATATGTCATTTGCTGACTACCATGGACAACTATGACCTGGGGAATATCCACATCTTGCTTTTCTAGTCAGAATGCTCATCCTCTACGCACGAAACCTCCCAATGATAGCAAGGAGGGGGTATGCTTAACATGTATATACACCATCATATAAGGTATACATACATGCCACATAATAAAGATATACCATTTTATAAGGTATACCTGCAACAACATATTTATTATCATTATACGCTCTTAGGCATAATTTGATTAACATCATTGTTTAGTATATCCCTCTCTTGATACACTAACCGTCAATACTCACACATTTACCCCACATAGTATATACCATACTAATTCTCGCTTGAAGCTCTCATGTTGCTTCTAGTATGAATTGTCTTTCAATTCTATTTAAGTTAAGGATATTCTATACCTTATTGCACGACAATTAACATTTCTCATTGTGTGATATATCCCCCAAATCAATCATCAATAAGGATATTTCTATATCCATATGCACATCAAGTAGCATTTATTATTTTCCATTCATAATAGGGTTCAATTCATTTTATGAATCTTTTTAAAGTTATCCCGTTTGGGATTGGATCCTAAGATCCGGCATCTCTAAGTTATTCTCATTCTCAGATTTTGAAATTTATTTATTATCACCAAATAAAATCCCAAATAAAAGTGGGGTTCCCCACTTATAAAAATCCAAAAATCTCCAATCGGTATTCCGCAAATACTAACCTCGATACTTAGAGGATTTTTCCTCAAATTGATATACTCTTTTAGATTCTCACTTCTCAAAATCAATCACTAAAACTCTCCGACATTTACATTTAGTCTTTTATTTACCAATTAGCCTCATATATCGTCTTATGACTCTAAGGTCTATAATCCCCTTATATAATTACTTAATCCTTTATGATACTCTGATTATGAAAGTCCATACATATAAACCCAAAGAAAAAGAGGATAACATAAATTCTCAAACTTGAACCCAAAACAGGGGACCGGCCGACCGGTGCCCAAACTGCGGTCGACCGCATTTCTTAATTTTGCCTATACTCGAAGACAGTATGCCCAATTCTGGAGGCGCGGTCGACCGACCCTCTGTACGCGGTCGACCGGCCTTAACAGGTACTACGGCCAAACTCCATTTTTACACAACTCCAACTTCTCAAAAACCCCAATAAAATTCCATTCAACCACAAATCTTCAACCCAATCATATTCATAACATTTATATTCATTCTAGGATACTTATAAACTGATTTCTATCATTAAATCCAAGATCTACATATTAAATCTAAGATTTATACCCAAAAGTTAGGTTTTGTTAAACTAAACCTAAAACCCAAAATATCAATCCACAAATCATGCAATAATTGGTACACAACAATTATTTAGCAAGTTTAATCACTTGCCTCGGGTTCGTAGGGTCTGAATCCGCCTTGAAATCGCGTATTGGCCCGGAAATCCTCTTTTTCTTTCCTTTTCTCCTTCATTCTCTTCTTCTTTCTTCTTCTCTCTTTCTTTCTAGGGTTTTCCTCTTTCTTTCTTGGGAGAAATACCTGTCGTAGGCTTTTTAAGCCTTGTCTCCCAATGTACACATCTTTAAATGATAATACACACTTTAAATGACCCGGTAACTTTAATTCGAGTCAAACGGTTCTAAATTATTTCGGAACCTAAATAGACCCCAAGTACAGTCATTTCGACTTTCTCGACCCTTCCGAAAACCATGGTACCCTCAGAATCGACATTCGACACTCTTTCTAACGACTCTAAATTTTGACCTCAATTGCCAATTTAATTATTTCTCCAATAAAATATTATTTATTTCTCCCAAAATAAATAAATTGTCGACTCCAAAACCTCGGGTTGTTACAAACTTCCCCACTTACAAAAATTTCTTCCTCGAAATTTAGCTAAGCATATTTCTCCAAAGCTCAACTAGTCCTACTAGACCCAATCTTGCTAATCCCCTCTCCAAACTTCGAACTTCCCACGACGAGTTCATTTTAAATTCATTTTATTATAAGTTAATTATGAGTTAAATAAAACCAATTTCCGCAACAAGGGCGCCCATACACCCTTTATATTTGAGCTTTATGCTCACAACAATCATAATGAGGCTTTATTTGCCTCCAAGTTCCACAATTCCAACAATAAGTAATACTAAAATCTTAATAGAGTAAAAATTTGAATGGTCCAAAGAAATAACTCCTCTCAATTCCTGACAATCGCCAATTTCGTGCGGGGGACGTCTCGCAAAAGCGAAATCCAAACAAGGAACCCTCCCAATACACTACTATGAGGCGATGCCGGGGATTGAGAGTTTGTTAAATCCGGACTAGAGTTCGAAAAGTTTAATTTTATGAAAATCATTTTGAAAGGGCCCGAAGGCCGATAAAAGTTTTATTTTGAAAATACTTTATTTTGAAAACGGTTTACATATATATATATATATATATATATATATATATATATCTATATATATATATATATATATATATATATACTATTAAATGCCTTATGTCCAACACAAGGTGTTTTAGATCATCATCTATATAACATGTAGCTCACAAATATTATCATACTGATGAGCTAAATTTTTTTTTTTGACCTGGCTGAACGACCTCCCTTCGGTGGCATCTGAAACAAGAACAATTGTATCAGAACGCCTTTCAAATATTTTCGAATCACAGAAAGATATGGATGTATGAATGTAATCATCCTAATAATAAGGCTCTACATCCAGAACACTTACGGAAGATCGTAGTAACGCACACAGATCCTAAAGACACTAGAACCTGATGCTCTGATACCACCTGTGACAGCCCGCTCCAAATAATAATGGGTGGCCAGCCCTATACTATAATAAATCAGGTATCTCAGATGGATCAGTCTCAACATCAACTACTAAGCACTATAATATAAGGCTGAGTACCCGAAATCATTAAGTGCGAATTGCCAAAAATTTAAAACTTTTATAATCACAACAACAACATAACCAATAATGCACATAACCAACAATATACATCTAACTATGACGAGTAAAAAGTGTATGCTCCAATAATATGAAAAAGTACAATACATTGTACAACAAAATTTCAACAATGAAATACCCGAATATGCTGTCGGGTAACAGACAATACAATAATTTGAGAAATGAAATGTGGAAGTGTTAATCTACAACACTTGAATACTAACTCAAAATACAAACTGAATCCCAATCTAGATATACAAAGATAGGAATCGACTAAAGCAAAGTGCCGCAACAGTCCGCTACTGCCACAGCTCCACAAATACCCTGAATGGATAACATCAAAGGCGTCCTTGCGGAGGAACACCTGAAGTAATACAATATATACAAGGAGGAGGAAAATATAAACGGGTCAGAGCCCGAGTTTGGAAAACATTTTATAGCAAGTGTATTAAAATGCATAATAATTATAAATGCATTATTACATGATTTAGTTGGAATCGAACTCTCCATAATAATTCAACTCACCTCTCATCTAAAGTGCGCACTAAACGTATGCACGTGATCTCCAAAAGGATGACCGATTCTAAATAGGTAAGAGGATCCTAACTTAAACCCAAAAGATGTATTTAAGCAAAATCATGTAACCTATTTCCCAATACATTTGTTCCCATAATTTATAAGTCATATACATTAACTTTAATGTAATAGTTATAGTTATCTTTATAATGTTCATTTGTTGAACATATAAAGTTACATGATCCAATCATGACCATATCATCACAATATATCAACAATCTCATTTACTAGAATTTATTCTAGTGATTCCCATATAAGGCATGAAACCATATATATAATTATTATAGATGAGTTATTAGCATCAAGAGTTAATGACTAAACTCCTCCCGATTCTCAACACGGTACTGCGTTGCGTACGTGGGACGTCTCGCCGAAGCGAAATCCAAACAAGGAACCCCCCCGTTACACTACTCCTGGTCGTATTGATCCTCGGGGATCATTATGCCCTCAATGCAAGATGCATGTAACCCAAATGATTATTATCCAATTTTACTTAATTAATATTCCCAATTATCAACAGTACACGGCGTTTCATGCGTGGGGCGTCTCGCAGAAGCGAAATCCAAATAAGGAACCCCCCCCCCCCCCCCCCGTTACACTACTCCTGGCACTGTCGATTGTCGGGATAGGTGATATATATATATAAATATATAAATATATATATATATATGAGCATTAAGGACTAAACTTATCCCCAAGTTCCAACATTACACTGCGGTTCGTGCGTGGGACGTCTCGCCGAAGCGAAATCCAAACAAGGAACCCCCCCGATACACTAATCCTGGCAATGTAGGTCGTTGAGGTCCATTTTGCCCTTGACACCCAAGTACAAACAAAAGCAATAATAACCATCCAACCGAGCTATAACTCGAAGGACGCAGGCTCACATGCTATCATCTTCCAGCAGCCCATATACGTAGCAAACTGGGGCCACCTGGTGGGGTTCAACGACACCCACCTCGTGATCTACTCACGCACACAATGTCCCAGGAACTGGTCATAGCTCCTAACCGGAAAGTGAGAGCGACACATACCCACGACCTCTCACCCCCAAAATAAATAGATGTATATATATATGTCATTTGCTGACCACCATGGACGACTATGACCTGGGGAATATCCACATCCTGCTTTTCTAGTCAGAATGCTCACCCTCTACACACGAAACTTCCCAATGATAGCAAGGAGAGGGTATGCTTAACTTGTATATACACCATCATATAAGGTATACATACATCCCACATAATAAAGATATACCATTTTATAAGATATACCTGCAACAACATATTTATTATCATTATACGCTCTTAGGCATAATTTGATTAACATCATTGTTTAGTATATCCCTCTCTTGATACACTAACCGTCAATACTCACACATTTACCCCACTTAGTATATACCATACTAATATTAGCTTGAAGCTCTCATGTCGCTTCTAGTATGAATTGTCTTTCAGTTCTATTTAAGTTAAGGATATTCTATACCTTATTGCACCTCAATTAACATTTCTCATTATGTGAGATATCTCCCAAATCAATCATCAATAAGGATATTTCTATATCCATATGCACATCAAGTAGAATTTATTATTTTCCATTCATAATAGGGTTCAATTCATTTTATGAACCTTTTTAAAGTTAACTCGTTTGGGATTGGATCCTAAGATCCAGCATCTCTAAGTTATTCTCATTCTCAGATTTTGAAATTTATTTATTATCACCAAATAAAATCCCAAATAAAAGTGGGCTTCCCCACTTAGAAAAATCCAAAAATCTCCAATCGGTATTCCGCAAATACTAACCTCGATACTTAGAGGATTTTTCCCCAAATTGATATACTCTTTTAGATTCTCACTTCTCAAAATCAATCACTAAAACTCTCCGACCTTTACATTTAGTCTTTTATTTACCAATTAGCCTCATATATCGTCTTATGACTCTAAGTTCTATAATCCCCTTATATAATTACTTAATCCTTTATGATACTCTGATTATGAAAGTCCATACATACAAACCCAAAGAAAAAGGGGATAACATAAATTCTCAAACTTGAACCCAAAACAGGGGACCGGTCGACCGGTGCCCAAACCGCGGTCGACCGCGTTTCTTAATTTTGCCTATACTCGAAGACAGTATGCCCAATTCTGGAGGCGCGGTCGACCGACCCTCTGTACGCGGTCGACCGGCCTTAACAGGTACTATGGCCAAACTCCATTTTTACACAACTCCAAATCTCAAAAACCCCAATAAAATTCCATTCAACCACAAATCTTCAACCCAATCATATTCATAACATTTATATTCATTCTAGGATACTTATAAACTGATTTCTATCATTAAATCCAAGATCTACATATTAAATCTAAGATTTATACCCAAAAGTTAGGTTTTGTTAAACTAAACCTAAAACCCAAAATATCAATCCACAAATCATGCAATAATTGGTACACAACAATTATTTAGCAAGTTTAATCACTTGCCTCGGGTTCGTAGGGTCTGAATCAGCCTTGCAATCGCGTATTGGCCCGGAAATCCTCTTTTTCTTTCCTTTTCTCCTTCTTTCTCTTCTTCTTTTTTCTTCTCTCTTTCTTTCTAGGGTTTTCCTCTTTCTTTCTTGGGAGAAATACGTCCCATAGGATTTTTAAGCCTTGTCTCCCAATGTACACATCTTTAAATGATAATACACACTTTAAATGACCCGGTAACTTTAATTCGAGTCAAACGGTCCTAAATTATTTCGGAACCTAAATAGACCCCAAGTACAGTCATTTCGACTTTCTCGACCCTTACGAAAACCATGGTACCCTCAGAATCGACATTCGACACTCTTTCTAACGACTCTAAATTTTGACCTCAATTGCCAATTTAATTATTTCTCCAATAAAATATTATTTATTTCTCCCAAAATAAATAAATTGTCGACTCCAAAACCTCGGGTTGTTTCACAGGCAAAACATCGCAGGACCGACAACGATCCAATTAAGTTGTTTGTAATGGTGAAATGAGTCCGCCTCCACCACTGCACAACCGATGGAGGGCTTAATGAAACTGGTTCTTCGCCGTTCCTGACAAAGATCTTTGAAATGGTGGATGATAAAATCACGGGCTGTGTTATTTCTTAGAGAAGAATCGGTCACAGCTTTTCTGTTTGGAATCAAACCACGATCGGTGTTACTTCTCAGATATTTAAGTCTTTTGTGTTAGTAGTAGTGTAAACCTTCTAAAGAAGGTATATAGGTTTAGGTTTTCGCTATAGCCGCCATAAGTTTTAATTAGTATCGCCACCTGTAGGTTATCTCTTAGTAAATTTAATTTTAATTGTTTTCAATAGCATAGTTTCAATAATGATTGCAAGTGGGTTCCAGTTGTAAAAAAAGTGTTGTTTTTTTACTGTACTTCCATTAAAATTGACGGCTCTATTCCATTACATTTGATGTCTCTGTTCCTTCTTCATAGAGTGAAAATATTTGGTGCATCTTTTTATGTGAGTTTTGACAGTATGTGTGTCATTTTTTGTTTACTTATTTAAATAATAAATAATTAAGGTTGTTGTTTTCTAATATATACGTAATGTATAAATGAAGACATGTTGTGTAATAAATTGTTTAATATAAAACTTCGGGTTCCATCTTTATGTCTTTTTTTGTATAGATTTTTATGTTTTTTAGATTAATTTTGAGGAGCTAATCTTTAATTTGAGTGGGATGTTAATTTCTCTTGAATGTATATTTTTGGCAGGTTTTATATGATGTCCCTGCATTTTTTTCAAATGAATGTTAAGGTAATATTTTTTACAGTTAATATCTTTTATATTTTGCTTTCTATCACTAATAGACTTCAAAATATACTGAGCAACACTATTATTCAAGTTAATTGAAAATCTGATTGTTTATCACGAGTAGGTACGTGTGGCATTTCTCAAAACCTTCGTTTCCTGCAAAATACTAAGTAAACAATAGAGTTGAACATTAACTGTAGCTTTAGTTATATAAATATACTGAGCAAATGTTATAGGTAGTATACAACTAAAGCTACATTTATATAACTAATGCTTCAGTTAACTATGTGAAACAATTTTTTGCTTAGGCATTATATTAACTAAAGCTACAATTACTAAATTTTTTACAGTTAATATATTGAACATTCTGTAATAAATTGTTTGATATAGCTCTCATTTTAAAAATATACTGAGCAACTCTATTATTCAAGTTAATGGAAGATCCTATTTGAACATTTTGTTCCTAAAGTTTTTAAAATGGACATGAATAAAAAAATGTGTTTCATTATTTAGTTAAAAAAAAGTTGACGTTAGTTATATTAAAAAAAACAAACTTGACATCATGTTTTTAACCAACACGGGGTGAAACTTTTAGTGTAAATGATATTTTTTTTGAAAACTTTGTTTTTGTATAACATAACTTTTTTTAAAAAATATATTTTTTTATACTTTGTTTTATAAATTTAGACTTTAATACATTACTAAGTTTTTTAGACTTTAATACACGACACGAATATCGTGACTTATAATTTTCATTGTATTAATGTTAGGTGAAAAACACGACCCCTAATGACATGATTAATTCGTTCAGTTTTTATTAAAAAATGATGTCCAATTTATTAATTTAATATAAGTAACTTCAATGTTTTTGGATAAAAATAACGTTCATTTTAAAAATCAAATAACAAAGTTTTTTTTATATAAATGTCCATTTAAAAAAAATAATATAACATCATTTTTTAAGCTTTATGGAGATAATTTTTGTACCTCCTTTGCATTTATAGTAAACATAAAATT
The DNA here is from genome assembly GCA_949130495.1 of Sambucus nigra. Classification (NCBI taxonomy): domain Eukaryota; kingdom Viridiplantae; phylum Streptophyta; class Magnoliopsida; order Dipsacales; family Adoxaceae; genus Sambucus; species Sambucus nigra. The sequence continues at coordinate 304,780,166 of OX422214.1, forward strand.
TTGATCTATTTAAAATACAAACTCTTTTACCTCTAACACAAGTCAAAATTTTGAAGCAAACATAACACGTTTATGAAAGAAAATTCCGACATATATACGTCTTCAAAAATGTCAATTTCGAATCAAGGCGTTGATTTTCCTTTCGTGTGTAAAATTTTCAACTACTCTATAATGATTAAAACTAAGAAATTTTAGGAATAATAAATTACTGAAATATTTTCACCATGCCACTACGACGTATTATATGCGAACTAAGATAGACTATAATTATTGTTGCGAACTAAATACGACATATGGTCCAATAAACGGCGTACACTTTCGAAAGTTTGCATCGTGCCTTCAGGCACAGGCAAACCCTAGACTTAAATTATTCATTTATATAAAAACTTTAGACTTAAATTATACATGACTTGATATTTTGAAAAAAATTCTTCGTGCCTTCAACCAAAGGGAAATGTGCATAACTGCAGGATCTTGAATAGCTGGATGTCGGCTTGATTACTCCCCATATAGGAAGAGGCTGCTCCCGTGTCTTGAACCTCAGACCAATAGCTTTGGTGAGGGCATTTGCCATCGCACTAAGGCACGACTTTATGATTTTCAAAATTATCAGGCATGGGCATACCCTAGTGTGTGTATATATACATATATATATATATATATATATATATATATATATATATATATATATATAGAGAGAGAGAGAGAGAGAGAGAGAGAGAGAGATTCTTTGGTGCGGACTAAACCGTGCGCACCCGGTGCAGACTTTGTCTTCTTCCTCACGTGGTCCCCTCGTGGTCCCTAAGACATTTTGTTATTTTCTTTAGATGGTCCCCCTCTTGTCTTATATTAAAACCTTATTTTAAGACTATATATTTAAAAGATTTATAGTTTAGACCCAAATTGGTATCAAGACCTTAAATACTTTAGAAACTCACCAAATTTCGACCAAAATCCTAATTCTGGTATCAGAGCCAAGACACTCCTTTTCGACTTTTAGTAAAAAGACTTTAATACCCTTGAGATTTATCCCTCGACATTACAAATATATTTTTGGAACCAACCCAGACTACTAACCTATACCCATAACTGATTTAGAATCAGTAGGTTGCTTAACCTCACATATAGATGGTTATTCACATGCTGAATATATCCCAGCTAAACACGAAGATAGTAGACAAATTATTGCTAGTGCTATAAATAGTATAATAAACCAAAATGAGTTTATACTCCTTATATTAATACAATTAATAAAAGACACTCAAACTCTAGAAGTAGAGATAAAAAATATCTCTAAAAGACTATTAGAAATAGATAACCAAATCCCAATAGACCTAGTACAAGTTCTACAAGAAATAAATATTAAGACTAATCATATAAAAGTCCTTAACAAAGACATTTTAGAAATTAAAACTTCAACTAAAAATCAAGATAGTGAGTTAATTAAACTTATCAAAGAACAAGCTAAGCTTATCCCTAGATTAGATAGTTATCTTCCTAGTGGAGATAGGAAGAAGGCCTCTCCATTCAGACCTTAGCAGATTTTTACCAAAGAATCTTAGAAAAGATAAATGATGATAGATTTTATTATAAGATAAATGAAAATGAGATTCCCAATGCTGCTAAAGCAACTAGACTCATATTAGAAAGATTAAATTTAATTTCTACATCCCTAGCAACTACTCGAGACTATAACAGTAGCTTTGTTAAAGACATACATTTAGATTTAAAAGCTAAGACAGAAGGATTAACCACCTTATACACAGACTTTGTTAAATTCCAACAAAATTTAGAAAATTATCTTAACAACATAGAAGGCCATAACCAATCTAGAATGGATGGTATTATTAATGAACTTAGACTAAACATGTCCCAAGATAAAGATAAATATGAATAAATTATTCAGGGAATTAAGGTTGTATATAATAAACCTTCTCAAGCAGAAATAGACTCTCCTTTTATTCTAACTCATTTAGATAAAATAGAAAAAACTATAGGATTTATAGAAATTAGATCTATGCAACAACAAGAAAAAGATAATGAAGTAAAAGACTATATTATGAATGTTGCCAAATCCCTTATTAATTCTCTAGCCAGACATAGTGAAGAAATTTCTGATAAGACAAGAAAAGAGAATAAGATTTTTAAAGAAGAAATCCTTAGTAAGATAAAAAGACAAAAAGATTATTAAGACTTCTTAGAAAGAATTGAAAAAAACTTAAACAAAAACAGGTAACCACTTATAAATTTAGATAACCCCTTCCTATAGAAACTAGAGAAAGGAAGACCATAGGTTGAAGAATCATAAATGATGGATTAGATAAGACTAGTAAGATAGTTAGCTCTATCACAAATATTGGATGGAGTAATTATATACTCCAAAGACTTAATGATTCATCCTCCAATGTTAGAACATGGTGGAAGGAGAGAAATTTCACCAATCCTCTCCAATGGAAGGAATGGGGTGAAGTTGACTGGAAGGTTTCCATTCATAATGGACAACTACCAGCCGTTAGATACATAGACTTGTTTAAAGAAGGTGCCACTTCTAAAAATAGACAAATTTAAGAATACTAAAGAACTTCTTAGAAACTTAAGACTAGTAGAAGAAGGAGCAGACAAACTAGTGACCGTTACACAAGTAGAACCTAATAAACAATATATAGGAAGTAGTAGTAGGCTAGAAGATGATCCCAGACTTTTTAGTAAACCAATAGGAATAAATATTCCAATATACTCTAGCACTTTAGTTAAGACTAAACTTGATTATATAAAAGACTTTCCAACTCGTGACAAGATTTTTACTCCTATTAAGACCATGGCAAGTCAAGCCATAAATCCAGTAGGGATATACCTTAACTTAGACAATATTCAATATAGGAAGAAGGCCTTAGATGAATAGCGTAATCAGATGAAAATGTGTTTTGCATCTAATGAACAATGGGATGCAAGTTCATGTAAACAATACGATGAGCAATCCATTAGAGGTATTGCAGAAGATTATTTATATAGTTTAAGAAAGGCTACAGATGAAGACTCCATAGGTAAGATTGATAAAATGAAGGAAAACCTAGAAGATAGATCAATTGAATAATATATTCAATTGTTCACGTCAGAATTCATTGGACCTGGACATTTAGCTCAAATCAATGAACAAAACCTAGACAAAACTAAGTTGTCCCTCTTTAGCATTTGCAAACTAGATAAGATAAAAGAATATAGAAATAATTATGAACAACTATATTACCAAATTAAACAATTTGGAGAGACCTTAAAGGATGAGTACTTTAGGACGATACCAGCCATAGGATAAATCCTAATTAATAAATATAGGAATTGGCCAGGAGTAGACGGAGTTTAGAATACTCCCTTGGTGAAAGAATCAATTTTGGCAAAGACTATATCATATCTAAGAGACGTGATATAACTCAAGGAAATTTAATAGAAGAAACTTTCAAGCAAATCCCTCTAATCAGAGACGAAAGAGACATCGCTCCAATCCAATGGGGATGTGGTAGTGAATCTAAGAAATTCAAAAAGAAATTAGAATGGAAACATAAGAAGTTTAAGACTAGACCTTTAGAATTTCCAAATAAGTATAGATTTAGACCATCTACTACCTTTAGGGAAAAGAACTCTAAGACTAAGAAAAATAAATTTAACCAAAGAAGATATTTTAAGAAGAACACTAGTAAGTATAAGAAAGTTCCTAATTATAGGAAAGAAAAAGATATAGCTCAATCTAAGACTGCCATCAAAGAATGTTGGACTTGCGATAAAGAAGGACACTTTGCTAAAGACTACCCTAATAAGAAAGATAAAGAAGGTATTAAGATTATTAATACAATATTAGACTATGCAGATCAGGAAGAATTAGATATCCTATATGCTATAGTAATATCAGACATAGAAGATGATGATAATACCAGTATCCTATATTTAAGTGTCCAGACCAAAAGTGTTATAAGAAAATAGCGCTTATACAACAAGACATTCTAGACATAATAGCCTTTCCTTCTATTTTCAAAATGAATCTGAACGTAAAAGAGGAAAAAAACGCATGGGTATAGATTATAGACAATTAAATAAGAATTGTGAAATTGTTTCTTTTAAGATACCAGACACAAACAATTTAATCAATTTGATTGAAGATAGAATAATATTCAGTAAGTTTGATTGCAAATCAGGCTTCTGGGAAATTAAGATGCATCCAGACATTATTACTTGGACAACCTTAAGTGTGCCTAAGGAAAATACGAATGGCTAGTAATGCCATTTGGATACTTGAATGCTCCTCAAGTATTCCAAAGAAGAATGGATAATATATTTAGATTTTATTAAGAATTTTGTCTTATTTACATAGATGACATTCTTGTAGCAAGTAAGACTGAGACTAAGCATGTAGACTATCTTAAAAAGATTATTTTATAATTAAATAAACATGGTATTATTATTTCTGAAAGGAAAATGCAATTATTTCAGACTGAGATAGGCTTTGTGGGAGTGCATATTAATAAAGGAAAATTATCCTTAGCAGAACACATAGCCAAAAAGATTCTTGAGTTTCCAGATCAACTGAAAGATAGAAAACAATTGCAATCATTTTTAGGATTGCTTAATTGTGCTGTAGACTTTATTAAAGACCTTGCTTCAAAAATAGAAAGCCTAACATCCAAATTAAAAGGAACACACAAGAAAACCTTTTTATTAGACTAAAGATGATTTTGAAGGTATAAGACATATTAAAGAAGCAGTCAAAACTATCCCTTTACTTGAACTGCCAAATGCTGAAGACCAATTTATAGTAGAAACTGATGCATCTTATAAACAATAGGGAGTAGTATACTTTGCCATTGATTATCAGACTAAAAAGAAGAAACTTATAGATATAGTTCTGGAACCTTTACGATCCAGAAACAAGATACACCGCCCATGAAAAAGAAGTTTTAGCTATCGTAAGGGAAATTTAAAAATATATGTTTTTTCTTAGACCTAAACATTTTACTGTTTATACTAAATCTTGTTATGCAGTAAAATTCAGAGACTTAAACTTGTCCAAATCAAGGACTAATAGGCTTATTATATGGAAACAATTTCATAATGGTTATGACTTCTTTGTTATACATATTAAGGGAAGTAAAAATACAATTCCAGGAATTATATCAAGAGAACCAATGTTTGCTAACACTAATATGATTTCATGTTTTATGTTGCAAACAGAAGACCTAGACAACATGAGTTCCCCTGGAATAAATAGACTAAATAGAGAAGACGTTAAAGATTATCTTAGATGCGTAAGACTAAATGCTGGTGTAACGTAAAGACAAACTCATATTCAAGACTCTTAAGAGAGACCAATTCTAGAAAACTTTGATGATATCTTAGTTCCTCCTGGAAAATCTAGACATGCGATTGTTTCTCAAAATAGACTCATCGAAAAAATATATTTCACCTTATATAGACCTGATCAAAGATATCCAAAGTTGATCAAATTTAGATGAGAATTTTCGGAAGATAAAAATATTCTCATAGACGCCCTTTGGTGGAATGTCAAAAATAGACTTTGGATAGAATTCTAGCAGAATCTGGTAGTTGTTGCTAGATTCATGAGACTCCAAAGACTTATAGTAACCCAGCTTAATGGGACTGCTACTCCTAGACCACAGACGCAGACTTATGCTCAGACCCTAGGAGAATCCTCCAAAATTAGACCAACTGATAATTTATGTTATCGGAAAAAGACTTGTAAGACTAATGTTACCATCTATAACTCAACTGTCTACAACTCAACCGTCTAATGTTACCCAAAATGTTTTGACAAAGTTAAGGTATTTACAAATCCATTAATACCCTTCATATTCTCTATTTTCACGGTCTATTGTTACCGAAAATGGATTGACAAAGATAAGGTACTTTTTTAACCATTAGAATATGAAAAGGACGTATTAAAATTAATTTAAAAAAGAATATGCAATTCATTTTATAATAACAAACATTAATTTAAAATATAGTTTCTGGATCTTTTATATATAAACTGTTTTTATATATATAAACAATAAAAACTGTTTCTTTTATGTATAATCTATTTTTTTAAGTGTTTTATATATAAAGACATTAAAAAAATTTATACAAAAGTAATTTTAACTTTTTTATTTGTCAAATACTTAAAACAGAGTTTACATATAAAAAATGAATTTTATAAAACACTTTAACGTATTTTATTGTGTGAGTGTGTGTATATATATATATATATATATATGTGGATGTATTCAAATAAATTTATATATTATATATTCATATAAATCAACCGTCTAATGTTACCCAAAATGTTTTGAAAAAGTTAAGGTATTTACAAATCCATTAATACCCTTCATATTCTCTATTTTCACGGTCTATTGTTACCCAACACGGATTGACAAAGATAAGGTACTTTTTAACCATTCGAATATCCAAAAGACATATTAAAATTAATTTAAAAAAAATATAAGCAATTAATTTTATAATAACAAACATTAATTTAAAATATAATTTTTGGATGTTTTGTATATAAACTATTTTTATATATATAAACATTAAAAACTGTTTCTTTTATGTATAATCTGTTTTAAGTGTTTTATATATAAAGACATTAAAAATATTTAAACAAAAGTAATTTTAACGTTTTTATTTGTAAAATACTTAAAACACGGTTTATATATAAAAAATGAACTTTCTAAAACACTTTAATGTATTACATATATATATATATATATATATATATATATATATATATATATATATATATATATATATATATATATATATATATATACATGTGGATGTGGATGTATTCAAATAAATTTATATATTATATATTAATAATTATTTTTTTTATTTTTATTTATAGCAGTTTATGCAAAAAAAATTTAAAAACAACTGTTTTTTATGCATTGTAACGGTTTCTTATATAAAATAATTTGTATAAAATCATTAAACACTGACATTATCAATTTTAGTATTCAGAGTGCTTTATGCATTACTTTATCTCATCACGTTAAATATTTTGACTTGCCCACACGTGCAATGCACGTGAGCACACCTAGTAAAGATAAAACTATATAATTGGTTTAGTAGACATGCGGAATAATTTGAGGATATGACACATTTAAATTGCAGGAATATGGAGGCAGAAATTTGTGGCTAGCTGTCCCACAAAGTCAACACATAATGGCTTTTTGAACAATGGTCAAAGGAATTCATTCTCATAGGTCCACACACAATTACAACAATTATGTAGAGGAATTGACTCAACACTCAAATCAAAGATTTAGTCAAGAAGTTTGTGATGATTTTTCTCACAATTTCTAAGAGAGCTGATGTGCTAATTTGTATGCTATTGAGACATAAAAGATATGAGTTTTTCATTCAGTCCTACTATATATATATATATATATATATATATATATATATATATATTTGTTGTCTTCCAATTACATATTTTTAGAGTACAATCACTTAATATATATGTTATAACTTAAGTTATACAAAAACTTAACAAGTACATATTATAAAATTTTGTGTATACATTATAAATTCTACTTTCAAATTACAATTTTTTTCAAAAATAAAAAATCATGTGTACTTTATAAAATTTATTGTATAGATTACTGAAAAATCAAGTTTACACTAACTACATCCTTAATGCAAAATAAATTATCCATTACGGAGTTGAACAAAAAAATATGAATTCGTGAGATCGTGATTCCTTCATGTAAATTAAAATATCCTTGGATCCTACACTAAAGTTAAATTATATTTTTTTCCTCAGAATTGCAATATTAATTTACATCACTGAGGACATTCAGACTTTTATATAGATACTTGGTTCAAGCTTAATATTTCACCGTGGGTGAATAGTAAAATGATGAAAACATGTTCACCTATTCAGATTTAAATGTTTTCATTCTTGTGTAGATGCAGTATATGTAACGTTTGAAAAGTAGTGAACTAATTTTTACTCCATATAAATGAAATCCTTCACCATTTTCCTTTTCACTTAGCTAAAAAATATTTCACCCAAGACCAAACAAAAGCTTAGAAGACCAAGACAATAGTCCAGTCATGAGCAACAAATTACTGCTTTGGAGCTTATCCCTTGCATTTTTGCTTAGAATAATTTTTTCTCTTCTTTTGTAGAAAGTCTTTCACGGGTCCCCCCTGTTTGGATAGGTGCACATGTAGAAGTCAATATGACAAGGATATTGTTGTGCAGAAGCGTGTTAATAAATGATACTGACTGTAACCCCAAATAATAATATGGTACACTCACAATAAAGTATAGTGAGTAAAAAAACACACACACAAGGGAAGACAAAATATTTAAGTGGCTCACCAATTTGGCTACGTCCACTGACACTCGGATCAATTCACTATTGCAAATGAGTTTCAAAAGAGACTCTCACAAATACACTCCAAATGAAAAATACAATGTGTATTTTTCTATACAAATGCGTATACTCAAAACTCCAAATGAACTCTTTCTCACTCTCTAACTCTTCTTAATGTTTGATGTTTTGGTGTGATTACAATGAGAGAATTCAAGCCCTATTTATAGTTGTTTGGGAGTCACCAGGACCGTTGGATCAAAAGAAGATTGGATGGTTAAGATTAATGGCGTGCCACCAACCATTACTATTCATTTGGTAGGCTACTAAACATGTGTGGTAACCATTCCTTTGGTGTGCCACCAACCACTCCATTAATGCAACCACTCCAACAATCTCCACCTTGACAAAAAATATATAGGTCGCTTTGTCAAACTTTTGCCAACTAAAAATTGACAATCCCATCTTGGTAAAGATATGCAAAGCTCCACCAAAACACGTAACCATATATTATCCAAAATGATCAGAGTAGCTTCCAAATACGCTCATAAATTCCATACACTAGAACGTGTTCAAATACGAAGAATATTGATCAAGCTTAAACAGTGTTCAAACTTGATCCTAGTAACAATCTTCGTCATCATATTCGTAGGATTATCCGTGGTTCCAATCTTCTTGAGGGGAATAGTCCCTGCATCCAAAATTTCTCGAACAAAGTGGAAACGAACGTCGATGTGCTTTATGCGTGAATGATGAACTTGGTTCTTGGCTAAGTGGATGGCACTCTGACTGTCACAGAACATCCACGTGATCCTAAATAATTCCCAAGTCTAAAATCAAACCATGAAGACAAATGGCGTCCTTAATGGCCTCTGTCGCTACCATATACTCTGCCTCTGTAGTTGACAAAGCCACCGTAGACTGTAGCGTAGATCTCCAACAGACTGGGCCTCCAGATAGTGTAAACACATAACCAGTAGTGGATCATCGTTTATCTAAATCACCGGCGTAATCTGAATCCGCATATCCAAACACATGTTGACGAGCACTTAAAATCCTTCTCAAATTTCAAACCAAAATCAACAGTACCATGGATGTACCGTAAGATCCATTTCACAGCGTGCCAATGCATTTTTCCTGGATCATGCATGTATCTGCTCTCCATACTAATAGCTTGTGAAATATCGGGCCTCGTACACACCATTGCATACATCAAACTTCTCACTGCATTAACATAGGGAACATGAGCCATTTCTGAACGTTCCTCATCTATCTATGGGGATTTCATAGCACTTCGCTTGAAATGTGGGGCCAACGGAGTACTTACAGGTTTGGTTTTAGAATCTACACTAAAACGATGTAATACCTTCTTCAAATACTATTTTTGTGACAAATAAATAATGCCCTGGAATAATTTTTGCTAATCTCCATGCCAAGTATTTTCCTCGCCTCGCCTAGATCCTTCATCTCAAATTCTTGACTTAACTGAATTTTCAGTTTTTCAATATCCACCTTGCTCTTAGAAGCAATCAGCATATCATCAACATATAAGAGCAAATAAATAAAGGATCCATCACGAAGTTTACGAAAAAACACACAATGATCATAGTAGCTCCTTGTGTATTGTTTCCCAAACATAAATCGATCAAATCGCTTGTACCAATGCCTTTGACTTTGCTTCAACCCATATAACAACTTTCTTAGTTTGCAGACCCAATTTTCTTTACCAGCAACCTTGTACCCTTCCGGCTGAGTAATATAAATTTCTTCCTCCAAGTCTCCATGTAAGAATGCAGTTTTCGCGTCAAGCTGTGCCAACTCGAGATCAAAATGTGCAACGAATGCTAGAAAAATATGAATGGAAGAATGCTTCACAATATGGGAAAATACTTCGTTATAATTGATCCCTTCCTTCTGCGCGTAGCCTTTAGCCACCAACCTAGCCTTGAATCTTACATTGGCTTTCTCCGAGGAGCCATCCTTCTTGTCATATACCCACTTGCACATAATGGCTTTCTTCTCTTTTAGAAGTTGGACTAACTCCCAAGTCTGGTTCGTATGAAGAGACTGTATCTCCTCGTCCATCACCTTCTTCCAATTTACACTCTTTGAGCTTCTTTCGGCTTCTTTGTAAGTAGATGGAATGTCATCTTCAACCACGGGTAGTGCATATGCCACCATGTTAGTAATAAGCCATCCTAGTTTCCTCTTTTATCTTTCTGATCTATTAACTACAACAGAATATTGTTACTGAGGAGACTCATGGGTAGGGTCCTCCACCTCATCTATACTTGTCTCATCAATTTTTGAATTTGTGACAAGCCTGGCTGGAACAATTGGAGTCTCAAGCTCTAGCTGCTGTGGAACTTCTTTAGTTTTGCTCTCCCTAGGAGAACTCTTCAATATTGAAGATTCGTCGAATCTAACATCCCTGCTATTTATGATCTTTTTTGTCTCGGGGAACCAAAGTTTATACCCCTTCACTCCATCACTAAAGCCCAAGAATATGGCTTTCTTAGATCTAGGATCCAACTTGCTTTCCTTAACATGGAAATATGTAGGGGAGCCAAAAATACATAAAGAATCATAATTTGTAGTAGGTTTTCCCGACCATACCTCCTTAGGTATTTTCCCCTCATTTTCAGCTGCAGGTAACCTATTAATGAGGTGGCATGCATATGTAACAGCTTCAGCCCAAAATGCCTTACCCAAACAGCATTGGATAATATGCATCACACCTTCTCCAGTAAAGTGTGATTTATATGTCAACCACCCCATTTTGTTATGGCGTGCCTTTTACTATAAAGTGTCGAACGATCCCCTTTTCCTAGCATACTTTCAAAAATGGGTCTAACATGTATTCACCACCGTTTTCTGACGTAAGTCTTCTTATTTTTCTGCCAGTTTGGGTCTCTATCATCTTTTCCCACTTTAAGAAAATCTTCAAGACTTCATCCTTATGTCGCATGGTGTACACCCAAACTCATCTGGAGAAGTCATCTATAAAAGATACAATATAATGCTTACCTACCAAAGATGAAACTTTGGTAGGTCCCCAAATATCTGTGTGAACATAATCAAGAGTCCCCTTTATACCATGTACAGCTGTGACAAATATTACTCTTGTCTGCTTGCCCAAAACACAATGTTCACAAAATATAAACTTACATGTCTTGGCACCTTTCAATAGGCTCTGCTTCACTAATCCCTGCAAAGCCTTCTCTCCTGCATGTCTCAAGCGTACATGCCATAATCTCTTAGCATCATATGCAACCTCTTCTGAACTTTCTGAGACTGCCGCTGCACCTGTAACTGTATTTTTAAGGAGAAAATACAAGTTACTCTTTTTCGTTCCCTTCATCACAACCAGGGCTCCATGTGACACCTTCAGACCATCGCCTTTCAGTGTAATATCATAACCTTTAGCTGCCAAAGTGCCAAGTGAGATAAGATTTTTCTTTAGGTCCGGTACATACCGAACATCTTTGAGCACTCTAACTATTCCACTATGTAACTTTAGTCGAATTTTCCTATCCCTTTTGTTTGACAAGCATGATCATTGCCCATCAAAATATCTCCACAATCTAGCTCCTTAAATCTAGAAAACCACTCCCTATAGGGACACATGTGATAGGAATAACCCGAATCCAAAATCCATTACTGGGAACTGGATCCAAATGGTGAAATAGACAAAGCAAATTTAGAATCTTCATCGTCACTCACCACAACATTTGTAGTGGGGTCCTTCGTGTCATTCTTTAACTTAGGACAATCTTCCTTTCAATGCCCTTTCTCATGACAAAAGGCGCATTCATCTTTTGCAGGAATTATCCTACCCGAAGCTGATGCTCCACGTCTCGATTTAGATTGAGATCTTCCACGGTTTCCATTCTTCCTTTTATTTATTCTGCCATGGATCGTCAACGCTTCAGATGCTGAGTCTCTATATACCTCCTTATCCTTCTTATGAACTTCATTATTCATTAAGGTATTTGAGACCTCAAAATATTTTATTTCCTCCTTTCCGTACAATAGCGTTGTAATGTGATGTTCATACGAGTCAGGTAGAGAATTTAGCACTAACAGTGCTTTATCCTTATCGTCAATTTCAACATCCAGATTTTGCAAATCAGCAATAATTTTGTTAAAATTTTCCAGATGCTCAGACATAGAAATACCTTCCGTGTACTGGAACTAAAAGAGTTTCTTCTTCAAATAGAGACGATTTTCAATGCTCTTCGTCATGTACTTATCCTCCAGTTGTTTCCATAATTTTTGTGCCGAGGTCTCGCGCATATAAGGATATTTTTTATCCTTGCTGAGATAAAGATGAATATGACCACATGCCTTGCGGTTGATTTTTTTCCAATCATCTTCCTTCATGTCTTCTAGCATATCTCTAAGAGAAATTTCTAGCTCTTGTTGGACTAGGACATCCATAACTTCACATTGCCATATGTTGAAATTTCTTTGCCCATCAAATTTTTCTACGTAAAATTTTGGATTGCTATTTTTCAAACAATCACAGTCACAAAAAAATATAAACGGAAAAATTCCAAGTTTAGAAAATTTTCTGGTTGTGAATAGTAACTGTATGAATACTAACCGTATGAATAGTACTATACGTATGGTTATTTCTCCATAAAAATATCCAAAATGCCTAGATCGGAGGACCTTGGCCCTGATACCAATTTATTGTGCGAAAGCGTGTCAACAAATGATACTGACTGTAATCCCAAATAATAATATGACACACTCACAATAAAGTATAATGAGTAGAAAAACACATACACAAGGGAAGACAAAACATTTAAGTGGTTCGCCAATTTGGCTACGTCCACTCACACTCAGATCAATTCACTATTGAAAATGAGTTTCAAAAGAGATTCTCAAAAATACACTCCAAATGAAAAATACAATGTGTATTTTTCTACACAAATGTGTATACTCAAAACTCCAAATGAACTCTTTCTCACTCTCTAACTCTTCTTAATGTTTGATGTTTTGGTGTGATTACAATGAGAGAATTCAAGCCCTATTTATAGTTGTTTGGGAGTCACCATGACCGTTGGATCAAAACAAGATTGGATGGTTAAGATTAATGGCGTGCCACCAACCACTACTATTCATTTGGTAGGCTACTAAACATGTGTTGTAACCATTCCTTTGGTGTGCCACCAACCACTCCATTAATGCAACCACTCCAACATATGTTTATTGTTACATTGACCCATTTCTTAGACTGTTGTTTCAAGGAGTTGTTAATATCATGATTGCTCTTTTTAGAACATGTTCTTGCATTTATGGTATGTGATTGTGGGCACCATTTTATATTATCCCTACAATTACCCAGTCAAGCAGAAACATAACGAAAAGTGATGTAATTGTGAGACAAATATGAGCGTGCATGTAATACAACGTTATTGTTAGCACTTGGAAAATGTTACAAATGTGCATTATCAAGTTCTATTTCAACTCAAACTGCATTGAATATATTTCCAATCAAGCACCCCTTATATTTGAGAAATTTTAAATTATTGTTTCATCAATTTTAGTTCAGTGACAAAATTCTTTCTCTAAAACACAAGGTATGAGGCATAATCACTCTATGTCCATATAACTAGCACATCACCTGTAATTTCCTTTTTCACCAACGATTGCTGAAGGGACATCATGGGATTATCTTGCTCTCTCTTTCTGCTCATTCACTTGTTCATCTCCTTCTCATGTTTTCATCTTATTATACCCATCAACTCTTCCTCTTCCCCACCACCGATATGTCGGGCTGAAGAGAGCTCAGCCTTGTTGCAATTCATGCATAGCCTTTCACTGAACAAGACTTCTTTTGCTGATCCTTATGCTTATTCAAATATTTTTTCTTGGAAGCTTGGAGGAAAACAATGTGATTGTTGCTCATAGGATGGAATTATGTGCGATAAGAACACTGGTCATGTGATTAGCCTTGACCTAACTAGCAGTTTCCTCTATGTTTCTATCAATTCCAATAGGAGCCTCTTTAGCCTTGTTCATATTCAGAGCCTAAACTTTGTGGACAATCACTTTAATTACTCCCAAATTCCATCAGATATTGTCCATCTCTCAAGACTAACAAGTCTCAATCTCTCTAATTCGGTGTTTATTGGACAAATTCCATCAGAAATCCTACAATTGACATAATTAGTTTCCTTGGATATTTCAAGAAATGCATTGGAACTTCAATAACCCAGCCTTCGAACTCTAGTTCAAAACTTGACCAAACTAAAAGAACTCTCTCTGTCTGAGGTCAACATATCATCTTCAATACCTGATACATTAGCAAATTTGTTTTCTTTGACATCTCTCCATTTTGCAGGCTATGAACTAAGTGGTGAATTTCCCACAGGGATATTTCATCTACCAAAATTGAGGGTTCTTTCTGTGAAGATGAACCCAAATCTAATCGATTATTTGCTTGAGTTTCACCAAAGCAGTCCCCTTAAAATGCTGAGACTTCCTTTCACGAGTTTTTTTGGTATGGTACCGGACTCGATCAGAAATCTAAATTTCTTGAGTAAGTTATCGCTCGATGGATGAAGTTTCTGTGGATCCTTCCCAGCTACAATCAGTAACTTGACACAACTCACTTATCTCTCACTTTCCTACAATAAATTTAGAGGGGGGGACATGCCGAGTCTTGGTAAGTTAACTAAACTCACTCATTTACTGCTTCATGATATCAATATATATGGTAATATCCCATTGTATTTTGCAAACCTATCCCATCTTACTTCTATAGACCTTGAGTCTAATCGTTTATCTGGTAAAATCCCATCATGTCTTGTGAACCTCACAAAATTAAGTACAATACATTTAAAAGACAACCAGTTACAGGGCCCAATTCCAAGGTCATTGTCTCAACTCGATAATCTTCAAATTCTTGACCTTTCGTTTAATAACCTCAGTGGCATAGTGGAGGCCGTTATTTTTCTTAACCTCAAAAATCTTTTTCAACTCCAATTAGGGGGAAACCATATATCATTTCTCACCCACAGCAAAAGCAATGCCACTCTTCCGAAGTTTAAATATTTAGATTTGGTTTCATGCAACTTGAAGGAGTTCACGGATTTTTTATGGTACCAGGATCAATTGGAGACTTTATTCTTCAACAAAAACAAAATTCACGGACAAATACAAAATTGGATGTTTAATGTGAGCAAAGAAACTCTTGGGTCAATACGTCTTTCTCACAACTTTCTAACAAGCTTTAACCAATTCCCAGTCATTCTTCCATGGGTTAAGTTAAGCTATTTAGACCTTAGCAAAAACTTGCTGGAAGGATCACTCCTAATGCCACCACCAAACACAATTGAGTACAGGGTCTCAAACAACATGCTTACTGGACAAATTCCATCATTGATTTGCAACGCGAGTTCTATTTATATACTAGATTTGACAAAAAATAACATGACTGGCACAATTCCTCAATATTTGGGCAACTTTAGCACTTCTTTGTCAGTACTGAATCTCAAAAGCAATCACTTTCATGGCGCCATTCCTCAAACACACACAAGAGGAAGCAATCTGAGGATGATGGATTTGAGTAAAAACCAATTACAAGGCCAGTTGCCTAGAACTTTAATTTTTTTTACCATGCTTGAGATTCTTGATCTTAGAGAGAATCAAATAGTGGATACTTTTCCCTTTTGGTTGGGAGCTCTTTCAGAGTTGCAAGTTCTCGTTTTACGATCCAATAATTTCCATGGTGCAATAGGGAGTCCGACAATCTATTTACAGTTCCCAAAGTTGAACATCATTGACCTCTCTCACAACGATTTTACAGGTGATTTGCCATTAGAATACTTCAAAAATTGGAGTGCAATGAAAAGTGCACATGTTGACTGGCTGGCATATATGCATGCTAACATTACTTTTCAAGTTGAAAATATGACCTGGATGGATAATTATATATACTCAATGACCGTGACAAACAAAGGCATAAAAACCAACTATGCGAAGATTTTGAATATATTAACAGTTATTGGCCTTTCCAGAAATAATTTTAAGGGGGAGATTCCAGAATTTATCGGAAACCTGAAGGGGCTTCAATGACTCAACCTTTCCAACAATGATCTGACTGGTCGCATCCCAGCATCCATAGGGAACATAATGGAACTTGAATCACTGGATCTTTCTCAAAACAAGCTGTCAGGAGAGATTCCTTAGGAATTAGCATGCCTAACTTTTCTTTCCTTCTTAAATGTTTCTAATAACCAGCTCTCTGGTCCCATACCCCGAGAGGAACAATTCTATACCTTTATGAACAATTCGTACCAACAGAATTTAGCACTATGTGGAGACCCTTTATCCAAAAAATGTAAAAATCCTAGGAAGATAACGGGTTCACTAACCATTGAAGGAGATGACAAATCCTAGTTCCCAAGTGGAATTGATTGGCTTATCATATTCATGGGATTTGGAAGTGGGATAGTTGTTGGGTTTATAATTGGGAAGACACTAACCGCGAGGCATGTCGAATGGTTTGTCTAGAAATTTGGAAATAAGCAAGAGACATGGAGGATAACTAGGGGATGAAGAAACTCATTTCCAATACAAATACCTCTTGCCTTGATATAAAGGCTTAAATTTTAAGCTGCTATGTTGGAGTTTAAGTAGTGTTGTGTTTTTGCTGGTCTTGTGTGTTGCCATGTTTGGTTGTTATAGCTTTTTTGATGTATTAAAGGTGGCATGCAGTGGTGGATCCAGGATTATAGTCCAACCGGGGCTAAATCGGTTCAAAATAACATATGCGAAAGTTTCGAGTGTTGCCTGGGGTTCTGGGGTGGGAACCCCTGAGGCGATTTTTTTTTGAGTTATTTCTAATTTTAAACAAATTATAGCTTTATAATGCTCAAACAATTACTCACAATTATAGCTTTATAATGCTCAAACAATTATATCTTTATAATCCTCAAACAATGACTTCCTATTTAAAAAAATACCACATATTTAAAAAAATAATAAGGGCATATATTTTTTGACACAAATTACAGAAATTTGACATTTTCCCCCAAATTACAAAAATCGTAGTGATTTTTTGGGAGAAATTACAGAAATTTGACATTTTTTTGAGAAATTGTATGAAAAATATATACCCTTATTTCTCTACAATTTCTCAAAAAATCATAAATTCAATCAAAACCCGATATTTTACACAATCAAAATCTTACACGAAAATCATACATTCAATCAAAATCATACATTAAATCAAAATCATACATACAATCAAAAATCTTACACAAAAATCAGATTAAGGGATAAAAAATACCTGATGAGTAGCTCAGGGGTGGGCTGGGCGTGGCTGCTGGTAGTGGGCGTGGCTTCCCTACTGGTGGCTGGGCGGCGTGGCTGCTGGTGGCAATAGGCAGAAGAAGAAATGAGGGCTGAGAGAGGAGAAGAAATGAGGTGAGGAGAATAAATGAGGTCTGAGAGAGGAGAAGAAATTTAGGGCCGACTACTGCTTCTTTTCATTTGGTAAATTTAGGTTTTTAGTAATTACAATCTTATACCCTAAGGTTTGAAAATATTTATAGTTATACCTTAATGTATGAAATTTCACCAAAAAACCTTAATTTTTTTTTTTGGGAAAAATTGAACCGGGGCTATAGCCCCTCTTAGTACTCACCTTCATCCGCCCCTGATGGCATGTGTTGTGTTTTTGTTTGTCTTGTGCGTTGTATCTGTTTCATGATTCGCACCAAAAAACATTAACCCCTCAAAAGAAATAAATGATCAACTGGTTTCACATGAATCTCGGGGGTTGCAACTATCTGTTCTATCTTTATATCAAGCAATTTTTGTTACAATTAAATGGTCAAACTTATAAAATTTCTCTTTATAACATAAACAGTATATGAAACAATATTTTTCAAATTAGGACAATTATACTTAGCTGGAGGCTGACCCCCGAAACACTTTTTAAAAGGGTTTATGCTACTCTTGCCTTTTTGATAAAACCGAAAATAGCCTTTCTTCAAATGTTTTTTTATAATTTATATATTTTTAGGACCTAAAATAATATCAATTATGTATATATGACAATAAACATTTGTGTACATTTTTAGTCTCTATGTTCAAATTATGAGTTTACGTGGCATGTTGTGATTGGTTAGCACTTTATGGATATGAGTCCATGCCAGTGACTTTAATGTGTATGAAATTAAAAAATAGGAACTAAAATTATAAATGAAATGTTTGTTGTCCTATTTTCAGAATCCATATTATAATAGACCCTAAATTTACAAAGTCCCATATTTTTAAGGGTTTTCCTAAACATAATCCCGAGTTTATAATGTCTTATTTAATATAATCATTCAATGAGTACAAGAATTGTCACAATAAAGATCCATAAAAACAATCACAGAAACATAATATAAAATCACGCACACAATAATGATATACGTGGTTCGACAACTTACCTATGTCCACGAAGAGGTTACTATTTTATTATAGTGCCTCTCAATGCTCGAGATTACATCCCATTGCCCTGGACCAGGGTTTACAATTTATAGATGCATAAAAGTAAGAGATTGAGTTGTACAAGGAACTCAATTAACACATGGATAATTCGTGGTGTTCCTAAATATCTCCTCCGAGATTGTTGGTAACCAATTTGAATGTATCCTTAAGTGTTTTAGTGTATGTCAAATACACGTGTGTTAATTAAACATCTTATTTGGTTCGGGTAGCTCTCTAGGTAGATTGGGCTGGTCGGCTACTCTCATGGACCATAATAAATGGGTCCCCACAATTTTCCCCTAAACATTTTGGGCTTTGTGAATTTTGGGCCAATAATTTTTAACTAAACTAAAGGCCTCTAACTTGAAATTTTCATTCTTGCAACCAGAAGGGGAATTTTTGTAGATCTGATGAACTTATGGGGGTACGCCCGTTATGAGCCAAACACTATGGTATAATTCTAGTTTCTCTAATTGAGCGAGGGTACCATCATCTGAGCAGCTAGATGTAGCGCTAAAAATCATCCTCGGATGTCGTGTTAATCATTAGCATTGGATTTCAAACCGCAGATAGATCTCCTTTGTCAACTCAGTTCACACCTCTCTCTTCGTCGCAAAGATTTCCAGAGTTCTTCTTCTTCAGCGCTCCCTTTTCCTTTGGAGCTTCTTAAATTCTTGTAAGTCTAGCTACTATTTTCTTAGTTTTCCTCTTCTTGGAATTGTTCTGCAACTGTAGTTAGGGCTTTTCTTCTCTTGACGACGTTAGATAACAAATCAGTAGCTAAGTTTAGAAAAACTTATAACATTCCAAACTAGGTAGAAATCGATTGTGCCTATAATACCCCGCCCCATAAATACATATTTTAATTATAAGTCGAATAGTTTATCCGAAGAAAT
Source organism: Sambucus nigra (assembly GCA_949130495.1). Taxonomy (NCBI): domain Eukaryota; kingdom Viridiplantae; phylum Streptophyta; class Magnoliopsida; order Dipsacales; family Adoxaceae; genus Sambucus; species Sambucus nigra. Next base: position 304,799,919 of record OX422214.1, read on the forward strand.
TATTGGAAAAACAAATATATAAGTATTTAGATGGAATTGCACATAATGCGACGCGGTGCGCGACGTAAATAATAAGGAAATCCCACGTTGCATAGTCCGCATGGATGAACAATTGTGTTCAAATAGTTAGTACGAATATTGTGTTAGAATACGACGTGAATTAAATGAGGAACAAATGAGATACTGACGCGAGTGAGTATAAAGTGTCATTTTGACGGTATGTATCGCTGCAAAGTAGAACTTTGCTGGATTTTTCTAGAGCTCACCGTTGGTCATAAAAATTTAATGACCAATTTTATTGAGTACTAAAAATATATATATAAAGTCCATGGGGTAAAAATAGAGAAAAATATTCACTTTTTACACCATGATCGGTCGACCGCCCCCTGGTCGCGGTCGATCACTCCTAGTAGGTCCAGCTTAGGCGGGAGAAATTATATTCATTATCTCAACCTTAACCCTTTGATCATTTGTGCTGTCAATTTACGGTCTAACTAATAATTGATATGGAAAGGATTTTGGATGATAAGTGTCTGTTGAAGACTAAAAATGGCATCTATGTCATTTTTGTGCGTCATCAACAGATAAAATGATGAGGATGAGATTGAAGATGAAATGAGGATAAACAATCACATCAAACATATAAGAAACAAAGGTTTTTAATGTGGTTCGGATATGAATAAAGCCTACGTCCACTGTTCTATTATTCCTAGGGGTTTACAATAGCACAACATGGTGTGTAGAGAGATAAAATGAATTGCTTGCTAAGGATGAATTAGTTAGTTGCCCCTTTAGCTAAGGGAGGGGTTGTATTTATAGTAATGGGAGTCTAAGAGATAGAGTGTCTTTATATATTCAGACATTTATATCTATTTACAATAAATATGACTGTTGGGCTTTTAGGGTTCAATGACTGTTGGCTGCTCTCTATAATGACTTTTGGCCTTCTGCATGGTTTGTCTTCTGTAGGTTAGTCGACCGGTATGCCAACCAACTCTCCTCGAGTGACGACCAAGCGTCTTTCGTGCCGAGCAAGTATGAACATTGCCATGTAGCATGACAGGTGTCCCTTTATGACTGTGTAATACCCCGTACTTTTAAAGGTATTTAAATTACACTGTAAACGTGATTTGGTAATTTAAGGAATTTCTATGAATAGTAATTTTGGATTTTATAAGTGAAATTAAATAAATTTAATATTATAAAGTGAATAGTAAATATTAGTTTTCAAGTGTCAGATTAATATTTACATGGATTATATTTCTCTTATGAGACTAAGTATATGAGTGGATTATTTTTATTACATGTCGTAGTTGGTTAAAGCGACAAAGGGAAATATTTTGATTGGAAAACACGCGTATTGAACGTGTCGGGTCTAATTAGTGAATTTTAGTTAAGTAACTCGGATGGAGATTTCGGCTGCGTCAATGGGTTCAGAATGACCGAGATAGTAAAAATAGAGTATTCGGGGGTAATGTTTAGGTTACGGCGATTTTTGGACTAGCAGGGACTCGTAATTGAGTACACGAGTCATTTCACAATTGGGTACACACCCAATTTCAAGTTTAAGAAGAGGCATCCCTCATTCCTTTCTCCAAATCAGATCTAAGAGAGAGATAAAGATAAGAGAGAAGGAAGAGAAGAAATAAGAATAAGAGAAGAAGGAAGAAAAGGAATTTTCGAGTCAAACTTAGCTGGATTCGACTCGGGATCGTCGAATTTAATCAACGAGGAAAGTGATTAACTTGCTTTACGATTGAGTGTGTTAATTTCTCATATTATAGTTGGTTTAAAACTAAAGATTTTGGGCTGAAATTTCGTGGATCAAACGGGTTTTCGGAAGATTAAAACAGATATAACTCGATTAATACCCAATTTGAGAATCTTGAAATTTATTAAAATTAATTGTTGGAAATAGGTTTCAGGATGATTAGAACCCCTTTGATGTATATATATGTTGTTGATTGAGGTTGGAGGATGATAGAAGAAGATATAAAAGCTTGTATTAAGGTTTAATGGCTGAACAGCTTCTCGGAGAAGAAGCTGCCCAGATGGATAGATCGATTGATGGTCAGGCATCGATCGATCGATGCTTCAGAATTTCTGACAGTTTCGGTTGGTGATGTATATATGGATTAAATTTCAGATTTAATTATTTCTAGCCTGATTAATTGAGGAAATAAATATACACCGAACGGAAATTATTCCTAACCATTTAAGGAAGATAATTGGGGTTAGGAAAGTGTAAAAATGGTGTGGCACATAATGTGAATTTTTGAGGAAAATAAATTGTAGAGTAAGATATTTGGGGTTCCTAAAAATTGTGTAGGGACTTACAAATAATTATTAAAGTGAGATGTGTATTTTAGGTTAGTTGAAAGTAAAATCCAAGACTTACCCAAATAGGGGTGTTCACTCGGAGTAATACTTAAAGAGGTATTTAGGTGGGAAATTTTATATAATTAATTGTGCACATTGAAAAGGTATTTATATACCGACTTTGGTTAAGTAAAATCCTACGAGGTGACTAGGATGAAATTTAGGATACGACTATTGATACCAAAATTAGTATGCTAATATGGACGAATAATAAGAAGACACGTGTCAATCTACGTGGCACAATAGCGACGAGGAACTCCAACACTCCGAGGAACTCCAGCGCTCCGAGGAACTCTTGAACGACGAGCAACTAAGGCGGTTCGAGCTGCATCTCGACCACAACATTGATTGCCAGATAATCAACAGTTCAACTATTCATTGACTGCTTATCATCTTGACACACACGCTTGAAGAGCATTAAATGAGTTACCTTTTCATATGTATATCATTTAATGTATCACCCTTTCAGATTATGGCCTCATGGATATAAATACATTGTATTACCCTCATTCAAGGGGACAAGAATTTCTTGATAGAACTTTTAATCGAGGATTCCTAAACACTCAGCAATAACATAACAGTGGACGTAGGCCATTCTTATAAGGCTGAACCACTTTAAAAATCTTTGTCTCGTTTTATTTATCTGTGATTGAATAATTAGAGCGATCTAATTTTTTACATCAACAGATTGGCGCTGTCTGTGGGAACGATTGTTATTATCATTTTTCACTAAAAATCATTCATCATCAATGGCAGATAATCCGAAATCCAGCAATCGAAATGTTGGAAATGCTGGAAATCTTCCAAATCCTTCTGCACCTCCAGATCTGGCTAAAATTATGACGAATCTGGCTCAAGGACAAAACGCCATACAAGAAACAATGCGGCAACTCATAAAACCCTTCATGGCAGTGCACCTGCACATTCGGGACAACGAAGTGGTCAGAGGAAAACCTATTTACCTTCTTCACGATCCAGGCATACAGAGACGCATCGTAATGAGGAATCTGATGATTTTTCTTATCAACCTGGGCAAACTTCATCAATACGGGCCACAGATACTGAGCAACGTGTTACTCTCTCCCCAGAGAGGACCAGTGCCTTGGAAAGACTGAGCAGGGCATCTCCTTTCAGTCGATTAGGCCCGAGGAGGAATAAGAGTCCACCTAAATCCATCTCGAGGCGTTTTCGACAACCATCAGATCTAAGAGAAGGATCAGCACAATCACGACCAGTTGCTCGTCAAGATAGATCTCAGGAGGCTACTTCAGAACAATCAATTGCTCGAACTAATAGAACCGAGGAGGGAAATGATGCGTGGAAAGGTTCCATTCAGCGGTTGGAGGATAAATTGGGAGAAATGGCAAAGGCGAAGAACCCCCTACAATGAACTTTTGTTCGAGGGACACCTTTTGTACAGGCCATTGTGGATTTTCCTACACCGTCGAAATTTAAAGCACCCGTGGTGACTCCCAAATATGATGGAAAAACAGATCCTGTTCTTCACATAGAGCAATATCAAGCTGCTGCCGACATCTATGTTGTCCCCGACGAGATGAGATGCAGAGCATTCTCAGGAACTCTTACTGGATCTGTCCAGATATGGTACAACAATCTTCCTCGGGGTAAGATTTCAACTTTCTTTCAGTTGGCCGAGTTGTTCTTTGGCAATTTCTGTTTTGGAGCAAAGCCAGTCAAACGAGTAGCACACTTGTTAAGTGTTAGACAAAAACCTGGTGAGAGTACTAGAGATTACATAACTCGTTTCAATAACGAGAAGCTAGAAGTAATATATTATGAAGAAAAGACAGCAATCACCGCCTTGATGAGTGGGTTGTTGCCTAACAAGTTGTATTACACTTTGGCCAAAGATCCACCTATAACTATGTCAGAGTTGATGGCAAAAGCGGCCAAAATCATGAATGCCGAGGAGGCTATGGTTGCGAAGAAGAATATAAATAAAGAAACCAAGGTGGAAGTCGACAAATCTAAGAAGAAAGAGCATAAGGGAAATGGCGGTGATAGGCATTCCAAGAATAATAAAATGTCATGGGAAGTCCTAAAAAAATTCGATAATTATACTCCTTTGAAAATGGGTATAAATAATGTCTTGGAAGAAATCAAGAATAGCGAGGAGGTAAAGTGGCCGAAGAAACTGAGGTCAGACCCTGATACGAGGAACAGGGATAAATATTACGAGTTCCATAAGGATCATGGTCATATGACCAAAAATTGCATAGCTCTTCAAAACAAGATTGAAACACTCATCCGAAAAGGAAAGCTAGCAAAGTATGTTGATCGGGGAGGGGAAAGAAGAAATAATGACCGAACTAGAGAGAGGTCTAGATCTCCTCGTCGAGCGGAGGAGAAGAAGAAGAGAAACCATCAAGATGATCCAGATGATGACCCTGATCTTCCCAAGAAACCAAGGCATCCAGAACGAGAGGTATTTTCCATACGTTTTGGGTCATTTGATTGTAATGTTATTACAGGATGAGATGCAGGAGGAGGAGACCTTACTGCAGAAAGAAAGGCTTACCTCAGAGAGGCCCAAGCTTGCTCGTACATTCAGCGAATAAATTTGGCCGAGGAGGATCGTCTGAGGAAGGTAAACAAAGAGAAGCTGGTCATTGGTTTTTCAAAAAATGACCTGGCAGGTGTTCTTTACCCTCACGACGACCCTTTGGTGATCAAAATGAGGATGAAAGAAGTAGTGATTTCAAGGGTGCTGGTAGACAATGGTAGTTCGGCAGACATCATGTACTATTCATGCTTTGACAGTTTAAATTTGAAATTATCTCAATTGGAACCTTGTCACAGACCTCTTCTGGGTTTTGCTGGCGAGAAGTTTTTCCACTTGGGACGATCAAGTTGGATATATTCATTGGAACTTGGCCTGCTTGTCGAACAGAGAGAATACACTTCTTTGTGATGGATAAGAATGTGCAGTCAGCCTCATGGGAAGAGTTGGTTTGAAGAAGTTCGAAGCAGTTCCATCTACAGTACATCAATGCTTAAAATTCCCAACAAATTTCGGAGTGGGAGTGGTGAAAGGTGATCAAAAAGTAGCTCGGGAATGCTATTATTCATCTGCCGAGCAAGAGGAGCTTGAAGAGTCAAGGAAAAAGACTACTACCTACCAGGTAGATGAAGGTACAGAAATTGAAACACTTGATCCCAGAGATGAATCCCAACTTGTAAAAGGACAGGTGGTGGAATCTACAAAAAATGTTATTCTGGACGACGAGCACCCTGAACGAGTAACCTAGATAGGTTCGTCGTTGGACGTTTCAATAAAACAGGAGTTAATAACTTTCTTGAGAAACAGGAAGAAAACTTTTGCACGGAGTCATGAGGACATGCCAGGAATAGATCCAAACTTCTTATGCCATGATCTCAATGTAAATAAGGAGATCAAACCTCTAAAGCAGAGAAGAAGAGTATTTAGTCCCAAGAAGAATCAAGCTATACAAGAGGAGGTCAACAAACTCCAGAAAGCCCAATTCATTGAAGATGTGAAATATCCAGACTGGTTAGCAAACGTGGTGATGGTAAAGAAGAAAAACAATAAATGGAGAATATGTGTTGATTTCACTGATCTCAACAAGGCATGCCCAAAGGATCACTTTCCATTGCCCAGAATTGATCAATTAGTGGACGCCACCTCGGGACACGAGCTCCTCAGCTTCATGGATGCTTACTCTGGCTACAACCAGATCAAAATGAAACCTGAAGACAGGGAAAGTACTTCTTTTATTACCCCTAGGGGAACTTATTGCTATAATGTTATGCCTTTTGGTTTGAAAAATGCAGGAGCGACATACCAGCGGCTGATGAACAAGGTTTTTGCCGAACAAATCAGTTGCAATATGGAAGTTTATGTCGATGATATGCTAACAAAGAGCCCCTAGGGGAACTTATTGCTATAATGTTATGCCTTTTGGTTTGAAAAATGCAGGAGCGACATACCAGCGGCTGATGAACAAGGTTTTTTCCGAACAAATCAGTTGCAATATGGAAGTTTATGTCGATGATATGCTAACAAAGAGCAAGAAATCTGCTGATCATCTAGTTGACTTAAGTCAGACCTTTGATCAACTGGATAAATACCAAATGAAGCTCAACCCGACGAAGTGCACATTTGGAGTACGAGAAGGAATGTTCCTCGGGTACATCGTCAACCAAAGAGGCATTGAGGCGAATCCAGAAAAGATCAAAGCTCTTTTAGGGTTGCGATCTCCAACGACGAAGAAAGAGGTGCAGAGTCTTACAGGACGAGTTGCAGCGCTCAACAGTTTTGTATCCCGAGCAACTAATAGATGCCTCCCATTCTTCAAAACACTTCGAAAAAATTTCGAGTGGAATGATGAATGTGAAAAAGCCTTTCAAGACTTGAAGAAATATTTGGGAGCACCTCCACTATTGTCCAGGCCAGTAATGGGAGAAAAGTTGTAGTTATACCTGGCAGTATCAGAGAATGCAGTCAGCTCGGCATTGATCAGATTGGAGCATGGAGTCCAGAAACCAATTTATTACACAAGTAAGGCTTTCCGAGGTGCAGAGATCAGGTACCCAAAGCTGGAAAAATTGGCATTGGCATTAATTAAAGCAAGTAGAAGAATGAGGCCATATTTCCAGGCCCATACCATCGTCGTGTATACCGACATGCCATTAAGACAAGCCCTTCATAAGCCAAAAAAATCAGGGAGACTGATGTACTGGGCAATAGAACTCGGTGAATATGATATTGTGTATGAACCCAGATCATCACTAAAAGGGCAGGCTGTAGCAGACTTTATAGCAGAGTTTATATATCCTGATACCCCCGAGGAACAAAAGTTGCTCGCTAACCAACCTGTGGATGATACAGGATCAACAGACATAAGTCCAGACCAACTCCGGTTGGTAAAAGGGCTTGTGGATGTAGAAAGATCATCAAATTCAAACCCAGACCAACCCCGGTTGGTAAAAGGGCGAGAAGAGATGGTCGACGAGGAGAGAAAATTACCAGGGGAGGATGAAAGAAAACAACAGATATTTCACCGGGGAACTCTGTCAGATAAGAAATTTGAAGACGAATTACCTACATGGAGATTGTATGTAGATGGGTCATCTTGCACAACAGGTTGTGGAGTAGGGATTGTTTTGAAAACCCCAGACGTGATTGACATGGAATATGCCCTGCGATTCCAATTCAAAGCCTCCAATAATGAGGTTGAGTATGAGGCCATGATAGCAGGTCTTAATTTATCAAAGATTATGGAAGCACAACAAGTGATGGTATTCAGTGATTCTCAATTAATTATGAATCAGATGATGGGAACATATGCAGTTAAAGGAGAATTAATGGTCAAGTATCATGCAAAGGTGATGGAGTTTTCGGCAGAATTTGAAGCCATTCAGTTGATCAGAATACCAAGAATGGAAAATGCACAAGCAGACGCAGTGGCCCGACTAGCATCAGCTACTCGTACCGAGCTGCGAAGAATGATACCAACTGAAGTATTAGAAAGTCGAAGCATAGATGAAGAATTGATGATGAATGTTATTACCCTTGATTTAGGACCATCTTTGATGGATCCCATCAGGACATATATTGAGGAAGGAGAATTTCCGGAGGATAAGCTCTCTGCAAAGAAATTGAAGTTTAAAGCTGCTCGGTATGTACTAACTAATGGTGTTTTGTATAGACGAGGAATTATGGTAGGTTTGCAAAGATGTGTACATCCCTCCGAGCTGAAAGAATTGATTGAAGAAATCCATGAAGGGTCCTGTGGAGCCTATGTAGCAGGTCGGACACTTTTGCAAAGGGTGATGTCGCAAGGGTACTACTAGCCAATGATGAGGGCTGATTGTATAGCCTATGCCAAAAGATGTGATAAATGCCAACGTTTTCCTTCCATCCGACATACTCCAAAAGCATTGTTGACACCCATAACTTCCCCTTGGCCATTTGCCATGTGGGGAATTGATCTGGTTGGACCACTGCCAATGACCCGAGGAAGATTCAAGTACCTCGTCGTGGTAGTGGATTATTTTACTAAGTGGGTAGAAGCTGAGCCACTTATTGATATGACGTACGAGAAGGTATACCAGTTCGTTTGGAAGAATATAATCTGTCGATATGGTCTCCCTCATGCCTTCATCACAGACCATGGAACACAATTCGATAACGAGGAGTTTGTTGCCTATTGTCGACAATCAAACATTTTGAAGACTCATTCAGCACCAGGCCATCCTCAAAGCAATGGACAGACTGAAGTGACGAACAGAACATTACTAAATGGTTTGAAGAAGAGGCTAAGTGAAGCTAAAGCTAATTGGATTAATGATCTACAGTCAGTATTGTGGGCTTACCGAACAACTCCCCGAGCAGCAACTGGAGAATCACCATATATGCTGGCATTTGGAAATGAAGCTGTAATACCTGCCGAGTTGGGTCTTCCAACATATAGAGTGCTGAATTTCAATTCCCCAGTCAGCGACTTAATGAGAAGATTGGATTTGTATATGCTCGAGGAGGTTAGAGAAGAAGCATCCATTAGGAATGCTACTTACCAACAACGAACAACTCTGTTCTACAACAAGAGGGTGAAGAAATGCGACTTAAAAGAAGGAGATTACGTGCTAAAGAAGGTCATTCAGAAGCACAATAAATTGGAAGCAAACTGGCACGGACCTTACCGAGTTACAAAAGTTGTTCGACCAGGGACTTACCGAATAGCGACTCTAGAAGGAGAGGAATTTAAGAATGCATGGAATGCTGAACACCTACGCAAGTATTATCAGTGATGTAAAATGTAAAGCAATTTCATCAATATGAATAAAACGATGATGTTTCTCCATCTTCTTTCTTTTTATCGAAAATTTTTCGGGGAATACTAGTGTACAACACTACGCTGTTCAGCAATAAAAGCAACACTGATAGTTCAAACCCACGACCAACTCCGGTTGGTAAAAGGGCGAGAACAAACTATACTCCTTTGGTTAGGAGGCGTACACTAGCGTGACCAGCTCAAGTTGGTAAAAGAGCTAGTGGACATGATAGTTCGAACTCAGACCAACTCCGGTTGGTAAAAGGGCGAGAACACCTCATACTCCTTTGGTTAGGAGGCGTACATTAGCTCAGACCAACTCCGGTTGGTAAAAGAGTTAGTGGACACGATAGTTCGAATCCAGACCAACTTCGGTTGGTAAAAGGGCGAGAACAAACTATACTCCTTTGGTTAGGAGCCGTACACTAGCGTGACCAACTCAGGTTGGTAAAAGAGCTAGTGGACATGATAGTTCGAACTCAAACCAACTCCGGTTGGTAAAAGGGCGAGAACACCTCATACTCCTTTGGTTAGGAGGCGTACATTAGCTCAAACCAACTCCGGTTGGTAAAAGAGTTAGTGGACACGATAGTTCAAACCCAGACCAACTCCGGTTGGTAAAAGGGCGAGAACACCCCATACTCCTTTGGTTAGGAGGCTAACATTGGCTCAGACCAATTTTTGGTAAAAGGGCAAGTGGACATGATAGTTCGAACTCAGACCAACCCCGGTTGGTAAAAGAGCGAGAACACGAGACTCCTAAAAAGGCCAATCTCGGTTGGTTAGGAAATAAGATATGCTCTCAAATGCCAACTTATGTTGGTTGGGAGGTAATATTATTACAGAAAATACAAAAGTTCCTCGAAGAACAAAATATTCCAAACTGAACCAAGTATGGTTGGTCGGGGATAAAAACCCACTAATTGTAGTTGGTCGACGAGGAAAATTTATTGACCTTAGTTGGTCGGACATATTTTATGAAAAAGATAAAAATTTACCAAGTACGGTTAGTCGGGGATAAACTCTCACTGACCATAGTTGGTCGACAAACACAATTTAACAACCTTGGTTGGTTGAAATTTTTTTTAAACATTTTTATACTCATTACTTTATTATTAAGTGATCGAGAAACATTACTGATACTTGTAACTTTTTATTACTAAGTTGGTCGATGAACAACACAATATTGTTATCTTTTTAACAGATACATACGCATAAATATAAAGTGTTTGACAAGCACAAGACAATAGCAATACAGATTTGCAAACAGAAAATGAAAGTCTTTCATTAAAACTCAAAATAAATTACAAGTTACATATGTGTACTAATTGTTATATCGAAAATTCCTATTCTATTGGTTTTTTCCCCTCAGCCTTCGATACAGGTTCCTCGCCAGCAGGAGGATCATTTAAAGTCTGAGGAGAGTTAATGAAGTTCAAGTCCTTCAGCATTCTAACGTTCATCACAGAGGGACGATCTAGAAGATGCTCAGGACGAGATACCTCAAACTGAGAATGCAAACTGTAGTCACCAAGGTATTTAGCAAGTAAGCTCCGAGGAATGGCACGAGCTGGGATCCATTCCATTTCCAAATTGAACGGTGGCACATGCAAGTCAAGCAATCCAGGCTCATAGTAGTCCTATAAATAGTGTCCCTGCTCGAGTTTCAACACACATAAGGCATTAATCCAGCCTTGTTTGTCGCCCTCATTATTGGCATTCTGGATACGAGCATCTAAATGGAATAGTGCCTCGTTGTATCCAGCCATCCAAAACTCCCTGGGCTGTTTATGGAATTGGAATGTTAACCTCTCAAGCTTCTCATGAAGACTCTGGATGAAAAGTTTATTAGTCTCCAACTCTGATTCTTTTGTATAGATTTGTAGTTCCAATTCTCTAACTTTCTTGGACAGTTCAGACAAAGCCCGATCTTTTCCATTCAATTGGTATGCTTGAGTTTCCAATGTTGACTGAGTACGAGCTTCTTCAATATTACGACAAAGAGTTCTTGATCGACCCCGAGTAGGTGGAGTACTTTGTTCCTCAACAACATCCTGAGTAACTCTTCCTCGTCCACGAGAACCTCTTCCTCGTCCCCGAGTAGCAGTAGAAGTACCCGACCTTCTCAAGGTATCCAACTCTTGCCTTAATTTGGCATTCTCAACCTCTAGAAAGGAAAATCCCTCGCCAGTCACTGGGATTACAACTGTTGAAGAAGATACTGCAGACTTATACTGTGCCAGCTCTTTCTGCAAATTGTTATTTTCTTGCTCTATCAGCTCGGCAATCTGTCTACAAGCTTCAACTTCACCCTTTAGGGTTCTCTTTCTGACCTCGTACCCAGCCAGGAGTTTGTCATAGCCCTTCTCGGTAGAAAGCTGCTGATACCTCTTCTCATACCCCTCATGCAACAGGGCAGTTGATTCCTTATACTGATTTTGAAGGTCTTCCAAGGTACATTGAAGATCCTCGATCATTTCGTAATAGGCCACATTATTGGCCACAGCTCGGTCAAGTAAACCCTTCAGGTACTAATAAGCCTCAACTGCCTGCTCAGAAGCATCATGACCAAGGATATCAGCAACTTCAGATGCACTTAGGTCTGTGTGACCAGCCTTATAATATTCATGGCATTGCTGCATCAACTTTGTATCATTGGCAGATAATAATTCCATTCTAGCCATAAACTAGTAAAGAAGAGAAGGCAAGAGTTAATAAAAGAAGAAGACAGAACATCAACAACGCAGAGGAATAAAAAAGGTGATTTTATTACATCATCAAAAGGAGTACAGCGTTTAGAATACATAGTACAAGTAAAAGAAAAACAGAAAGAGAATACCGAACAACTTCACACCTTTTCCTTGTCTCCCAAGACTTTCTCGGGAGGCTGGGACGAGGAGCTTAGTTGCTCGGTGGGAACAATGAGTTGATTGGCAGAAGTTGAGACTTGTTCAGGAGGAGCAGGCAAAGACGAGATCTCCTCGGTGGCTGTCTGATTGGGTTGTGGAGCAAGGACTTGATCACCTACTATCATTGAAGACTCCTCGGACGCAGCTTCGTCTTCTTCCTCATCTTCAATTATAGGAGGGGGCCAGGAAGATGTTGTTGAAATAGTTCAGAGTTCTCGCTAACCTTTAGTTCCTGCAGGGCAGCAACCCAACCATCTCGGAAGTATTTCAAACTCCCATACTGCACCTGGGTCATCATTGCTGCTACCCCCTATCCCATCCTTTGTCCCAACCAGTTCAAAATGATTTTTTCACAGCCACCTTTCTTTTCATTTTCTCCGAGGAGAGCTTCTCGGATAGAAGATCCTCGGTGGTTTTCACCTTAGCCTCCACCTCCTCCTTCTGGCGATTTACTTCTCGCAGAAGGGTCAGCTCTTCCTCGGTAGATTTCAATTTATTTTCAAGCTCCCCAAAGGTACTGAGCTTCTTGGCATATTTCTTATTCTCTCTCTCCAAGTCCTTCACTTTATTTCCCAACTGCACCTTCTATGCTTCAGACGCAGCCAACTTCTTCTCCCATTCACCTTTATCCTTGTCATACTTTTGACGGGAATCCTTCAAAGATTGGGCCAAGCCCTGTAAAGCATCCTCTACTCCAGACGAGGAACTAGAAGCCTTGATTGCTTCATCTTTCTTCACTATGGTGTTAAAGCAACTCACCAACTGAAAAAGAAGGTAATGATAAGTCAGTGCCGAGATACATATATTGACTGAAAGAAAAAAAATCAGGATAAGAGAAACTTACCGAAGCAATGTGACGAGTAGCTAGGGATGTCAGCATATCCCTAGACATGTTTTACTCGATTCCTTGGACTTCAGGAATAGTCCAAGTCTTTACCGAGCTCATTGTAGAACTCGGGGGAATAATGGTTGAAACATCAACTCCACTAGCTTGGAGCTGGGGAATGGCTTCAGAAAAACTGACCGGGGAGGATTTCTTCAATCTCCTCGGTGTCTTTTCAACAATCTCAACCAAAGAAGATCTTTTGGTTGGAGAGATGGTGATTACTTCCACAGGTGCATCCTTCTGCACAGGAGCCACTGGGGGTTTCATGGCAGCCTTCTGAGGAGCAACAGAAGGGGCAACATCCACTTTCTTTGTCCCCTTTGGGACATCAGCCTTGTTTCTTTTTCCATCTCCAGCAGAGGAAGCCTCCTAGAAGATAGCAAGAACTCTTCTTTTGCCTATCTTCTGACTCAGAGGAATGTGAGAGTCTGGTGAAGAATCCTCAGAAGTTGGCAATGGTTCACTAATGCTGACCACAGGACGAGCAGTAAAGGACGATGTATAGCTCCTGTACTGCAACAAGTATAAAGTAGACCTGACGTGCTCGTCTGCAACTTTCTGATGCAAACTCCAGATATGTTTCAAATGCTTTATATTAACTTCTGATTTTTTGGGAGTTTTTCTCTTGTTGTCAACTGCAAACAAAAACATATTGAAATGTTAATCATGCATTTATTCAAATATAATGAAAGCGTAGTTTCAGAAATAAAATGAAATGAAAATAACCTATCCCATTGCCATATGGGGGGCATTTGGGACCTTCATATACTTCGTCTCCAACCAAAGGGGCATGTTGCCAATTTTTGATAACCACCCCATGTTCAAAATAATCCCTATTTGCATCAGGGAGATTGACTACTAAAGCCCTATTCAAAAATCTAGTTTTTAAATAATAAACATTGTCTAGAATAGCCCATCTATAACAGTACATAATCTCAGGAATTCCTATACGAGTTCCATGAGTTTGATTTAACCTATGCACCCCATTAACTATTCTCCATGTATTAGGGGCTATTTTTGCAGGAACAACATCAAAATGATGACAGAACTCTAATCACAAAGGGTTTGGTGGAAAAGAAAATCCACATTCAGCAATAAAGAGGCTGGGGAACCAATGTCCCTCAGCCAAACGAAAGTAATTTGAAGGCTCAGAAAGATCCTCCAAGGTTAACCAAGAAGGAATAGAGAAATCAGAATGGAATTTCTCAAGAGATTCAATAATATAAACCATGATGAATAAAAGAAGAAGGAAGAAGAGCTTACAGGGAAAAAAGGAGATCTGTTGACAACGAACGAAAACAATGATGAACGCACAAGAGAAAGAAAGGCTATGGAAAACTCGAAAGCAGAAAATTGGAAAAGGTAGAAGACGGTGTGATTGCCTAAGAAGCTTAAATACTTTGCCTTGGGAAACGGCGAAAGAAATGATTACAAAAAAGAAACTATTACGCCACCGACGGCTAAAAGGACAAAAAAGTGCACAAAGATCGAAGCGCGTATAAAAATTCAAAAAGGCGGATTCTGCGAATTTGGAAAGAAATTCAAATACGAAGAAAATGATCCTAAAACCCAGGAAGGTCATTTAATATTGCCATATACCGAAAAAAGAATGTTCCATACTCCTCAAAGTTCGAAATATAAAACATTGGGGGCTTCTGTTGATACCAAAATTAGTATGCTAATATGGACGAATAATAAGAAGACACGTGTAAATCTACGTGGAACAATAACGACGTGGAACTCCAACACTCCGAGGAACTCCAGCGCTCCGAGGAACTCTTGAACGACGAGCAACTAAGGCGGTTCGAGCTGCATCTAGACCACAACATTGATTTCCAGATAATCAACAGTTCAACTATTCATTGACTGCTTATCATCTTGACACACACGCTTGAAGAACATTAAATGAGTTACCTTTTCATATGTATATCATTTAATGTATCACCCTTTCAGATTATGGCCTCATGGATATAAATACATTGTATTACCCTCATTCAAGGGGACGAGAAGTTCTTGATAGAACTTGTAATCGAGGATTCCTAAACACTCAGCAATAACATAACAGTGGACGTAGGCCATTCTTATAAGGCTGAACCACTTTAAAAATCTTTGTCTCATTTTATTTATCTGTGATTGAATAATTAGAGCGATCTAATTTTTTACATCAACACATACTACAAAAAATTTAGCAATTACCCTATGCGTCTATGGACGACGATTATTATAAGTGAGGAGATACCTAAGGAATTAAGAGACGTAGTGCGTATGCTATTTAATTATTATGAATTGGTACATTCGGGAATTAATTGTACAAATCTTTATGAAGTGATTAAGGAGTGATTTGAATATTAAAGAAGATAGTACGTATTGGGGTAGTATTTAAGTGTATGAATATTTATATTATTAAGAAAGGGAAACATTTGAGGTTATTGGCCATTGCTATAGAGTTTGGAATTTATAGCCATGTTATATTGGGAAGTGATTTAGATTGTATAGAAGATGTCGTTAAATTATATATATATATATATATAATGAATAAATATATATAACGATGTTATTGGTATTATCATCGTGCGGTGAGAAAAGCTAAGAAATCATATATGGATATTGGTTATAATTGATAATTGCGTAGGATATTCGAGATATAAAAATATTGCGCATGGAATTTATCATATGGGCTATGCGTCTGCCCTAAGATTATTACATATACGAGTTAAATAAATATCTATGGGAAAATTATGTATAGGTGAGATAAATACCTATCGTTATCATATGGTTGTGTAAACGCCTCATCAATGTTTATTTATATAAGTGGAAATGCTTGCCTATATTATTATTTATTGTGTGTATGAAATACCTACCATACTTTCTATCACGGGAGGTCGGCTTACGATAAAGGATGATCTTATCTTGCGCTCCTACGGTGGAGGGGGGGATTTAGATTGGTACCTCAAGGACATAGGGCTTGGAATGGCTTATTTTGAGTTAATAAGTCAGCGGACCATGGGAGAGTAGGTATGTGCGTGACCCGTGGTATGGGACTATGTTCGCCTTCGATATCTGTGATTTTGGCTTATTGATACGGTTCCTGAGTGATTCAGAACACGTGATCCTTATGTACATGATGTACCGGGATTAGATAGCAGAGTATGAGTGCATCACAGTTTATCCCAGGGGTGCCAGATTTGTTTATATGTACTGAGAATAAAATACATGTATACTTGTGATGTTCCACCATTGCTTAGTAAATAAAAATGACTAAGCTATTTATATTGTAGCTCGGTGGATTGATTATTATACTTGTTTCATATAATATATTGTTATATATGAGATGAGACATCATATAACGTAACCCTGTATAAAAGGGAAAAGAATGAATAAAGTGATATACTCCTTCCGGTAAATTTATATCCGGATGTTTATGAATTATGAATCATAAGTTAATGAGAACTATATATATATACGGGATAGTATAAGATGTTGTATGTACTGAGGGCCTAATGGATCCCGACGATCAACATTGGCACGTAGTAGTGTATCGCAGGAGTTCCTTGTTTGGATTTCGCTTTGCGAGACACCTCACGCACGAGCGTAACATAATGTTGGGAATGGGGAGAAGTTTAGTCCTTCATACTCAAATTAATAAGGATTATTAGAAGATAGTAAATACATTTGTTAGGCAGGGTAGATTAACTAGGTTGTTTAAAAGATATGCGATAGTTGTGCACTATTAGAAGAGGGGTGAGGTGTATCTCACGAGAGTGCGATACCAGTTTAAATATGAGAAATATCATATCTTAAAAATATGGATTTTATTCACTTTCTAAAAAAATTTCAAAACTCGGCCTCTGACCCGTTTCTCTATGTTAACCCTATCTCTATATATATATCTATAGGTGTCCAGACACAGGGACACCTAGATAATGATTCCATCGAGACAGACGTTTGCTGCATCAGTTGTGGATGCAAGCAGGTCTATTGTAGATGCTTCAATCATTGAGATCTAGATAGGAGGTATTGTAGACATATTCGGGCTGATGGCCCAACTGTACTCATTTATTCTTCTACCGCCTTTTTGTGCGGCATTCGATTTGGTTGTATTATTTTGTTCTGAATGTTCGGTTACTTCATTTCATTTCAGTTATTGCATACAATTGTTATAACTTTTTATTTGAATGGTTTGGTTAAAAAGGTTAGTTAATTTAAAATTTGATGCCGACATAATAGGATATTAGTAATTAAATTGGTTTTCAACAGTGATGCTAAGAATGAACCATATGAGACTCCTATTTTAATTTGATATAGGATTGATCATCCAGTATTTTATTAGGCAGGTTGTCAAAGGTGTTATCAGAGCATAAGGTTCTAGTGTCCTTTAGAAATCTGTGCGGACGTACTACGCTTTCAGCATTGCTTTTAATTTGACATAGAGCCTTATGATTAGGATTGTTGATATACTCTTGTGAGATTTTGTTCTCCTGCTATTATGTAAAATTATTGTAAATCTTTTGCGCGCTCGTTCGGGATTCGTGTGCTGATCGACAAAAGGCGACCATGGAAGTCCATGGAGAGGGCAACAGGAGGTGGGAAATAGTTAAAGTTATAAGTTGATATTGGAAATGAGGTCACTTTCCTTGTGGCACGGTCATGAATTGCTGAAATGACTACTAAAGTATAGTAGTTATAATTATCAAGTACCGTTGTAGTAGAGACTGGTAATAAACTTATAGGTCTTTGATGAGGATTGTACGTTGAAGTTGAGCTAGGCGGGAGTAGTGTAGTTTCATCCAAAGGAAGTAGAAGGCTTAGAAACTCTTACTTAGCGTTAGGTATGGAAATACCCATATGTGAAAAATTGCGGAAATTTTTTTCACTCGTGAGAGCAATGTTGAAATGGTGGGGACGATGGTCACCATATTTTGGGGAGCATGACGTTTTGCTGATAAATGAATCTTACAGATGGTTTGAACTACAAATTCCTTTGAGTTAGAAGGAATAAACAGAATGCAGTTTCTAGGTTATTTACATAAAGATCGGTTAGAGACATGGTTAAGTGAACTTAGTACCAAAGTAGGGGAGGTAAAATAGAGACAAAGGGTTCTTCTATGGAATGATAAACTCACTAATGATTGGACTTCTATAGAGTGAGTTAGAACTGTTTTAGGGCAAGGTATGTAATCTACCATAAATTAAGCTTGTGAGAATTGGTGATATTTTTAGAGTTCTTATGAGAAAAGGACCATTGGGACTCGAATAAGAATCTCGGATATAAGTGTGATAGAAACTAGTTGTAATAATCTTAATATTTATTTATACTATTGGGAATTAAATCAAATTTTATATTCGGGAAATACAGGCTAGTGTTATGAGAGATACACGCACGATTAGCCGGATTATATTATATTATATTATAATATATATATATATATATATATATATATATATATATATATATATATATATATACATACGGCCATATTGAGACGTATATATGTGATATGTTTATAAATGTATATGTGTGTGATTGGTATGCTTTTATGATTTGTTTTTTTTCCAAGTCGGTGTGATAGTCCGACCACTGGTACCCAGGATGATATGTAATTAATTCCCTGGAAGATGATAGCATCAGGAGACTGTATCCACTGAGTTATAACTTTGAGGGATGGTTATTATACTTATATAGTGTATAATATATAAGTATGGATATACGTGATGTGTATAATATATTGTATATATATTTACGAGAGGTGTGAAACATATACCTAGGGATATAATAAATAATTTAATGTGAGATAAATTCTAGATGAGCTCGCTTTAGTATATGATTAGGTAGGAACTTAGAAAAGTAGATGTTTCCTTGCCATGATTTTAGTGCATGAGTACCTTATAGGTATGATGTAAGGTATGCAAAATTTACTGTTGAGTTGTGAGTTTAAGCTCATTATTGTTTGCGCTAAGGACTTAGTGTTAATGCAAGCAATTATGGTAAGACTCTTTGACAGAATTAGGAGTTCTGGACACAGTTTTATCAATAGGAAAGATGGGATTATCCCAGTGTCATTTCAACTAACGGACCTCCACGACCGACAAAGTTAAGTAGTAGTGTATAGGAGGGGTTCCTTATTTGGATTTCGCTTGCGAGATGCTCCACGCACAAACCTTAACGACGTCGGGAGTGGAGAGATGTTATAAAATGCAAGGATGTTGATTTTGATGATAAGTCACCTAGTGTAGAGGAAATACTATAGACTCAGAGCCATTTGATGACAATATAATTATATAGAGATATAAGTGCTACGAAAAAGCACTAAAATTGTTCTCTCACCACAAGAATGTGGGAGAGGCAAGATAAAGGAAATTGATTGGATACATATAGCCATGCTTAGATAAAAGGCAAATTTAGAGGAAATACGTTTTGGGTATGACGTTCGTAACACTTTTACAGAGAGTAGGCGCCCTGATTAGTTGAACATTCCACTTGGTCAAGATGGACGAATATAGTGGTAGAAGTACATTAGTAAGTTAACGAGGTAGGATTTAGAACGTCCCGTTGGTGTCTTTTAGACCGCTATATCTCGATGACCGATGGAGCAAGGGAGTAGTGTAACGGGAGGGTTCTTTATTTGGATTTCTCTTTGCGAGACATCCCACGCACGAAATCGAGAAAATGTCAAAAGTTGAGAGAGGTCTTGGGCAATAGGGCTATAGTTAGAATATTACTCATATTACGTGTATTAGAAACACCTTGATCTCAGGACTACCACGAAGTAAGGTCAGTAAGATTAGTGGCATTGATATAGGAAAACTATTGTGAGTTAACCACAAGCAGATCGGAGGGTTAACCTTATGAAGGATTAGATTTCCAGGTTTCGGGATAATTGAATTTCGAATTATTTGGGTTAAGGGTACCCAGGTGTTAGTACCAGGCCGAGGAAATGAGGCCCATTATTTAGAGAGAGTGTTATGTATCATACATTTACGAAGGTTGTGCAGATAGGCACAGATTAAAAGGGTGTACGGGAACCTTAGTAAGTTGATTTTATATACCGCCCGAAATACAAAGGACGTAATATATAAAGTTAGAGTTTATACTCCAAGGAATTTATAAATGGATTTGAAATGAATTTAATGGAACGTCGTAGGAAGTATGCAATGATCGAATTATATTTGTGCAACAAGAGTTAGCACACTTAAAATAAGCAAGAAGACTAACGGGAATAGTTAAGTGCTAATGTAGTTTCCTTTTTTAGGGAAATTAGATGTCCTGACGTAAATGAGTGAATACTTAGAGTAACGAACCTCCGATGGGACCAATAAGTTAGAGCAACAGTAATAGGCTCGTTTTCTTTATATACATTTAAAGAAGCACTAGATGTGATATGATGTTAGAGTCAACTTTACGACCACATTAGCATCATAACATATAGAGATTTAGTTAAACTTGTGATTAGGCCAGTGTGTGAGAGTGTATGCCTTGAAATAGGTGGACTATGGTAGGAGACCATTGTGTTGGGCTATATCTAAATTTGGTTAAGCTAGTACATAGTGTATATAGCGATACTAGAGTAGTAGTATAGGCTATATCTCAATTTCGAGGACGAAATTATGTTGTAAGGAGGGAAGTATGTAATACCCCGTACATTTAAAGGTATTTAAATTACACTGTAGATGTGATTTAGCAATTTGAGGAATTTTTATGAATAGTAATTTTGGAATTTATTAGTGAAATTAAATAAATTTAATATTATAAAGTGAATAGTAAATATCACTTTTCAAGTTTCGGATTAATATTTACATGGATTATATTTCTCTTACGAGACTAAGTATATGAGTGGATTATTTTTATTACATGTCGTACTTGGTTAAAGATACAAAGGAAAATATTTTAATTAAAAAATTCGCGTATTGAACGTGTCGGATCTAATTAGTGAATTTTAGTTAAGTAACTTGGATGGAGATTTCGACTGCGCCATTGGATTTGGAATGGCCGAGATAGTCAAATTAGAGTATCCGGGGGTAGTGTTTAGGTTCCGGGGATTTTTGGACTAGTAGGGACTCGTAATTGAGTACACGAGTCATTTTACAATTGGGTACACACCCAGTTTCGAGTTTAAGAAGAGGCAACCCTCATTACTTTACCCAAATCAGATCTAAGAGAGAGAAAGAGACGAGATAAGGAAGAGAAGAAAGAAGAAGAAGAAGAAGAAGAAGAAGAAGAAGAAGAAGAAGAAGAAGAAGAAGAAGAAGAAGAAGAAGAAGAAGAAAAAGAGAAGAAGGAAGAAAAGGATTTTTTGGACCAAACTTCGCGGGATTCGACTCGGGATCATCGAATTTAATCCACGAGGCAAGTGTTTAACTTGCTTTACGATTGAGTGTGTTAGTTTCTCATATCATAGTTGGTTTAAAACTAAAGATTTTTGGGCTGAAATTTCGGGGATCAAACGGGTTTTCGGAAGATTAAAACGGATATAACTCGATTAATACTTAATTTGAGAATCTTGGAATTTATTGAAATTAATTGTTGAAAATCGGTTCTAGGATCATAAGAACCCCTTTGATGTATATATATGCTATTGATTGAGGTTGGAGGATGATATAAGAAGATATAAAGATTGGATTAAGGTTTAATGGCTCAACAACTTCTCGGAGAAGAAGCTACCCAGATTGATCGATCGATCGATGTCCAGGCATCGATCGATCGATGCTTAAGAATTTCTGGCAGTTTTGGTTGGTGATGTATATATGGATAAAATTTCAGATTTAGTTATTTCTAGCTTGCTTAATTGAGGAAATAAATATACACCAAAAGGAAATTATTCCTAACCATTTAAGGAAGATAATTGGGGTTAGGAAAGTGTAAAAATGGTGTGGCACATAATGTGTATTTTTGAGGAAAATAAATTGTAGAGTAAGATATTTGGGGCTCCTAAAAATAGTGTAGGGACTTATAAATAATTATTCAAGTGAGATGTGTATTTTAGGTTCGTTGAGAGTAAAATCCAAGACTTACCCAAATATGGGTGTTCACTTGGAGTAATACTTAAAGAGGTATTTAGGTGGGCAATTTTGTATAATTAATTGTGTGCATAGAAAAGGTATTTATATACCGACTTTGGTTAAGTAAAATCCTACGAGGTGAGTAGGATGAAATTTAGGATACATACTACAAAGAATTTAGCAATTACCCTATGCATCTATGGACGACGATTATTATAAGTGAGGATATACCTAAGGAATTAAGAGACGTACTGCGTATGCTATTTAATTATTATGAATTGGTACATTCGGTAATTAATTGTACAAATCTTTATGAAGTGATTAAGGAGTGATTTGAATATTAAAGAAGAGAGTACGTATTGAGGTAGTATTTTAAGTGTATGAATATTTATATTAATAAGAAAGGGAAACACTTGAGGTTATTGGCCATTGCTATAGAGTTTGGAATTTATAGCCATATTATATTGGGAAGTGATTTAAATTGTATAGAAGATGTCGTTAAATTATATATATATAACGATGTTATTGGTATTATCATCGTGCAGTGAGAAAATCTAGGAAATCATATATGGAGATTGGTTATAATCGATAATTGCGTAGGATATTCGAGATATAAATATACTGCGTATGCAATTTATCATATGGGCTATGCGTTTGTCCTAATATTATTACATATACGAGTTAAATAAATATCTATGGGAAAATTATGTACATGTGAGATAAATACCTAACGTTATCATATGATTGTGTAAATGCGTCATTAATGTTATGTTTATATAAGTTTAAATTCTTGCCTATATTATTGTTTATTATGTGTATGACATACCTACCATAGTTGCTATCACAGGAGGTCGGCTTACGATAAAGGACGATCTTATCTTGCACACCTACGGGGGGGGGGGGGGATTTATATTGGTACCTCAAAGACGTAGGGATTGGAATGGATTATTTTGAGTTAGTAAGTCAGCAGACCATAGGAGCATAGGTATGTGCGTGACCCGTGGTATGGGACTATGTTCACCTCCGATATGTGTGATTTTGGCTTATTGATACGGTTCCTGACTGATTAGGAACACGTGATCCTTATGTACGTGATGTACCGAGATTAGATAGCAGAGTATGAGTGCACCACAGTTTATCCCAAGGGTGCCAGATTTGTTTATATGTAGTGAGAATAAAATACATGTATACTTGTGATGTTCCACCTTTGGTTAGTAAATAAAAATGACTAAGCTACTTATATTGTAGCTCGGTGGATTGATTATTATACTTTTTGCGTATAATATGTTGTTATATATGAGATGATACATCGTATAACATAACCCTGTATAAAAGGGAAAAGAATGAATAAAGTGATATACTCCTTTCGGTAAATTTATATCCGGATGTTTATGAATTATGAATCACAAGTTAATGAGAACTAATATATATATATATATATATATATATATATATATATATATATATATATATATATATATATATATATATACGGGACAATATAAGATGTTGTATGTACTGAGGGACAAATTTATCTCGACGATCAACATTGTCACGTAGTAGTGTATCCGTGGGGTTCTTTGTTTAGATTTCGCTTCGCGAGACACCCCACGCACGAACGTAACATAATGTTGGGAATGGGGAGAAGTTTAGTTCTTCGTACTTAGATTAATAAGGATTATTAGAAGATAGTAAATACATTTGTTAGGAAGGGTAGCTTAACTCGGTTGTTTAAAAGATATGCGATAGTTGTGAACTATTAGAAGAGGGGTGATGTGTATCTCATGAGAGTGCGATACCAGTTTAAATATGAAATATCATATCTTAAAAATATGGATTTTATGCACTTGCTAAAATGTTTTCAAAACTCGGGCTCTGACCCGTTTCTCTATTTTTCTCTCTCTTGCTATATATATATATATATATATAGGTGTCCAGAAACAGGGACGCCTAGATGATTATTCCTTTGAGACAGACGTTTGCTGCAGCAGCTATGGATGCAAGCAGGTTTAATTTAAACGCTTCTATCATTGAGATCTAGATAGGAGGTATTGTAGACATATTCGGGTTGATGGCCCAACTGTACTCATTTATTCTTATATTGCCTTTTTGCACGGCATTCGATTTGGTTGTATTATTTCGTACCGATTGTTCGGTTACTTCATTTCATTTCAGTTATTGCATACAACTGTTGTAATTGTTTTATTTAAATGGTTTGGTTAAAAAGGTTAGTTAATCTAAAATTTGACGTCGGCCTAATAGGATATTAGTAATTAAGTTAGTTTGCGATAATGATACTAAGAATGAACCATATGAGACTCATATTTTAATTTGATATAGGAGTGATCGCCCGGTATTTTATTAGGCGGGTTATCACATACTGGTCCATGTATATGGGTAATTTTTAGCATCAACAGAAGCCCCTAATGCTCCCAATACTTCATGCTTGATGGTTTACTGAGAGGATTGAGTATTTATTCTAAAATATTTCTTGGTACTCGTGTATAATGAGATTGTTGATATGCCTTCTTGATTTGTTAAACATATGAGTGGGATGTCTACTGGACGATGGATGATCCAGGATGATCGATGGTTGCGTTAGATCTAATCTTTCTTTTGAGGAACTCTGTTCGGCAAGCAAACGTGTGCTATATATCACCCCTGGGAATTTGGATTTAATAATGAGTTATGTCATAGTTCACAACTTGTGCCTTATCATAATCTTCAGATGGGTTAGTTGGTTAGTTAGCCGGCTAACTGTCTTCTGAGTCGACCAACTGAATGTTGATTATACATGTTTAATTTTTCTGATTTCTGCTCCTCTAAAGGATTTGTTGATGTAACATTCTATCTTTTTAACCCAATTCTTCAATCTGATTAGTGCCGAGCTAGTAACGGACTCTGAAACATTTACATATAGGTACAACTTCTTCTTCAATTATGGTCGGGGCAACAATAGTGGAGATCCCAGTGCTGTAGATGTTGAATCTCATTCCTCAACATCAATAGCATGTGCATAATAACTCTTGGATGATGATTGGCTAATAATATGTCTTATTCTATTATGATTTGGAGCTGAATCTGATGCTCGATTGAAATTGCATGATGTTATCAGACTGTGTCACTGGATGAATAATTAATTATGTAGTAAAAGCCCCCAAATGCGGAGTATGAACTCTGAATACTTTCTTGGCCTTGAAGTATGCTGGTCTTGCTAGAAAAGATAAGGCCGAGGAATTGTTCCTTGAAATGACTTACCAAGAGCTTTGCATGTTTGCATTCCCATATGGTCCTGATGTAGCCATATAAATAATTTGACAATCTTGTCGACCAAGTAATTTTGGTTGAGTAAAACTACTTTTAACATATATTCCAATTCGCAAGTTGATTCTGATATGTGCCATTGATCGACGTATTTGACATGTGGAGCCCCCAGTTGGGCTTAGGAGATTGAATAATAATAATGTTGCTCGAGCACTCATCAGGACTTAATAGAATGATCCAATAATGAGCATGAGTGAGCATATAATTTGCATTGAATATCCATGATAGTGATAAATCCATATCCATAATAAAAGCGCTGAGAAATCCAGATAAATAATAAGAGAGGGGATCAATTGATCCTGCATTGTTAGAGAATAATAGATTTCCAGAGCATTCTTCTAAAGCAGGGAAAAAATAGCTTTATTTTTGTACTTTTAGTGTCAAGAAATAATATATAATCATTAATGAAATGAATGAAATATTGGATCAACTTATCTCATCAATCTTTGTATGTGGATAGATCACCTTCTACTAATCTTTGTATATGAATGGATTGACGATTTGTCAACCTCTAATTTTGGATCGACGATTTGCGAATCTGTAATTTTTCACAGGTTCTATTGATATCCTTAGGATTATCCTAAATATCGTACCAATTTCTAATGCATCACCATCGTTCTACTAGTGTACCTAAATTTTTAGGTAATTGCATTAGTTACCTTGGTTCCCAGGTGTTAGTGGAACATTTGTCCATCTTTTAGCCCAGTTTAGATGAAATTTTTTCATTCGGGTCTTCATTAACCATGCATTGCCTTGCTTGGTATCTTATATGTCGACGACCAACTTTGTTGGTGTCTTTGTTGATACCGACCAACATTTTGTTGGTGGTTGCTGATGCCGACCAACATTTTGTTCGTGATTGTTGAATATATATAGAGAGGAGAATTTCCCCGATCAACTATCTGTTGGAGATAAAATATAATGATTGTTGCAGATCTCCTCAAAGATGAATATATGATAATAAATATTTTGTCGAGCTCGATGCTGAGATGAATATAGAATGTATATAGAGAATGATTCGTGCTTGAGCATATATCAGAGCAATAATAAAATCAATAGTGCCTCGTTGAGGCAAAATTTCATAATGCCGGGCAATGATAATATTTTCCAAGAGCTTAAGATTGTTTCTGAGCATTCCTAGGCACTGAATCTTGTCCCTGTGGAATATAATAAATTGCCTGAACACCTGTTGAAGCTGAATGACATAGAAATTATCATTAGGATAATTATTCAGCCAAATAATATATAATACCTATTTTCTCTGGCAAGAAAAATACCAAAACATGAAATAATATGTTATGCTGACTTTGTGTGTCATGTGAGCAATTTTTTTATCAAATATGCTATACATTTTAATCTTAAGAAAACGACCAAATATAAGTTGTTACGGAAAATTTATTCTTAGATAAAGCTTTGGAGTATATTTTATTTAGGTTTGAAAAAAATTATTTTATTAGAGGGGCATGAATTAAGAAATAGTAGGGAGCCATGGTAATGATTTTGACTTTGTCAAAATTAATAATATGAGCAAATAAACTTGCCATTCCTCCATTCCAGAATTTTTCGTCAACAAGTGATAACCACCGTCGACCAGTGGCTATCACCGACCAGTGTCAGTATTGGGATGTCGGAAAGACTTTGTTTTGATTCTATACACGCCGTTGACCAAGTAAATATCATCAGGAAGCTTTTGTTTTGTATAAAACTTATCGCCGACCAACTGTGGCCTTTTATGTAGTCGACCAACTATTTCTTTGTTATCATAAGTGAATGTTGACCAGATGTTCTTGTTTTGCGACAACCACCGAGGTGCTGCCGATCTACTCCAATGTTGCTGATGGATCTTCACAACTTACCACCGACCAGCAAAAATGGTCTGGTGAAATTGCCGACCAACAAATAGGACGTGTGGGAGCTCCTCTTGATGTATAATATATGGTGCCGACCAACGAATAGGTGCTCCAATTAGATATGAAACTCAGCTCTGCCGATCAACAAATTTTTAATTAATATTTTTCCTCGGATGATTAATGTCAGCCCAACCATGTTGCTCGGGGACGGTTGACATATTTTCCTTCTTGTATAATGACCTCCGACTAAGAATGATGTTCCAATGATGAATTTGGTATTTCAATCATTTGGCTTGCTCCCAATGGCCTGAGCTCAGATTTGATTGTAATGGGTGCTCTCTACTATTATTTTTTTGTCTATTGCTTTTCTTTGTTGACAATTTGAACTTCTTAACACGAGTATCAATCATTAAAGGAATGATAATTACAAGTCGTATGGGAACCGCTGGTCGGCTGGACAAGGGGATCTCCGTATTTTTGATTCTGAACCAAATTTGTTGCAATAATAGATCTGACTCAAGAATTTTGAGAGACGATTCGTAAAAAACCAGATGCTTGGACTTCTATTTGATTTATTTTCCCATGTTTATTTAAAAAGAAGCTTTATCGCCACCCATATATATTGGGTTGTCTGAGTTTGATTTTGACGACCAGTGATAAATTCAGCATGAAGTATAAGAATAAATTTATTAAACTACTAAATCAATCATCATCAGATATAAGAGAGAACTAATAAATAGAAATTACCACATCTATATGTAAAGATATGGCCAATAGTATGGAGAAGAAAGAATCTTTTTAAATTCTAACCCCTTCATATGAACGGGTTTGTCTGGAAAATTTCTTTGAACTAGAGAAACAAAGATTAAATACAATATATATATATTCTCTTTTGCGGAGCAAATCGTGCTCACCCAGTGGAGACTTTGTCCTCTTCCTCACGTGGTCCCCTCGTGGTCCCTAAGACATTTTGTTATTTTCCTTAGATGGTCCCCCTATTGTCTTATATTAAAACCTTATTTTAAGACTATATATTTAAAAGATTTATAGTTTTGACCCAAATTGGTATCAAGACCTTAAAGACTTTAGAAACTCACCAAATTCCGACCAAAATCCTAATTCTGGTATTAGAGCCAAGACACTCCTTTTCAACTTTTAGTAAAAAGACTTTAATGCCCTTGGGATTTATCCCTCGCATTTACAAAGATATTTTTGGAATCAACCCAGACTACCTACCTATACCCATAACTGATTTAGACTTAGTAGGCTGCTTAACCTCACATATAGAAGGTTGTTCACATACTGAACATATCCCAGCCAAACACGCAGATAGTAAACAAGTTACTGTTAGTGCTATAAATAGTATAATAGACTAAAATAAATGTATACTTATTATATTAAGACAATTAATAAAAGACACTCAAACTCTAGAATCAGAGATAAAAAATATCTCTAAAAGACTATTAGAAATATATAACCAAATCCCAATAGACCTAGTACAAGTTCTACAAGAAATAAATGTTAAGACTAATCATATATAAGTCCTTAACAAAGACATTTTAGAAATTAAAATTTTAATTAAAAATCAAGACAGTGAGTTAATTAAACTTACCAAAGAACAATCTAAGCTTATCCATAGATTATATCGTTATCTTCCTAATGAAGATAGTTAGATCAGGCTGGAATGAGGTACTAAGAGACCTCTCCATTCAGAACTTAGCCTATTTTTACCAAAGAATCTTAGAAAAGATAAATCATGATAGATCTTATTATAAGATAAATGAAAATGAGAATGCCAACGCTGCTAAAGCAACTAGACTCATATTAGAAAGATTAAATTTAATTTCTACATCCATAGCAACTACCCAAGACTATAATAGTAGCTTTGTTAAAGACTTACATATAGATTTAAAAGATAAGACATAAGGATTAATCACCTTCTACACAGAGTTTGTTAAATTCCAACAAAAATTAGCAATTATATTAACAACATAGAAGCCCATAACCAATCTAGAATGGATGGTATTAATAATGAACTTAGACTAAACATGGCCCAAGAAAAAGATAGATATGAAGAAATTTTTCAGGGAATTAAGATTGTATATAATAAACCTTCCTAAGTAGAAATAGATTCTCCTTTTATTCTAACTCGTTTAGATAAAATAGAAAAAATTGTAAACTCTATATAAATTAGATTTATACAGCAACAAGAAAAAGATAATGAAGTAAAAGACTATATTACGAATGTTGCCAAATCCCTTGTTAATTCTCTAGAAAATTATGATAAGACAAGAAAAGAGAATAAGATTTTTAAAGAAGAAATCCTTAGTCAGATGAAAAGACAAAAAGATTATTCAGACTTCTTAGAAAGAATTGAAAAAAGACTTGAACAAAATAGGTAACCACTTGTAAATTTAGAGAATCCCTTCCTATAGAAATTAGACAAAGGAAGACCATAGGTTGAAGAATCATAAATGATGGATTAGATAAGACTAGTAAGATAATTATCTCTATCACAAATATTAGACAGAGTAATTGTGTGCTCCAAAAACTTAAGGATTCATCCTCCAGTGTTAGAACATGGTGGAAGCAGAGAAATTTCGCCAATCCTCTCCATTGGAAGGAATGGGGTGAAGTTGACTGGAAGATTATTGAAGATTCCATTCATAATGGACAACTTTCAGCCGTTTGATACATAGACTTGTTTAAAGAAGGTGCCACTCCTAGGACTCCTAATTATAACATGACGCACCATTGTAGGAATTATGTGTTAGACAAATCTTATACCGAGCTCTAAGAATTTGACTCAGAATGGCTTAGATTTTAGATGAACTGATAGGAAGTTCCAATTCCTAACCGTTGGACTCTTTTAAGCTAGAATCCAAGGATTACATAAACCTCAGAATAATATCAACATATTGTGCTGTTTAGTGATAAAAGATGGAAGGATTTTGAGAAAATCCTTATTAGGATAGCCCAATTAGAAATGTCAGACAATATTGGATACTTTAATGTCATTCCGGCATTTACAGTAACCATAGACATAGCTAAACATTTTAATTTAATCTTATATGCTAGTGGCTATAACGACTATATTATCCCAGACGCTAATATAAATATAGAATTATAAAGCTATGTGAAGTTCTCCCAATTTTCTTATGAAGGAATGCAATCGGGAATTCCTAGTGGTAGACTTAATGAAGAAATCTTAGTTAGAACCAATGTTTTAGACTACAATCATACTTACAATATTAAGAATACCAGACCAATTAAAGAAAAAGCTAAGACCATTTGGCAATTGCCAGAATTCCAAGAAACTAAGACTATATAGAATAAACCTTTGTTTATTAATTAAGACGATGTCACTGGAAATGTTACTATCCAGTTTGGCCCTCCTAAGATTATCAATAAGAATATCCAGACTGAAGAAGTTAGATTTAGGAATATGGGAGAAGCCATAATCAATGATCCTTCAGAAGGAGAATGTAGTAGTTAGACTAGTTCAAGTTTAATAAGACAAGCCCCTGTAATTAGACCTAGAAGATTATTTGAACAAAAAGACTTAGTTAAAGAAAAATCTAGGATCCAAAACTTTGGACATGAACCCTCAAAAATGGACATGAAGACATTTAAAGACTACCTTAAGAAAAGTCATTCTGTTAGATTTCAAGAAAGAGAAAGATTTAATATGATAACTCAATACCGTATATTAAACATTAAAAGAATCTAGTAATACTAAAGAACTTCTTAGAAACTTAAGACTAATAGAAGAAGGAGAAGAAAGACTAATGCCAACTACATAAGTAGAACCTAATAAATAAGAGATAGGAAGTAGTAGTAGTCTAAAAGATGCTCCTTGACTTTTTAGTAAACCAATAGGAATAAATATTCCTATATACTCTAGCACTTTAGTTAAGACTAAACCTGATTATATAAAAGAATTTCCAACTTGTGACACGAGTTTTACTCCTGTTAAGACCATGGCAAGTCAAGCCATAAATCCAATAGGGATATACCTTAACTTAGACAATGTACAAGATAGGAAGAAGTACTTAGACGAATGGCGTAATCAAATGAACATGTGTTTTGCATCTAATGATTAATGGGATGCAAGTTCATATAAATAATATGATGAGAAATCCATTAGAGGTATTGCAAAATATTATTTAGATTATTTAAGAAAGGCTACAGATGAAGACTCCTTAGCTAAGATTAAGAAAATGAAGGAAACCCTAGAAGATATATCAATTGAAGAATATATTCAATTGTTCATGTCAGAATTCATTGGAGGTTGACATTTTTCTCAAATCAATGAACAAGACCTACAAAAACTAAGTTATCCCTCCTTAGCATTTGTAAACTAGATAAGATAAATGAATATAGAAATAATTAATAACAACTATATTACCAAATTAAAGAATTTGGAGAGACCATAAAGGATGAATACTTTAGGACGATACCAACCATATGACAAATCCTAATTAATGAATATAGGAATTGGCTAGGAGTAGCTAGAGTTAAGAATAACTCCCTTAGTGAAAGAATCAATTTTACCAAAGACTATATCATATCTAAGAGACGTGATATAACTCAAGAAAAGTTAATAGAAGAAACTTTCAAGCAGATCCCTATAATCAAAGACGAAAGAGACATCGCTCCAATCCAATAGGGATGTGGTAGTGAATCTATGAAATTAAAAAATAAATTAGAATGGAAACATAGGAAGTTTAAGACTAGACCTTTAGGATTTCCAAAGTATATATTCAGACCATCTACTACCTTTAGGGAAAATAACTCTAAGACTAAGAAAATTAAATTTAACCAAAGAAGATATTTTAAGAAGAACACTAGTAAGTAAAAGAAAGTTCCTAATTATAGGAAAGAAAAAGATGTAGCTCAATCTAAGACTTCCATCAAAGAATGTTGGACTTGCGGCAAATGACACTTTGCTAAAGACTACCCTAATAAGAAAGATAAAGAAGGTATTAAGATTATTAATACAATATTAGACTATGCAGATCAAGAAGAATGAGATATCCCATATGCTATAGAAATATCAGACATAGAATATGATGATAATACCAGTATCTATAGTGCATACACAGTCAGTGATTCAGAAGACTATAATAGTGATACTAATGAATATGAAGACTCTCGGGATGCTTTATACTTGTATATGATGCAAACTAATCAAGACGATTTGGATAGTGAATATATAGACTTTGAAGAATCTTGGTATAAGAGTATATTAAGCCCCTTTTTAAAGAAAATATGGACAGTTAGTAATCCTGAGTTACTAACATATATACCTAGATGTTACTTTGATGAAAGACATTATTTCACATTTGAAATGAAATATAGTAAGAAAGACTTTAGATGTGTAGAATGCTTTGAGACTATACAAACATAATTATTTATGATTTGTGTTATTTGTCAATTACACTACCATGAAAACTGTTGGAAAACTAGATTTAAAGAAATTTATACTAGCCAGTATGACGCTCAAATAGACTTAGATATTTAAACATATTATCAAGACACTGATAAAAATATAGCCAAAAGATTACAAGAAAATGAAGACTTAAAAGGAAATGGAATTTCCTATGATTTAGAAGGATACCATTCTGATAGTAGTTCAGAAGACCTAACACCCATATATTTATAGATAAACCCCAGAAAGGAATATATATTTTAGAAAAGAATAATTTAAGAATTTCTACTAAATCACGTGCTTATTTTGTAGAAATGTTTATAAAAAATAAAGATTATCCTAAAAGACTTTAAGCTTTTATAGACACAGGATGCTCTCTGAGTATTTGTAAGGCTAATGCCTTTCCCGAATATTATTTTTTAGACAATAAGCAAGAGATCTATGGTAAGGTAGCTAATGGAGATCCATTTACCTTATATTTCCAGACTATTCCTATTTATTTTAAATTAGGAAATCAGATCAACAAAATCGTTAATAATCGGTTTTGGATAATAGATCCTCGTCCTTGTTTCACGGGAAGCACTGTTTTAGGACAAGACTTTATTACTAAATATCATCCTTATACTCAATATAATGATAAGATATTAATTAGTGATATAGAGGAATTTAATATTAAAGCCCCTCTAATAGATCATAAGACTACTTTCGACCTTATGCAGGTCAAACCCAATTATAGGCCCATAAAACATTAGAGTTCTTCAACTGAGCATGGTGTACCTAGACCTACAACCCAACAAGAAGCCCTACACATTACTAAACCCTTAAAAAATGAATGTAAGTGTCCATACCAAAAGTGTTATAAGCTAATAGTGCTTATACAAAAAGACATTCTAGATCAAGCCCAACATAACTTATTACAGGTTCAAGCCATATCCAAACAAAGAAAATTTGATATAGAAGTAGAAAAAGAAAATATTAGGCAATTAACAGAGCCTACTTTAGGAGAAAATCCCATTCCTAAGTGGGATAAAGACCAAAGTTACTGTGAAATTATATCTATTAACCCAGACGCCACTATTAATGGTGGAACTTATAAGAAATGATATTTACAAGAAGACAGGGAAGAATTCAAGAAAGCCATACATGAAATGCTTAAGTTAGGCATTATTAGAGAAAGTAAAAGTAGACATAATAGCCTTGTGATCGAGGTGGAAACTGAGCGTTCATGTAATACGCTAATCATTGTTATCAGCTTCCAACAGTAATACAAAAACCTAAACCTTAACTATACTCTTGCGGAGTATAGTGGCTAGTTTGGGTGTCGAATCCTCAGGGAACTAGGACGACTGAACATGATGACAAAGGTAAGACTGTTAAACCTAACTTGACTCTAAAAGAAACAAAAAGATGATTGAGATGGGAAATAACTAATTAACTAAATGCACACTAAAGTAAACGAGTGCATTAACTATGTGAGCAAAATTAACTAACTAAGAATGAATTAACAAGAATGAAGGGAAAAAAATAGTTTGGGAATACAATCCCCCAAACCCAAGTAAATTTACTGTATAGAATGCTAGAATTTTGAATTAGAAATTTAATTGAACCCAATCTTTAGTACTCCCAAGCATTACATATATGAGGTTCAAGCCTGCATCATACGTAATCATAGGATGAGTAAAGCAGTGTCACAATAGCTACACGCGCATCACATCCTTAAACACCACGGTTACCTAGGGTCAACCGAGGTAAAAAGGTCTATGATGGTTGTGACGACTACACAACACGATTCATTCAAATTTCAATTCAAACCTTAGTTTCTACATGGCTAAATTACATCGGGTTGGATTCATACACACTAACCCTTAGTTTGAAGCAATAAGAAAACTATCTCTAAGCATGTATAAACGAATTGGAAACTTAAAAAATAAAGAAAGCCTGTAAATAAATTAACTACAAGATTCAGAAAGAAAGGAACAAACTTTATTTAAATAAAACTTATAATTCAAACAATAAAAGTACCTACTTGGTAGATAATTGTTTTCTATAGTTCTAAGCTACTCTCCTACCTTAATCTCTATGAAAAACTCATCAAAACTATGTTTTCTAAGTCAATACAATGATACAACTACGAAGCTACTCTCCTACCTTAATCTCTATGAAGAGTTTGTTACATAATAGGGCTTTTTATACCAATAAGCATTAAGGGGCAAATTCGCGTATCAGACACCTCGAACCGATTTGCAGGTACCCCGAATGGTTTGCCCCCGAACCGGTTCCAAGTGCGGTTCGGGAAATCTTGTTGGTTTCAGGCCTCTTTCCAACACTTAGAATATTTTTCAGCTTCTCTTCCTTTATTCTATGGATTTTCTTCAACTTCAAGGGTCATAACTCTTTCACCATAGCTCGGATTTGGGTGCCATTTTTTACAGTATTCTTATCGTTCGGAGCTCTTCAAATTTCCAGTAGGCCCCACCTCCGGGATCAGGCTGCAGAATTACCAAATTGCCGTTGAACTTGCCTTCCTAGCCTTTCTTTCATTTTTTCGATTTCTCTTTCGCACCGCTTGCATAATTTACCTGTAAAACACATAAAAGAAACACAAAACATGAAATACTTGCCAATGTAGGTTAGTAACATAATTATGAGTTAAATCCATATCAATTGCACTACTCGGGTTCACAAAGATACCGAAATTAAGGGGATAAATATACAATATTTATGCCCTATCAAACCCCCCTGACTTAGAACTTTGCACATCTCAAGCAATGTAAAAGAAAAGAAATAACGTCACAACTCTTCTAAAGACTTTATTGGGATATAATGCCTTTCTTGTGGGTAAGCGATTGCATTTAGAGTATGCAACAAGCCTTTAAACCCCCAGGTTACCCTAGTAGGACGAGTGTTGTCTCGTGCGGGTTTGCAGTTAATATACCCACAAAATTCGTTATTGACTAAAAGGAAAATCAAAATACTTAAAAATTGTACAATTCAAATCTTCCGAAATATAGTCACCATAAAGTCATATTCAAAAGAGTCTCAAGTTGTTGTGTGTGTGTGCGAAGCCAAAAATCGAACCGCTAATTTCCACCGATTGATTATTACGTTATTTTTTGAAAATTCGCTTTGATTTCAAAATCTCACCGATACAGTCACAAACGAATCACTCGAAAGTGTGTCTGTTTTCTCGGTATGCGTGTCATAGAGAGTAAATGTATAGAAACACAAATGCACGCATACTATGTTTAAAGGTCAAAAATATATGGTGAAATGATCTCTTCATCGGAATACGATTTTTGATAAATGGGAACATTGCCTCTTATACACACCATTCAATCTTTCTTATTTGTCTTTTAGTGTCTTAGCTCTCCGTGCAATAATTAATTTAGCATTCCGGACTCGGTAGGACTTTTTAGGTTAATGGTGTATTGGGTAACATGGAAATGGTTGGGAACTTCGGAGTTGGAATTTTTTTCTTATGATGTCCCTTAGTGCTTTTTCGGGCTTTTGCTCATTTTCTATTATTTTTCTTGCGATTTTTGTTGAGCATTTTTCTATCGATTTTTTTTCTTGCCCCTTTTTATTACACCATTTGGACTTACTTGATGACATTACCAATTTTCACAATTTCGGGCTACTTGGTTTTTTTGGGTTACCAAACGAAAAGGAAAAATTTTATTCGGCTCAATTGGGTTATCAAAAGGATGATTTTTCACATCTTTTTATGGCTAATGTTTTGGGTGGCTTACTTCATTGTTCGAATTACTTATTAATTTACCATATGGGTCTCGAGATTAATTTCATTTAGAGATTTGTAGTGCGCTTTTCGAGGCGACATCACACATATTTCTCGTAACCGATTAAAACAAAGAATTGAGATCATCAACGACTTATTTAAAATGCTGAAATGAACTTTGAGTTAATTATTAACTCGAATTGATTTAAAATTCTCTCAAAAAAAATATCGGCTCAAAATCTCACCGGGTTAATAATCTCCACACTTATTCATTAAGTCATCAATTTTCGCTCAATTTCCTTCTTTGGTCAATTTCGTCTTTGTGCAATTGAGATTTAAAAATTTGAGACTTCAAATAGAATAAAGGTGATATTTTTGAAAAATTTAAATTCCAATTTTTATTTATTTTCAAGAAAAATATTTTTGTTTTTTCAAAATTTTCCATTTTTTTTGGAATTTTAAATATGTGTGAAGTTTTAGAAAGACGCACTTATCACCCCCCCCCCCCCCCCTAACTTAGACTTTTGCATTGTCCTCAATCAAAAGGACTAAAATCTAAAGAAGAAAAATAATAAGTGCGACAAATAAAATAAGAAAATTATCAAAATGCACCAAGACGCTATATGACACTCATACATGACTTAAAAATACAACAAAAATCACCCCATACGTGTCGGGGGTGCGACAACCTCTCATTTCTCTCCATAAATCACTCAAACCCTTACATGGGATCCGTTGCTCTCCTAATCTCTCCCCTCTGCCTGTCATACACCAATAACTGGAATAAGTTGGAACCTTGCCCATAAATAAAGGAAAGACTGGGAGACTCATCGTGATTAATCAAAAAAGGATCCTCGTGATGCGTACTACGTGGGTCGGGCTCTAAGTCAGACGAGACTTGAGTCTTATCTTCAATTACCTCCGAGGACTTAAGTTGAATGGGTGGATGGTCATTGCGAAGAAACTCATCAATTTTATCTTTCCACTTGCTCTCTCCTAAATGACTCAATGAGTCCAATAGAGATTGGACTTCATCGTTAAGGCTCTCATCCACCTACCCGAATTCTCTCTCAAATTCTGCTAGGCTCAAATCCTCTAGCTCTCTTTCTTGATTTGTTTCCACATCCTTCCTTCCTCGCTCCATCTCAAAATTATTAGGTGGTGTGGGTGGGTAGAAATCGAGGAGAAAAGTATCTATCGTGTCTCTCCATTCGCTTTCCTCTAAGCACTCATACAAACCTCTCCTCATGCCCTCTAAATTGTCGCTCTCTCTCATACTCAAGGTCTTACTCACACTCTTCATTTCAGTTACTAAGCATACCTCTCCTACCCTTCGCTCCATGTTGTAACCATTGCTCTCACTTGATGTAACAAGGCACACCCCTATCGACTCTCGCGTGTGGGTCCTCCAATGCTCGTGTGCTACCTCTAAATGATCCGTCTCTCGCAGTTCTCCTTCATCACCCTCGTTCTTGATATTATTAAAAATATTTTTCTCAAGGGTCATGTTCCCAAGTTAATTGCATTCGCCCACTCCGAGTATTGATGAGTGCATTAGCCATAACTAAGAATGAGCGACCAAGGATAACGGGAACATGATTTCTCGGGAGAATGGAGGGCTCCTCGTTCCAAATGACAAAATCCATCAGGAAGTAGAAAGTGTATTATTGGTTAATCACATCCTCAAGGATTCCCCGAGGCTTCTTCAAAGAACGATCCGCGAGCTGGAGAGTCATATTTGTGGGCTTAAGGGATCCCAAATCTAGTTTATTATAGATGGAATAGGGTAGAATGTTAACACTCACCCTTAAATCTATTAGCGCCCTTTCGATTCGGTTCTTCCCCATGATGAACGAGATGGTGGGTGCACCCGGATCTATATACCTTAATGAAAGGTCACTCGATAAAATTGAACTGACATTCTGGGCTAAAAAGACGTTCATATTTACCTTTAGCTTGCGTTTCACCTTGAGTAAGTCCTTAATGAACTTAGCGTATGCGGGAATTTTCTGTATAGTCCCGAGAAAGGATAAATTAATCTTTACTTGCTTGAGGACGTCCAAAACATCATCCCTAGAAGTCTCTTTGGAGTGCGGGACCAACCGTTAAGGATATGGGGAAGCGGTTGGGGGGGTTCACTATGACCTTGGGTCCGCCAGTGTAATATTTTTTATCACTCTCAATTAAAGGGGCATCTTCGGCCTCTTTCGTGCCGGGATAAACCTCCTTATTTTTAGGTACGTATTGTTGGGTAGGTGACAAGTCAACTACTCTCCCGCTACGTAGAATGGTAGTTGCGCTACATTACTCAGGATGGTCATGGGGTGTGGAGCTAACACTAGTTTGACCTTGGAGAGGTCTTTGGCCCTGGGCAGGAAACTTGGCCTTCTCCTAGATACTCAACGATGATTGCATCTTTGAAACAGTCGTATTTATGTCATTGATCATGCGCTGATGTCTAGCAGTGGTTGCATTCTGGGCAGTGATGAATTGGTTTATCGCATCCTCGAGATTTCTCCGCGGTGGAGTGATATATGTCCCTGGAGGTGGTGGTGCTTGTTAAAAGTGTGATGGTGGGGGAGGGGTAACATGTGAATTAGGATTCATCACAGCTTTTTATTGCCCATAGCTAAAATCAGGATGGTTTTTCCATGAAGGGTTGTAAGAATTCCCGTGCGGTGCACCAAAATTACCCTTAAATCCTCCTACACCACTAACTTGATCTTGAAGCATAACTTTGTAGGCGGATATCATCGAGCATTCCTCTGTTGAATGTCCCGTCTCACAAATAGCACACATCTTCTCAATAGGGTTCGATATGGAGACATTTGGTCCTTTTGCACATATCTCAAGTACTTCTCGCATTCCTTTCTCAAGTAGATCGAGTCTACTGGACGTCATGGTATCCTTTTCTACGTGAAATAGGCCTCCCGCCGATGGAGTGGTGGTCATTTGGCACGTTCGATTATGAGCACTAGGGTCAGATGTATCCCATGCTTGGGTAGTCTCGACGACATACCTAAGGTGAAGCTCAGCATCGTTGGCGTCTAAGTCGACAAAGGGACGATCACACATGGTTTCAACGAGTTGTTTGGAATTTATATTCAGCCCATTATGGAAGAAGGAAATGATTTGCAATTTATCAAATCCATGATGAGGGCACGAAGTGATTAACTAGTTAAAATGCTCGTAACATCGATCAAATGACTCATTTTTTGATTGTCGAAAGGTTTGGATTTGAGCCTTTATTGAGTTCATTCGATGTGGGGGAAAGAATTTCTTAAGTAATTTAGATTGCAAGTCGTTCCATGATGCAATCGAGTTTGTAGGTAAAGACCATAGCCAGGTCTTAGCCTTGTCCTTTAGCAAGAATGGGAAGAGTTTGAGGCGGGTCACATCTTTTGTGCAAGTTTGGTCACTGAGGGTCTCGCACGCCTCCTCAAATTCCTGGATGTGGAGATATGGCTTTTTTGGATTCCATTCCATGGTAGTTGGGAAGTATCTGGATCATCCCATTCCTAAAATGAAATTGCCCTGCATTATACGGGAGTAAAATGCATCCTGGAGTGACAGTTCGCTCGGGATATAAGATTTCTCTCAAGGGGCGGTACGGGACCTCTTCCGCACCTGCAGCCACGCTATCGTGTTGTGACATGGCTCTATCACTTGATGACTCTGTATCCTCACTTAGTATGCTCAGAGCGTGCTCTGTGGTGTGTCCTAAGAGGGATGTCGGAGTGTTACTTGCAGTTGAGTGTGGAGGTGTGGGAGGTGGAACCCATAATTGTGGAACATATGGAGTGTGAGGGCTATCGGGGTCGTACTCAACTATCAGGTTTTCGTGAATGCTAGTCAGAGTATTTTGGGGAGTTAGAGGATTTCAAAATTTTGCATTAACATGATTTTAAGAGATGGAGTATCTTTTTGTGCTTCATGAATTTTTTTTGTTCAAAGTTTTAGATTAACGTAATCTAACCTACGTCTACCTAAATCCCCAGCAACGACGCCATTATGATCGAGGTGGAAACCGAGCGTTCGTGTAATACGCTAATCGTTGTTATCGACTTCCAACTGCAATACAAAAACCTAAACTTCAACAACACTCTTGCGGAGTATAGTGGCTAGTCTGGGTATCGAATCCTCAGGGAACTAGGACGAGTGAACATGACGACAAAGGTAAGACTGTTAACCCTAACTTGACTCTAAAAAGAAACAAAAAGATGATTGAGATGGGAAATAACTAATTAACTAAATTCACACTAAAGTAAACTCTTGCACTAACTATGTAAGCAAAATTAACTAACTAAGAATGACTTAACAAGAATGAAGGAAAAAAAACTGGTTGGGAATACAATCCCCCAAACCCTATTAAATTTACCATATAGAATGCTAGAATTTTGAATTATAAATTTAATTGAATCCGGTCTTTAGTACTCCCAAGCATTACATATATGAGGTTCAAGCCCGCATCATACATAATTAAAGGATGAGTAAAGCAGTGTCGCAATAGCTATACGTGCATCACTTCCTTAAACACCACGGTTACCTAGGGTCAATCGAGGTAAAAAGGTCTATGACGGTTGTAACGACTACACAACATGATTACTTCAAATTTCAATTCAAATCCCAGTTTCTACATAGCTAAATTACATAAGGTTAGGTTCATACATACCAACCCTTAGAAATCTAGCTAACATGGTGCAATTAATTAAAAACATGAATCCTACATTGCATGTAATTGAATCAATAAGAAAACTATCTCTAAGCATGTATAAATGAATTGGAAACCCGGAAAAAATAAAGAAAGCCTATAAATAAATTAACTACAAGATTCAGAAAGAAAGGAACAAACTTTATTTAAATAAAACTTGTAATTCAAATAATAAAAGTACCTACTTGATGAAAAATTATTTTCTATAGTTCTAAGCTACTCTCTTACCTTCCTCTCTATGAAAAACTCATCAAAACTATGTTTTCTAAGTCAATATAATGATACAACTACGCTTTAGAAGAGTTTGTTACATAATAGTATTATTTGGACCAATCAGCATTAAGGGGAAAATTCGCGCATCAGGTAACCCGAACCGGTTGTGGATGTACCCCGAACTGGTTCTACCCCGAACCGGTTCCCAGTGTGGTTTGGGAAATCTTGCTGGTTTCAGGCCTCTTTCCAACACTTAGAATATTTTTCAGCTTCTCTTCCTTTCTTCTATGGATTTTCTTCAACTTCAAGGTCATAACTCTTTAACCGTAGCTTGGATTTGGGTGCAGTTTTTTCCAGTATTCTCATCGTTCCGAGCTCTTCAACTTTCCAGCAGGCCCCACCCCTGGGGTCAGGGTGTAGAATTACTAAATTTCCTTTGAACTTGCCTTCCCATCCTTTCTTTCATTGTTTTGATTTCTCTTTCGCACCGCTTGCATAATTTACCTGTAAAACACATAAGAGAAACACGAAACATGAAATACTTGCCAACGAAGGTTAGTAACATAATTACAAGTTAAATACATATCAATTGCACTACTTGGGTTCACAAAGGTACCAAAATTAAGGGGATAAATTTATTCCCTATCACCTTACCTTCCATGTTCAAAATGAATCTGAACGTAAAAGAGGAAAAAGACGCATGGTTATAGATTATAGACAAATAAATAAGAATTGTGAATTTGATTATTATAAGATAGCAGACAAGAACAATTTAATAAATTTGATTGAAGATAGAATAATATTCAGTAAGTTTGATTGCAAATCAGGTTTCTGGCAAATTAAGATGCATCCAGACAGTATTACTTGGACAACCTTTAGTGTGCCCCAAGGAAAATACGAATGGATAGTAATGCCATTTGGATACTTGAATGCTCCTCAAGTATTCCAAAGAAGAATGGATAATATATTTCGACCTTATTAAGAATTTTATCTTATTTACATATATGACATTCTTGTATCCAGTAAGACTGAGCTTAAGCATGTAGACCATCTTAAAAAGATTATTTTAGAATTGAATAAATATGGTATTATTATTTCTGAAAGGAAAATGCAATTATTTCAAACTGAGATAGACTTTGTGGGAGTGCATATTAATAAAGGAAAATTATCCTTAGCAGGACACATAACCAAAAAGATTCTTGAGTTTCCAGATCAACTCAAAGATGTAAAACAATTACAATCGTTTTTAGGATTGCTTAATTGTGTTGCAGACTTTATTAAAGACCTTGCTTCAAAAAGACAAAGACTAACATCCAAATTAAAAGGAACGGACAAGACTAACCCTTTTTATTGGACTAAAGATGATTTTGAAGTTATTAGACAGATTAAAGAAGCAGTTAAAACTATCCCTTTACCTGAACTGCCAAATGTTGATGAGCAATTTATAGTAGAAACAAATGCATCTAATAAACAATGGGGAGCAGTATACTCTGCCATTGATCACCAGACTAAAAAGAAGAAACTTTGTAGATATAGTTCTGGAACCTTTACGAATCTAGAAACAAGATACACTGCCCATGAAAAAGAAGTTTTAGCTATGAAATTGAAAAATATATGATTTTTCTTAAACCTAAACATTTTACTGTTTATACTGACTCTCCTTATGCAGTAAAATTCACAGACCTAGACTTGTCCAAATCAAGGACTAATAGAATTATTAGATGGCAAGAATTGCTTAATGGTTGTGACTTCTCTATTATACATATTAAGGGAAGTAAAAAATACCATTCCAGACATTATATCAAGAGAACCTATGTTTTCTAACACTAATATGATTTCATGTTTTATGTTGCAAATAGAAGACCTAGACAGCATGAGTTCCCCTAGAACAAATAGACTGAACAGAGAAGACGTTGCATACTATCTTAGACGCGTAAGACCAAATGCTGGTGTAACGCAAAGACAAACTCATATTCAAGACTCTCAAGAAAGACCAATTCTAGAAAACCTTGATGATATCTTAGTTCCTTATGAAAAATCTAGACATGAGATTGTTTCTCAAAATAAACTCATCGAAAAAATGTATTTCCCCCTACATAGGCCCGATCAAAGATATCCAGATTTGATCAAATTTAGACGAGAATTTTCGAAAGATGAAAATACTCTCATATACTCCCTTTGGTGGAATGTCAAACATAGACTTTGGATAAAATTCAAGCAGAATCTGGTAGCTGTTGCTAGATTCATGAGACTCCAAAGACTTGCCTTAACCCAGCTTAGTGGGACTGCTACTCCTAGACCACAGACGCAGACTTATACTCAGACCCTTGGAGAATCCTCCAAAATTAGACCAACTGATAATTTTTGTTATCAGAAAAAGACTTTTAAGACTAAGATTGTTATACCGTTTGGTCATAATAATCTCCCATTAATAGAAGACTTTAAAAAAGAAACTAATAACATTATGGATAATTTCAATATGTTATTATCAGAAATAAATGGATATGCTTTAATGATTAGAGATTTCTTCAAAGACATTCCCAAAATATTTCTTTTTAGAAAATCTGATATGGCTCATATAACTCTTGCAGACCATGGGTTCATTAGAATCGTTCAGATAAAGGATATTGAAGACTCTATTTCTCTTGGAAAAATAGTCCACGAGTACATTAAAAAGGTAGAAGACTTTCTTCCCCTGTTTGCCAGGATATATCAGATTGCTCCAAGTTCCTATAGAGGAATGAGAGTTGAGGGATTCAGACTCATTAGATTTTCCAATTATTCATTCGAAGATGTGGAAATTCTATTCGAAGATAAAACTAAAGACCTAACTGTTGATAAGTCCAATCTCCAAATTGCTCAAGCTATGGAGATAATAGAAATCATGGAATTATTGTCAGGCAAAGACAGATGATACATTGCCCAACACAAAGAAGACCTAATAATCCAAGATGATGAGCCATTCAATGGAAGGCTCAAGAAAGAAGCAAAAGAAATGGTAGAGATAGATTTGATAGCTAGC
Organism: Sambucus nigra; assembly: GCA_949130495.1. NCBI lineage: Eukaryota > Viridiplantae > Streptophyta > Magnoliopsida > Dipsacales > Adoxaceae > Sambucus > Sambucus nigra. The sequence continues at coordinate 304,844,192 of OX422214.1, forward strand.
CTAAGAATTATGGGCCTCATTAATGAATTTTTCAACAATAATGCCCTCCCGGGCCAAGACAATGTAGAAGAAGACACGAAAAGGACAAAGATGGGCCCCTCGTTAGCTGAATAATTGTTGAGGAGAGAAGAGGCCATGCTCTATACCAATGCATTATTACAAGACGACAAGACTCATTTCAAAGACTTGACACGCTCAATCAGATGACCTTACTTTTTAAAAAGAAAATGATTCCCCAATTATCACAAGACGTAAAAAGCTTATAGACCCATAAGATAAGATTCTTAAACACAAAGTTGCTTTAAAGACTTTAATAATTTATGAATGGGAGCATCTAATATGTATGAGAGATATCAATAGTTAGACTTCGAGTATCGAAGTTTAGAAGTTAGAAAGAGTGCGTAAGCTTGTAGAGTGTAATATGTATATGAGTGAGTAATTCCCATATAGTTAGGGGAATGGTGAGAGTTGTAATTACTAATGCAATGCAATAAAAGTATTATCTTTTCCAGAAATCACTTATGTTGAGTTGTTATTATTTTCCAAATTGTCTCTAACTTTCTGTTCATTGAGGACTATTGTGTGGAACCTCTGGTATGGCACACAAGGTGTTATACTATTGAATCGTCGTCAGGTGCCAATTTTCTGTGAGCCATTAGCCAAGTGGGCATTAGGCGTGAAGGCATATAGGCAAGAAACGAGAACAACGCCAAAATAGTGGATTGAGGTGCGACAAATAAAAAGGGAGTTGTGGGAGACCGAGACCGGAGAAGAATAATAACAAAGCTAAAGATAAGAAGGAAGGAAGATATAGATATTGCAGACCAGCAGGAAGGTATAACTCGAACCGAACCCTTAACTATTTTATATATTATTGTTTTAAAAAAGAATCTTGTATGAGCCTACAAATCACTGAAGACGTTTTAGCATTTGTTAATCAAACAAATTTAGACTTAACTAGAGAAATCCAAGATTGGACTCTTACTGACCCTAAAGATAAAGAACTTATAGAAACTGCTTTAACATATGCAGGTGGTTCTTTCAAATATATAGACCATGTTATTGAGTTATTAGTACGTGAAGTACCTAGAATAGAAATAATTAGAACATGGATTAGAGATCTCTTTAAAAAAAAGATAAGAACTGTAGAACTCGCAAAAGAACTTTCAAGACCAGAAAAATATCAAGAATACACTAGAATACTTGAAGATAGTATAGACATATTAAAATTTATTAGACGTAAAAGGTTAGCTGAAACAAGAGGTATTTTAATTAGAGTCGGAGGAATCCTCCCTCTCCTTAAAAACGTAAAAACAGCTGCCCTTAGAACATATCGTATATTTTGTCATCCTATAGTGATAATAATTTAGATGAATTTATAAATAACGATATAATTGATATTGTTAATCAAATATATAAAGAAACTAGGCCGATAAAACCGCAATACCGTATAAGGTATTTAAGACTAGAATATTTCCCTGCAAAACCGCTTGCAATTTCTAGACTCCCTGAAATAACTATTTATATATACAATCCCCACTATTCAGAATTCCAGTACGATAGTGACGGAAGAAGCTTGAGAAGTAGCAGTAGACCTGAAACTTCTATACTTAGACTCCGAGATTGATTTGGCTTTAAAATAAGCTTAAAAGACCATAGAAATCATTAGGGTAGAAATTTATATTCCCAGAAACCTCAGAAAGAGAAAGCGATCCGTAGGTGGTCCATAAAAGACAAACGCGTTCCTAAGACTCATTTGGACGTTAGCTAATTCGCCTTCTATTTGCATAGAAAAATCCGCATAGGAGCCAGACTTTCTCTCTCTCTTTATCTCTCTCTCTCTCTTTATATATATATATATATATATATATATATATATATATATATATATATATATATATATATATATATATATATATATATATATATATATATATATATATTCTCAAATAAATCAAATTGATGAGAACTTTCTAAGTACATCTGAGTCATTTCTGGGAGAAAAAAAATTATTCTTGACTTTAACATTCCCTATTATCTGATTACAAATAGAGACATATGATGGAAATTTGAATAGTCATTAAAAATCTTTCAAAACTCGGCTCAAAATCAACAATGAAAATTTCCAAAATTTTGACATGATTGCCCAGATCTATAAGTGAATAAAATTTGAATGTATATTTCACCAATAAAAATAAAACGGTGTGGTTAACATCCCTGAATATCAGGTTGCATATAATATGGAAAATCATTCTATATAAAAGTGTTATATGAATTCTCACAAATATGTAGTTCTTGACTATAGATCCATGATTGAATGAAACAATATATGTATAATATATAATCATTCACATAAAAAGGTAGAAATACTTAGCTTTTGATAATGATCTTCGTCTCTTCAAATAATAAGGAAATAATTCTTGTGTCGAATTCCCACAGACGATGCCAATCTGTTGAAGACTAAAAATTGGCATCTATGTCATTTTTGTACATCAACAGTAGATAAAATGATGAGGATGATATTGAAGATGAAATGAAGATAAACAATCACATCAAACATATAAGAGACAAAGGTTTTTAAAGTGGTTCAGTTATGAATAAAGCCTACGTCCACTGTTCTTTTATTCCCAAGGGTTTATAATAGCACAAGATGGTGTGTAGAGAGATAGAATGAATTGCTTGCTAACGATAAATTAATTAGTTGCCCTTTTAGCTAAGGGAGGGTCTGTATTTATAGTGATGAGAGTTCAAGAGATGGAGTGTCTTCATATATTCAGACATTTACATCTATTTATAATAAATATGACTATTGGCCTTCTAGGTTTCAATGACTGTTGGTTGCTCTTCTCTAATGAATTTTGGCCTTCTGCATGGTTTATCTTGTATAGGTTGGTTGGTCGGTACGCCGACCAACTCTCCTCGGGTTCCTACTAAATATCTTCGGGTGCCGACTAAGTGTCTTCCGTGCCGAGTAAGTATGAATATTTCCATGTAGGATAACAGGTGTCCCTTTCTGACTGGTCCACATAGATGGGTAATTTTTGGAGTCAACAATAAGGTTGCCTCATTTAGTAACACTCCATTTGTTTGGGCTATAAAAGAGAAACCGTGTGAGTTGGGCGAGAATACCCAATCATATTTTTAAACTTCTCTCTCTCTAGTTTAGACTCCTAGAGAGGAAAACCTTCTTCCTCAGATTGATACACCCATTCCTACCACACCCATACCCATTTACCACCATTAGAGATCACACCTAAGCTCCCAAACACTTATAGAAACCCTAGTACAACTTGTTAGATGAAGATGATGTTCTTAATGTTTATTGGGTATTTGAAGATGGATTTTGAAGAAGGTTAGTTGGATACTGAAGAGAGCTCACATGAAGATGGAGAATTGATTCATGGATACAAGATTTGGTGGGATTTTAGAGACCCCCTTGAGGCCACCTTTGGAGGTGGGGGGTCCTCCATCTTCTTTACCATCTCCACCAGTCTAGAACACATTAAGGTGGGAAAAACTAACTTTTATCTAAGTTTGTTTAGTGTAGTATAAATTGTACATGTTTATTTATATATATTAGGCTAAATATATGTAGGATTGTTGCTAGTTTGCATCTAAGTTTTGGTTAATAATCATCTTAGCATTTCTATGAAAATGAGATTCAAATTGATGATTTAAAATGAGTTTTAGAAATATAGAAATTTCAAGAATATATGTCATGAACATTTTATGAAATAAAATGTGTTAAAATGGTGTTTAAAGGATTAGTATGCAATTATACATTAGGTTTGTTTAAACCATTTTACGAGATTAAAGGGTGATTTTCTATATGAATAATGAAGATAACTATGAGAAGGAAAGACCTTTGCTTTATTAAGTATTTTAAAATGTGTGAAACTCATGAAGAATGTGAAGTGGGTTAAATGTTGTAATATATGGAAAGTAAGGTTTTACATGAGTTGTGGTATAATAGTTAATAATGGAAGCTAGATGGTTCAAGTGTGTGAATAGTACCAAAGTGGGTAAATAAAGTGTTTATTTCAAGAGTTTAGAAAATGGGGTTTTATTATGTAAAAAGGTGTTATTTAAATATTAAAGGTGTTAAAGTAGTAAGTAAGAATGTTAGATTAATTATGTCATTAAACAAGTGTTAAGTGGTTAAAATTGTTTAAAATGTTAAGTTGAAAACTTAATTTTTGGGAAAGCACCACTTGATAAGGACCAAATTGCAAGTTTTTGACAAATGAAGGGTAAATTGGTAATTTTCTTAAAAGTGGAACATTTTTATGGAATAAAAATGTCAAAGGATGTTTTCACTATATTATGGGTGAAATTGAATTAAGTCCTAAAACGTGAATGCTTTTTGGTATAAACTCAACACGTGTGTGAATAATGGACTTAAAGGAGAAAGTAAATTTTTTTCAAGTATGATGGAAAAATGGACGGTTAAGTCCAAGGCTTTGGCTTCGGCCCGAAAAAGGCAAATTAATTTGGGCAATATGAAAAATATCGAACACATTGGCAAGATAATGATATTGGATGATGTCGAGCTAAATAATTAAGTAAGGGTATGTTGTCCATAGGGTGAAAAACCCAAAAGCAAGTGCAGTTTACTTGGGTCTCGGTGCCGGACGGTGAAGTTTCATAAAATCGTGGGTGTGCGTGTGTTGTGACGTGTGTGTGTGTTAGCGAAATCCCTAAAGAAGATGCTAAGTGATGAATTGAATATTCATGAAAGAGTCATAAATGAATGGTATTGATTAATTGGCTTACTAATGCAATAATAACGCATTAAATGTTTAATATTCATGTGGTAACATGAGATGGTTAAATAAGATGACATAATGATGTTTAAGATTACTAATGAGGTTTGAATCATGATGAACACCATCGTGTGTTATATGAGGCTTTCAAAGATAAATGAGTATTTTCTAAATGCGGTGTGTATGTGCTTTGAAAGAAAGTCTTAAGTAATGATTAATAACTCGACGCTAGTTAATGAACGTTGACTAATAAGCTTTGAAAGTGAATGCAAGTTTTTTCCCGACATTTGTAAATTGTTTAATTGAGTGAGTTGACGGGAAGAATATTCTAGTTTTAAGCATAAGATACAAAATGATTATTTTGTAAAGACAACGAGGACAAATGGTATCAAATAACGTTTTCGAAATAAAACGATTTAATACAGTGGGACATGAATTTTAAAAAGGTATGTATGTAGATATAAATGTATTTTCACATACATGTGATTATTGCGTGTGAGTGTTCTTTCTGTCGTTCTCTTCTACACTTCATTTGTATATGTTCCCATTGAGCATTCGGCTCACATCCCTGTTCTTGTTACGATAGGTCGTATGTTACTCTGTACTTTGAGAGAGTTATACAGGTAAGTAGTTACTTCCATTTACGATTAGTAGCTCTGTTTACGTGGCCTTGTGGGCACTTCCCTTTGGTCATATCACGTAGTTGATAAAAATTGAAATCGCATGCTAACAAGAGTAACATTAAATAATATTAAAAACTGGATTAGAAATATTATTTAGGTTGTTTCACTGCACTTCATAATTAATATATGAACCGGAATGGGTTGATCCTTTATTAACAATTAAATTTGGATAGGGCGTTACAACTTGGTATCAAAGCTCTAAGTTCGAGGTTCCTTTCGGGGGTGACATGGTGAGGTCAATAATGGATCCTTCTACGTCGATGTTGGTTTGGGACTTTCCCGCTAGTTCGTTGACAGTTTAGTTCGTGCTCGTGATGGTGAAGTCAAAGAGTTTATCGCGACAGGTAAATTAGTGCCAAGTGGCATGCGATCAAGTCATTTGTTCAAATTTCTTCCACATTTTTTATTAGATATGTTAGTAATTTACGGGTGTCCATGCAAACCAATGATGGTGACACCGTGGTTCATAGTGTTAGGTGTTTGTGTTCCAGCCTTTAATGACATAGAGTTTTCGAGACAACGACAGAATGAGATGACCCCCATTGGTTAGGTGACATAAAATTGTGTATAACCAATTAAAGAGATTAATAGTTAGAATTTCATAACTAAGTAATTATGAGTTATGATTTCAAAATGCATATAGACCTTAAATACATCACATGTGAGTGGTCACTGTTATGAGGTGAGTAGGAAAATTCAATCCTTGAGGTAATATCATGATTGATGGTAAATTTGATGAGAATGTAAATTTGTGTGGGTCAGCACTTAGGGATAGGTACCCTCCGCTTAGTTAAATATGACACTATCCATGTGGGTGATCGCTTTAGGGGTTGTTAGCCGATGAATGTATCTTGTGAGCCGTGATTAGAGTTACAGGCCATTTATGGCAAGATGCCACATAAGTGATAATGATGAGTTGTAGTGACAAAGGAGTGAACCTTAGGTAACCCTTGAAGGTAATGATGGAAAGAAATATGTAACATCTAATGAATAGGATATTTAGTGACACCAGTAGTCTATACCTGGGGATGTACGGACTACACGTCATGTCATGTATCCTACTAAGAAGCCTTGGTAGTAGTAGTAATGTCATGTAGTGTTCATTGCAACTTAGCTGGAAAGCTTGTGAATTTCCTGATTGAAATGAAGTGTCGGGGTAATGTGTTTATAAGTTTAAATTTTATTGTGAGTACGTATTAGGTCCCTTAGTTGTGGAACTGGATTTAGTATATCTGGAGTTATTTACCGTAATTATGAGGCGAGTTAGATAATTATGATTATTTGAGGTAGCCCAGGAGTGAACCTCGATGAACTCGCTAACTTAGTGCTAAGTACTAGTGTGTGATGTTCTAGAATAGGACCTCTTACAGCATCACTATGGTGAGCCTCCTCTTAAGCAATACCTGGCATGATGTGTCCTACCAAAGCCCAGATGGTATTAATATAGAGTTAGAGGTGATAAGGTAGTATAGAGAAATAGGATTCCTTGTGACGTTCATGGCATGGGCCTTGGTGTCTATAGGCAATACCCCTGTATCCTACCAAAAATATATAAGTGTGTCGGCCAATAGATTAGCACATGGTATGATGTGACATAGTGAGGCAATTTGGTTGTCATGATGGAACACTCATTGAAGATTAAATCATGTGAAACCTTAGTGAAAATTTGTTGGATATGTATAATGAGGTGTGTCTAGTGAGATGTTAATGCAAGTGGTAGACATTCCCTAGTAATAGAGAATTTGAGGTTGTGTATTGTGTATTACAAGGATAATAGTGTCTCTTCTCGAAACTTTTGGGAATCATTATTGCATCGAGGTTTACATAGTGATGATAAACCATTGATGATTGTAGAGTGTGTAGGTCATGTTGATTTATGGTAGTACTCGGAATTAGTGCCATGGATTTTGTTTATAAGCATGTGTCATGATATGACCTTTGATGATAACGTCAAAAGTAGATTGATGAGTGCTAGATTATGCACTTGGGATACTTAGAACACGAATACGTTCATACTGGTTTTAAAGATAACATTTGGAATAGAGAGTTAGGATTAAAAATAACATTGACATGGGCTACTTGTATGGTTTAGTATGACCCTAGTGAGGGAAATCATTAGGACTTAGGCATGAATAGTGCTTAAAAATGAGATGCCATTAGAATGGTGATAATTTATGATCGTCTAGGATGCTACTAAGAGACGTGGCAACGGTCCGTGAGTTGAATGTTGGAAACATGTTAGCGCTATGTTTCACTTGATGATAGTGGTCTCAGAAAGTGGGGTTAGTCATCGCGTGTTGAAACTATGGAGGCCTAGGTATAATAGGTCAGTGACTAACAATGAGCATTGAAAGAATGAAATTTCATTTGGTTCAATTTGTTGTATTGGCCAGTGATGGTTATGTATCATTATCCCTAAGAGGGAAGCCTAACTTTTTTAGCTTTTCGAAGTAATTGGTTTCATATTTCGTTCGTCCAGTATGGATGGGTGACTCATAGTTGGAAACTGCCTAGGTTAATAGGCCAAGCTAGGGTATGTGACAGAGCTAAGACCTCTACAGACATCGATAAGAGTTATAGACTTCAAAAGTAAGTTGTGGTTTGTACGTCATATAGCACGACTCATTATCAAAACTGGATTGTTTTCTTTTATCGTAGCAGATGCCTAATTCGTTGCATTCCTTGTGTCTTATAGATCCCGGTATTGGGATGTTGTCGATCAATTATGATTCGAGTGTGGCACTGCATAATCTCGACAGTGATGTGAGTTAGATGCTGATGTGTCACGGTATACAAGTGCTTTCTCTTAGGAAGCATATTTATTCTAAACTAGTTTGTGTGTTCACATGGTCTCACGTTTGTTTCATGTGTTGATTGGTCTATTTTCTTTAGGGTAACATGTTTTAGTATAGCTAGTTACGACTTAGTCATGTGTCCTAAGGTTGTGTCTTGAGAATGTTGTAAGTATTAGAACCTGAAAAAGTGTTAGATGTTAGTGTTATAATTTATTTGTAACTTTGTGGATTGAATTTGAAATCGCTCATATATATGAGTGTTGTGAAACTTAGGATGACTCTAGGTTCGTAGAAGGACCTCATAGGAGATATCGACAGCGTATACCTATGTGAGAAGGTGACTGTCTTAGAAATCATTGGTGTGCACGATTATTAGTGCTGAGGTTGTATCAGCCTAGGCTAGGCATGACCCAAGTTTTATTGAGGAAATGTAGGTTGTGAATCCTAACATAGAATCGATGCATGATGATGAGTTAATTGGTGATGGTACCACATTTGGTGAATATCGAACATCCATGATTTTTGTTTAGATAGACATACTAGGCATGCTCGTGAATTAAAAATAAGGCCTTAGGGTTCGCTGTGATTCGATTAGCAATGGTGATTGGTAAAAGTTAAGCCTTCAAGTTTTAGACCCTAGTGTTGAGGGTACCTTAGGATTGGAAACTAGTTGTAGGTGATTGGATTCTAAGTCGTGATAAACCAAGAATTTAGAGGATAAAATTCTCTAAGGAGAGAAGTTTGTAATACCCCTCCCTAGAAATACATATTTTAATTATAATTTGAATAGTTTATTCGGAGAAATTTTTGGAGAAACAAATATATATGTATTGAGCCATAATTGCACATAAAGTGACATGGTGCACAACCTAAATAACAAGGAACTCCCATGTTGCATGGTCCGCATGGATGAACAATTGTGTTAAAATAGTTGGTATGAATATAGTGTTAGAATACTACGTGAATTAAATAAGGAACAAATGAGATACTGACACGAGTGAGTATAAAATGCCATTTTGACGGTATGTAATGTTGTAAAGTAGAACTTTGCGAGATTTTTCTTGAGCTTCCCGTTGGAAATAAAAATATAAAGACCACTTTTATTGGGTACTAAAAATATATATAAAGTCCATGGGGTCAAAATAGAGAAAAATGATCACTTTTTACACCAAGGACGATCGACCGCCTGGCCGCAGTCGACCGCGCCTAGCAGGTCCAGCCTAGGCGGGAGAAATTTTATACGCTATCTCAACCTTACCCCTGTGATCATTTGTGCTGTCAAATTTTGGGCTAACTAATAACTTATATGGAAACATTTTTAGGTGATAAGGTTGCCTCATTTGGTAACACTCCATTTGTTTGGGTTTTAAGGGAGAAACCGTGTGAGTTGGGAGAGAAAACCCAATCAGATTTCTAAACTTCTCTCTCTAGTTTGGACACCCATGGAGGAAATCCTTTTATCTCAGATTTTTACCCCCCCCCCCCATCCTACCACACCCATGACCATTTATCACCATTAGAGATCACACCCAAACTCCCAAACACTTGTAGAAACCCTAAGATAACTTGTTAAATGAAGAAGATGATGTTCTTGATGTTTATTGGATATTTGAATATGGAGCTTGAAGAAGGTTCCTTGGATACTGAAGAGAGCTCGCATGAAGATGGCGAATGTATTAATGGAGAAAAGATTTGGTGGGCTTTTAGAGACCCCCTTGAGGCCACCTTTGGAGTGGGGGTCCTTCATCTTCTTCACCATCTCCACCATTTTAGAACACATTAAGGTGGGAAAAATTAACTTTGATATAAGTTTGTTTAGTATAGTATAAATTTAGAATGTTTATTTACATATATTAGGGTAAATATATGTAGGATTGATGTTAGTTTGTATCTAAGTGTTGTTAAATAATCATCTTAGCATTTGTATGAAAATGGGTTTCAAATGGATAATTTAAAATGAGTTTTAGAAATATGGAAATTTCCAGAATATATGTCTTGAACATTTTATGAAATAAAATGTGATATAATGGTTTTTGAAGGATAAGTAATGTGATTTTATGCAATTAAATACATTAGGTTTGTTTAAGCCATTTTATGAGATTAAAAGGTGATTTTCTAAATGGAAAAATGAAGAAAACTATGAGAAGGAAAGGCCTTTGCTTTAACAAGTATTTTAAAGTGTGTGAAACTCAAGAAGAATGTGAAGTGGGTTATATGTTAAAATATGTGGAAAGTCAGGTTTTATATGAGTTATGGTATAAAAGTTAACAATGGAAGCTAGATGGTTCAAATGTGTGAATAGTAGCAAATTGGGTAAATAAAGTGTTTATTTCCAGAGTTTAGAAAATAGGGCTTTAATATGTCTAAAGGTGTTAATTTAGATATTAAAGGTGTTAAAGTAGTAAGTAAGAATGTTATATTAATTATGTTATTAAGCAAGTGTTAAGTGGTTAAAATTATTTAAATGTTAAGTTGGAAACTTAAGAACCATATTTGGGAAAGAAACACTTGATAAATGGCCAAATTGTAAGTTTTTGGCAAATGAAGGGTAATTTGGTAATTTACTTAAAGTGGAACATTTTTATGGAATAAAAATTTCAAAGGATGTTTTCACACTATTATTTGTGAAATTGAATTAATTCCTAAAATGTGAATGATTTTTGGTATAAACTCAACGTGTGTCTGAATAAAGGACTTAAAGGACGAAGTAACAATTTTCCAAGTATGATGAGAAAATGGACGATTAAGTCCAAGGCTTTGGCTTCAGCTCGAAAAAGGCAAATTAATATGGACAATATGAAAAATATCGAACACATTGGCAAGATAATGATATTGGATGATGTCGGGTTAAATAATTAAGTAGGGTTATGCTGTCCCTAGGGCAAAAAACCTAAAAGCGATCGTAGTTTACTTGGTGCTCAGTGTCGGATGGTGAAATTCCATGAAATCGTAGGTGTGTGTCTGTTATGATGGGTGTATGGGTCGGTAGAATCCCAAAAGAAGATGTTATGTGATGAACTGAATATTCATGAAAGAGGCATGAACAAATGGTATTGATGCATTGACACACTAATGCAAGAATAATGCATTTAATGTTTAATATTCATGTGGTAACATGGGATTGTTAAATAAGATGACATAAAAACCCAGGGGGTGTGGTGGAGTGGTAGGGACTCCTCCTCCCTTAACCAAGTGTCGGGGGTTCGATTCTCGCCTTGGGCATGGAGCAACCTTAAATCTCTGGGCCAGCTATCCCACCCTAAGAGGTGCCTACAATCAGCGAAGGGATTAGTCACTGTGGTACAGTGGACACCTTGGTATTACCAAAAAAAAAAATAAGATGACATAATGAATTTTAAGCTACATAGTGAGGTTTTAATCATGATGAACACCAACGTGTGTTATATAAGGCTTTCAAAGGGAAATGAGTATATTCTAAATGCGGTATGTGTGTGCATTGAAAGAAAGTCTAAAGTACCGATTAATAACACGGCGTGAGTTAATGAACGATGAGAAATAAACTCTGAAAGTGAATGAAAGGTTTTTCCTGACAATTGTAAATTTTTTGTAGTTGAGTGAGCTGACGGGAAGAATATGCTACTTTTAAGCATAAGATACAAATGATTATCTTGTAAAGACAAGGAGGACAAACGAAATCAAATAACATTTTCAAAATAAAACGGTTTAGTACATTAGGACATGTATTTCAAAAAAGTGTGTATGTAGATATATACGTATTTTCACATGCTTGTGATTCTTGCGTGTGAGTGTTCTTTCTGCCATTCACTTCTATACTGCATTTGTATATGTTCCCACTAAGTACTCGGCTCACATAATTCTTTTTGTTACAACAGGTTGTATATTACTCTGTACTTTGAGAGTATTTTACAGGTAAGTAGTTACTTACATTTACCATTAATAACTCTATTTACTCGGCTATGGGGCTCTTCCCTTGGAACCTATCATGTAGTTGATGAAAATTAGAATCACATGCTAATAAGAGTGTAGAAGGGTGTCTACCTATAAAAAAGTAAAAATATTATTTTATTAGAAATACTGAGAAGAAACCCAGGGTCCCGGCAGAAACTCATATTGGGCAAGAACCCCCTAGGGTCCCGACAGAAACTCTTATTGAGGAGGAGCCACCCCAGGGTCCCGGCAGAAACTCATATTGAGCAGGAACCCCCAGCGCCACTGCAAGTATCAGCGCCGCTGCAAGGGTCAGCGCCGCTGAAAGTGTCGGCGCCGCTGAAAGTGTCAGCGCCGATGAAAGTGTCAGCTCCGATGCAAGGGTCAGCACCGCTGCAGCAATAACATTCGAGAGGTGCCCGCGAGGGTCACCGCAGAAGTCCAATATTGAGAAGTGCCATGGCAAGACTCAGCGCCGCTGCAAGGGTCAGTGCCACTGCAGGGGTCAGCGCCACTGCAAGGGTCACTGCAGCAATGACATTCGAGACGGTCAGCGCCACTGTAAGGCTCGGCACCATTGTAGGGATCACTGCAGTAATGACATTCGAGAGGTGCCTCGTAAGGCTTACCACAGAAATACAAGATTGAGAAGTGCCAACGCAAGGGTCAGCGCCTGCAGGGGTCAGCGCCACTGCAAGGGTGAGCGCCACTACAAGGTCACCGCAGTAATTATATTCGAGATGGTCAGCGCCACTGCAAGGGTCACTGCAGAAATGTTATTTGAGAAGTGCCATTACAAGGGTTTCGACAGAAACTCATATTGAGAAAGAACCCACCCAGAGTGGCCAGGATGAGGGCATAGCTACCACGAGCAACTCCTCATCATGAGGCGTCAGTCTTTAAATGAACAACAGTATTAACACTTTACTTTCTTGTACAGGTTGCCTAGTTGAGCAAGTAGGGCTCAAGCAGGCTAGTTGGGACCTCCCGGGAGTTTTGGCTTGGCGGCTGAGGGACAAGGTATGTTGAGCAAGCTCAACCACTTAGCACTATAGGATTGAGAGAATACTAGTAGGAGACCCTAGGGTCACCCAGTCCTCACACACCTCACACTTAGTCACAAGTGAAGTGAGCATCCAAAGGGCTGGCTGCTCACAAGAAAAGAACTCTTTATAAAATGATTTTAGAGGAGAAGGTCCTATAAAACCCTCTCAAGAAAATGATTTTAGAAGGAGGTCCTCGAGACCCCCCTCAAGCTTGCAAATATTTTAGAGGAGGTGGTCCTCGAGACCCCCCCCTCAAGTTTACAAAGTTTGAATCAAAGTTACCGTTGCAAAAGATATTTAGCAAATCAGATATTTTGTCTCCATTAGAAGAAATATTTGGTTTTGAACTTTGGTCGGCGCCAGGGGGCATCTGCCAGAGGGGACAGGCAGACCTGCCTGCAGGTAGGGACAAATAGTACACTGCAGACTTTGTCCCTCACCAACCCTCTAAGTTTTGGCGCCAAAAGTGTCAACCCAGCCTTAGTGCCCAAGTATAAATAGGACCTCTGGGTAAGGTCATAAAACAGACAATAGAAATTGCACTGTTACTCTGCCAAAATATCATCAGACCTACCTAAGTATTCTCTCCCTTCTCATTCTCATAGTGCTGAGTGCCTTGTTCTTTCACTCCCCACTGACAGCCATCACTCTCAGGTGTTTCCCTTGAGAAAAATTACTATTTTTGCTATGAAAGTTCATCTTCTTGCAGGGAGTGAGTTGAAGCTTGAGTTCAATTATTACCAGAAGGAGAAGTTTTCTTCAGAAGTTACACCAGGGAGACCTCGAAGACCTTGCAGGCAGCGTCCCATTGGAGTGGGGTCACGCCTCACCCTTTCCAGTTATTCATAGACCCCCGTCTCACTACCCTCCTACATTTGGCGACTCTGCTGGGGAGGTATCCTCACTTTCAATGGACAAAGAAGGTTTCTCATATTTCTAAGAAGCTAGTGTTTGAATACATTCCATCTGGTAATGGAGCTCAAAGAGACCAGGCCACTCAGGTGGATGTGGTGGTGACCGGAGCAAAGGTACCTGCTCCTCCGGGAGGGCAGACCAGCTCACCGGCAACAGCTCCGGTGGTAGAGGCTTATGAGTACGTTTTTAAGACTTGGCAAGTTTGGGTCAAGATTGTGTAAGACCAGCAGCAACCCCCTGTGTAGGGGTAGCCGTTCCGGTGAAAGTAGCTCAGTCGCGGAGGACGGCGCTGGGAGCAAGTTGTGACAACCGTCAAGTTCACTGGCAGGAGCCCCAGGAACCCTAAGTGTTTGGCGAGGGTATGGTCGAGGAACTCCTCGCACTCAATGATAGCGATGAGGAACCCTCAAGAAAAGAACCCATCGTGGTAGAAATTCCAAGTAAGGAACTCTCAGCTACAGCATCCCCTCTTTAAACACCAACTCGCGAGGAACCCATGGATGAGAAACCCTGGGTGTACCTCGTCATAAAAAAATGGGAAGTAGTGGCAGCAACCCTTATAGAAATGTCAACTCGCGAGGAACCCTGGGTGTCCCTCGTCGCCAACAAAAATGTCCCGACGAAGCATGAGGTCGAGACACCCTCGGATGGGAAGTCAAGGCACGAGGAACTCATGGGCCAGGAACCCTGGGTGTCCCTCGCCACCAACAAAACATTGTGGCAGCAGTCTCAACGAAGATTGAGGTCGAGACACCCCCGGATGGAAAGTCACGGCGCGAGGAACTCATAGGCGAGGAACCCTGGGCATCCCTCGTCGCCAACAAAAAAGTCTTGACAGCAGTCCCGACGAAGCATGGGGTCGAGACACCCTCGGATGGGAAGTCAAGGCGTGAGGAACTCATGGGAGAGGAACCTTGGGTGTCCCTTGCCGCCAATAAAACATCGTGACAGCAGTCTCAACGAAGATTGAGGTCGAGACACCCCCGGATGGAAAGTCAAGGCGCGAGGAACTCATAGGCGAGGAACCCTGGGTGTCCCTCGTCGCCAACAAAAAAAGTGGTGGCAGTAGTCTCGACGAAGCATGAGGTCGAGACACCCTCGGATGGAAAGTCAAGGCGCAGGAAATCATGGGCGAGGAACCCTGGGTGTCCCTCGTCGCCAACAAAAATGTCGTGACAGTAGTCCCGACGAAGCATGAGGTCGAGACACCCCTCATTCACTACAGCGGTCGAGGAACTCATGGGCTGTAATGCATTCGAGGAACCCATGGGCAGTAATGGAACACGAGAAACCCACAGATACAAAATTACCACACGAGAGACCCTCTCTAGTAGCAAGTTCTATAACTTCATTCTGTGACGACGACACTGTGGACGAGGAACCCATAGTATGAAATGGGTCTCGTAAGGAGCCTTTGTCTACACCACCGTCGGATGGAAAATCAAATAAGGAACTACTTGGAATAGTCGAGGATGCCTATGGTAGAAACCCAACTCGCGAGGAACCCCAAGTAAAATCCCTTGTTAGCGAAAAACTTGTGGCAGCAGAACATCCGGCCACGGACATAGATCCAGTGCACGAGGAACCCATGGAAGAAACATCTATTGGCGAGGGATCCTTGGAAGTGGGTCCCATACTTGAAATTCTATGGGGTGAGCAACGCTAAGTCCCAAAGCATCTGCACACGAGGAACCCTCAAAGTTTTTGACGGTAGAATCGGTAAGGAACCCAGCAATAGGGTGGGTCGCGAGGAACCCAAAGGCTGCAAACCCACTCCCCACTAACTTAATGGGTCGCGAGATACCCCTCCCTCGGTAGCGTGCTGCCAATGGCAGCCATGGTTGGCGAGGAACCCATAGAAATACCAGCCATCGTCGAGGAACCCTCATCAATCAACGCATGATTTGTGGAAGTAACCCTTGACGAAATGAGAGGTCGAGACACCCATCGTTCACGACAGCGGTCGAGGAACCCATGGGCGGTAATGTCATCGAGGAACCCATGGACAGTAATTCCGTCGAGGAACCCACCTTGATTGACTGAGATTACGAGGAACCCACAGGTACAATCTCTAAGAGAATAACCCCCACGGGCAACACCTCTCATGAGGAACCACTAGTAGCTATATGTTCCAACGACGAACCCAGTGAAGAAGGGGCTTGGGAACTCCAAGTGAGGAACCCTCATCAGCAAAGAACCCCCACTTCCACAGATGTTTTTTTTCCGCAAGGAATCCCCACCAGTAGCGCTATGGGTGAGGAACCCAAATTCTGTGATGCCTTTGACAAGGAACCCCCAGGGGTACAGATCCTAAGTGAGGAACCCTTTGTGGTCAAAATTCCAGGTGATGAAATGCCCTCAAGTGCGAGGGACCCGAGGCTACGAAATGCCCACACAAGGAACCCTCGCCCAAATCTTATACTCGCGAGTAAATATAGAAGTCCAAATGGGGAACCCTCCGTAGATAGAAACTCGTGCGAAGAACCCACAGCTAAGAAGGGTCCGGATGAGGGAACCCCTATGTTAGGACAAGAACGCGCGAGAAACCCCTTTCAGTTTGAGCAGTGGACGGCAAACTGCCAACAAAAAAAAATTATGACAGGAACCCAGAGTCGTCGAGGAACCCTCACTCATAACATGTCCCAAATTATCTGACACAGATGTTGTTGGCAAGTAACTCATTGGAAAATAAGTGTTCAACGCCATTTTTGATGAGGAACCCATCCGAATTGACGACGGTGGCAGGGAACCCTCGGAGCTCGAGGACCCCCCATGGCTGCGAGAATAGAGTAAGTCATAATCGTAGAGGAACCCCTTTCAGCATTGCGCGATGGCAAGTAACCCGTATAGGCAATACAGAGTCGAAGGGAATCCTCTGTGGTCAATGACCTTCACGAGGAACCCCTAGAATCTTGGGTGGAACACAAATTATAGACTATAAATAAAGTTTAGGAACCCAGATCTTGGGTGGAACCTAGATTTCGAGGAACCCCAAAATTTTGAGGAACCCAGATTGGCGCCAGCAGAAGCCTCCTGCGAGGTACCCTCGCCCGTCATGACCTTTGACAAGGAATCCATACCATTCGGCGCGCCTAAATCATCTTGTGGTGGACAAAGGTCACGAGGAACCTCCAACATGTCTGACGACGAAATACCCACAATCATCCCAAAATTCGACCCGTCGTCAACAGACATCTTCACCACTACAACCGAGAAGGTACTATGCCTAACTCCTGCCCAGTTTCATTTTCTTAAAAATTTTTGAATAGCCTGCACTAGTTTTATGAGTACACTTCTTGTAAGAAATATAAATTCTGACTGGGGTGAAGAAAAGTAATACCCATTATTTTTGGCACTAGAAATTTTGTGCATGACTCATTTACCTACATTGTGCAGTGGGTACACCAGATTTATACGTTCTTTTCTTAAAAGAAGGGCAAAACCTCTACTAGATTAGAAGAGGTCCCATGATATAAGGAACTTTCCTCATCATAGTTGGGGGGATATCCAACCCAAAAGTAAAAGTATACTGAGTAAAGTCCCTAAGACCCGACAGGACCAGCAGGAAGTTACCCTCCTAGTAATAATAATAATAAAAAAAATTCACTACGTTTTTTTTATTATTCAATATAGAGTTATAGCCTAGAGAACAAGTCCTAACCTCTGTTCTAAAAAAAAATTTACTCGACCAGTTTTCAAAAAATAGGGAGAAGCGGGTATGCCCCCTCTCTAAACTTGTTATTTTTTATAAGACAAAAAAGGTTCCTAAGAAAAGTTTGGAACAAGCACCCTTGTAGAAGAAGGGAAATTTCCAGTATAAAGAAATAATTATTTCTTTACTTAGGATATATGCGAAATTTTATTCAAAGTTTGTGGGAAGGAGAAGGACTAACCCCATCTCCCAGCTACTCCCTAAGAAATGAATGTGCATAACAAAATACCCCATAATCACACAGGGGTGCATAAAAAGTACCCCACAGGCACATGGGGCTGTGCTAAATTTTTTAACTACCTCATCTCATATGCAAGTACCCCGCAGTTAGAGGGGTAGCTTAAAATTTTTTTAACTTGCTCAATTATATGCAAGTACCCCGCAGCTAGAGGAGCCACTTACAAATTTCAACTTTCTCAGTTGTGTGCAAGCACCCCGCAGTTATAAGGGCAGCTTCCAAATTTAAACTTGCTCGGCTATATGAAAGTACCCCGCAGTTAGAGGGGCAGCGTCCAAATTTTAACTTGCTCAGTTATATGCAAGTACACAGCAGTTTAGTACCTAAGTGCAATTAAACATATAAGGTACAACAGTTTAGTACCTAAGGCTCCAAGGGAATAGGAGCGCTCACAGTCTTGAGCAACTTCCAAATATAAGTATAAGGTGCGACAGTTTAGCACCTAAGGCTCCAAGGGCACCGGAGCGCTCACAGTCTTGAGAAAGTTCCAAATATAAATATAAGGTGCGCCAGTTTAGCACCTGTGGATCCAAGGGCATCGGAGCGCTCACAGTCTTGAGCAAGTGCCAAGTATAAACATAAGGTGCTCCAGATGAGCACCTAAGGCTTCAAGGGCATCGGAGCGCTCACAGTATTGAGCAAATGCCAAGTATAAACGTAAGGCTCCAAGGGCACCGAAGTGCTCACAGTATTGAGCAAATGCCAAGTATAAACGTAAGGCTCCAAGGGAACCGGAGTGCTCACAGTCTTGAGCAAGTCCCAAGTATAAATATAAGGTGCGCCAGCTGAGCACCTAAGGCTCTAAGGGCACCGGAGCGCTCACAGTCTTGAGCAAGCGTCAAGTACAAATATAAGGTGCGACAGTTTAACACCTAAGACTCCAAGGGCACCGGAGTGCTCACAGTCTTGAGCAACTGCCAAGTATAAATAAAAGGTACGACAGTTTCGTGCATAAGTCTCTCGACATTACAAGACACTTCTGCACGAGGGGGCTAATATTGAGAAGTCCTCAAGCAACCGAACAAATAGTAAAATATCTTGGAGTGTGGGGATCCACTTATAGTGGCTCCACCTGCCCAAGATTACAAGTTTGACAGAAAATAGCCTAGGGCGAGGGGATCCACCTTGAGTGCCCTCTCTTCCCAAACTTGATGCTACAGAAAAGAACTCAGGGTGAGGGGCTCACCGCGAGTAACCCCTCCGCCCAAGATAGAAGGCCAAGGGCGAGGGGCTCACCGTGAGTAACCACTCCGCCCAAGATAGAAGGCCACAGAAGAAGGCCAAGGGCGAGGGGCTCACCGCGAGTAACCCCTCCGCCCAAGATAGAAGGCCACAGATGAAGGCTAAGGGCGAGGGGCTCACCGCGAGTAACCCCTCCTCCCAAGATGAAAGGCCACAGAAGAAGGTCAAGGGCGAGGGTCTCACCGCGAGTAACCCCTCCGCCCAAGATAAAAGGCCACAGAAGAAGGCCAAGGGCGAGGGATTCATCGAGAGTAACCCCTACGCCCAAGATGAAGGGCCACAGAAGAAGGCCGAGGGCGAGGGACTCACCGTGAGTAACCCCTCCACCCAAGACAGAAGGGAACAAAGGAAGGCCAAGGGTGAGGAGGCCATCACGAGTAACCCCTCCACCCAAGACAGAAGGCCATAGAAGAAGGCCAAGGGTGAGGGGCTCACCGTGAGTAACCCCTCCACCCAAGACAAAAGGCCACAGAGGAAGGCCAAGGGTGAGGGGGACATCGCGAGTAACCCCTCCACCCAAGACAGAAGACCACAAAAGAAGGCCAAGGGCGAGGGGCTCACCGTGAGTAACCCCTCCGTCCAAGATGAAAAGCCACAGAAGGAGGCCAAGGGCGAGGGTCTCATCGTGCCTAACCCCTCCGCTCAAGATAGAAGGCCATAGAAAAAAGGACAAGGGCGAGGGATTCACCATGAGCAGCACCTTTAAACAAAGTAGAAGGCTATAGAAGAAGGATAAAAATGAGGGGCTCACCGCGAGTAACCCCTCTGACCAAGCTTATACCCTGATAAGGAGGTTCACTATAAGTGGCCTCATTTACAAAACTTGAGATGAAGTGACATAACATTTAATGACCCTAAGAGGAATGATGAAGAAACCCTAGGGTCCCTGAAAAAAAACTGAATTTATGGCGTACAAATCTTTTTGGTCTACCCAACACAAAAGACTTTGCACGAGGGGCTAATGTAGAAGGGTGTCCACCTATAAAAAAGTAAAAATATTATTTTATTAGAAATAGTGAGAAGAAAACCAGGGTCCTAGCAGAAACTCATATTGGGCAGGAACCCCCCAGGGTCCCGACAGAAACTCTTATTGAGGAGGAGCCACCCCAAGGTCCCGGCAGAAACTCATAGTGAGCAGGAACCCCCAGCGCCACTGCAAGTATTAGCGCCGCTGCAAGTGTCAGCGCCGCTGCAAGTGTCAGCGCCGCTGCAAGTGTCAGCGCCGCTAAAAGTCTCAGCGCCGATGCAAGTGTCAGCGCCGCTGAAAGTGTCAGCGCCGCTGCAAGTGTCAGCGTCAATGCAAGGGTCAGCGGCGCTGCAAGGGTCAGCGCCGCTGCAAAGGTCAACGCCGCTGCAGTAATAACATTCGAGAGGTGCCCGTGAGGGTCACCGCAGAAGTCCAAGATTGAGAAGTGCCATTGCAAGAGTCAGCGCCGCTGCAAGGGTCAGCGCCACTGCAAGGGTCACTGCAGCAATGACATTTGAGAGGGTCAGCGCCACTGCAAGGCTCGGCGCCATTGCAGGGATCACTGCAGTAATGACATTCGAGAGGGGCCTCGTAAGGCTTACCACAGAAATACAAGATTGAGAAGTGCCAACGCAAGGGTCAGTGCCTGCAGGGGTCAGCGCCACTACAAGGTCCCCGCAGTAATGACATTAGAGAGGGTCAGCGCAACTGCAAGGCTCAGCGCCACTGCAAGGGTCACTGCAGAAATGTTATTTGAGAAGTGCCATTACAAGAGTTTCGACAGAAACTCATTGAGAAGGAACCCACCCAGAGTGGCTAGGATGAGGGAGTAGCTACCACGAGCAACTCCTCATCATGAGACGTTAGTCTTTAAATGAAAAACAATATTAACACTTTACTTTCTTGTACAGGTTGCCTAGTTGAGAAAGTAGGGATCAAACAGGCTAGTTGGGACCTCCAGGGAGTTTTGGCTTGGCGGCTGAGGGACAAGGTATGTTGAGAAAGCTCAACCACTTAGCACTATAGGATTAAGAGAATACTAGTAGGAGACCCTGGGGTCACCCAGTCCTCACACACCTCACACTTAGTCACAAGTGAAGTGAGCAGCCAAAGGGATGGCTGCTCACAAGAAAAGAACTGTTTATAAAATGATTTTAGAGGAGAGGGTCCTCTAAACCCCTCTTAAGAAAAATGATTTTAGAAGGGGGTCCTCGAGACCCCCCTCAAGCTTGCAAATATTTTAGAGGAGGTGGTCCTCGAGACCCCCCCTCAAGTTTACAAAGTTTGTATCAAAGTTACCGTTTCAAATGATATTTAGCAAATCAGATATTTTGTCTCCATTAGAAGACATATTTGCTTTTGAACTTGTGTCGGCGCCAGGGGGCATCTGCCAGAGGGGACAGGCAGACCTACCCGCAGGTAGGGAAAAATAGTACACTGCAGACTTTGTCCCTCACCAACCCTCTAAGTTTTGGGGCCAAAAGTGCCAACCCAGCCTTAGTGCCCAAGTATAAATAGGACCCCTGGGCAAGGTCATAAAAAAGACAATAGAAATTGCACTGTTACTCTGCCAAAATATCACCAGACCTACCTAAGTATTCTCTCCCTTCTCATTCTCATAGTGCTGAGTGCCTTGTTCCTTCACTCCCCACTGACAGCCATCACTCTCAGGTGTTTCCCTTCAGAAAATTGCTATTTTTGTTGTGAAAGTTCATCTTCTTGCAGTGAGTGAGTTGAAGCTTGAGTTCCATTATTACCAGAAGGAGAAGTTTTCTTCAGAAGTTGCACCAAGAGACCTCGAAGACCTTGCAGGCAGTGTCCATTGGAGTGGGTCACGCTTCACCCTTTCCAGTTATTCATAGACCCCAGTCTCACTACCCTCCTACAAAGAGTAACGCTAAATAATATTAAAAACTAGATTAGAAAAATTATTTTGGTTGTTTCACTGCAGTTCATAATTAATCTACGAACTGGATCGGGTTGATCCTTTATTAAACCTTAAATTCGAATCCGGGTGTTACAGTGCCCCCCTTCCTAGAGATGTCCGTGACATCGAAGGAGGGCACTGGATTCACACCCTCTTAGTAATACATGGGGGTTTGACATTTCCCCCAAAGCCTCTCTTCCTTAGATTCTTCAAACACTTCGATGTTGTTCCTATCCAATGTGCTCCAAATGTTTGAAAATTTATTATTGGTGTGCATAGGATATAATCATTGTATGGGAAAAAATTGGATCTTGCTGAACTCTGTTACTTCTATGTCATGTTGAGAACCAATGATTGTATAATGTACTTGAAGATCAAGAAAGATGATAGGGTCCTAATGGTAAACCTCCCAAATTCCCACAAGGATTATTGGGTTCATGGGTTTATTGCCAGAAATTGGAAACATCATCCTATTTGTAAGGGTAAGAGATGTCGAGGTTTTTTTTATTTCAGATTTTGGTAAGGATCACATAGGTTGCTTCCTCTCTTCTTCATTTTATTTACGGTTTGTTTCTGATTCCTGTCCTCTTGACTGGTGTTTTTTTCCTCTGTTTTGCAGCTCACGATAAAAATTAAGAGCCTGATATAAGCAAGATCAATATTCTTCAGCTTCTGAAGGCCTGGAATATTAAAGAGAGGCTTTCTGACGGTGAGCATCCAAGGTTGTCAACTTACTTTCTCGAGTGTAAAAATACGACAAGAACCTTCATCGCACAATCGGTCGATAAAGTCCCTAGAAGTTAGTCTTTCAAATCTAATTGTGCTAGAGGAAGAGGAGGAAAGATAGAAGATGAAAAAGAAGAGTCAGAAGAGGGAAAAGAGTAGCAGAAGGAAGAATAAGAAAAAGAAGGTATGGATCCCCCAATCAAGAGAAGGATTTTAAGGCTTAATAATGATGAGGATGAGGCAGTCTTGTCGAATCGAATCTAGTCTTTGAAGAAGTCAAATGTGGATTCCCCTAGGGAGAGTTGTTCTAGCCTAGGAGCTAAGGGTAACAAGAATGAGAGAGATAAGAAGAGAGAAGGAGAAGAGAGGATAGATAGATAGATAGATAGATAGATAGATAGATAGATAGATAGATAGATAGATAGATAGATAGATAGATAGATAGATAGATAGATAGATAGATAGATAGATAGATAGATAGATAGATAGATAGATAGATAGATAGAGAGAGAGTGTAATGCCCCAACCCAAATTTATGGGTTACCCATGAGTTAACGGGTCTGATCCGAGTATTAAGTGTGAAGTGCAATGAAAAAACCTAAATAATATTATTGCTAGTCTAGTTTTATTTTAGTTAACATTTCACTTGTTACCATGCGATTTAAGTTTCAAAGTAAACTATGTGAGGGACCCATGGGAAGATAGATAGATAGATAGATGGATAGATAGATAGATAGATAGATAGATAGATAGATAGATAGATAGATAGATAGATAGATAGAGAGAGAGAGAGAGAGAGAGTAATGCCCCAACCCAAATTTATGGGTTACTCATGAGTTAACGGGTCTGATCCGAGTATTAAGTGTGAAGTGCAATGAAAAAACCTAAATAATATTGCTAGTCTAGTTTTATTTTAGTTAACATTTCACTTGTTAGCATGCGATTTAAGTTTCAAAGTAAACTACGCGAGGGACCCATGGGAAGCACATCGAAGTCCAACTAAACAGAGCTACTAATGTAAAATAAATAAAGTATACTTACCTGTATAGCGTTCTCAAAATACGAAATAATACCCAACCCATTGTAACAAAGCAAGGGTGTGAGTCTAGGCCCAGTAGGAATATACAAGAAGCATACAAACTAATGAAAGAAAGGATAATCACATGCTACAACCACATTCATGTGAAAATATGTATGTATCTAAATATATGAATATATACCTTTGAAAATACATGTCTAATGCACTAGTCGTTTACTTTCGAAAAACCTTACTTATCTGGATTAATTCACCTTAATCTTCTAAAAACTTCCTTTACTCATACTTATCATTCCTCACTTTATTTAACAAACTCGGTTCAACACTTGAAACCACTATACTTGATTTATCCAACCACATTCTTTTACCAGAATTACCCCTTTTATTCATTTGAATATACTTTAGTATTTTTATTAAAAGTCCCCATTTCAACACACACATTTAACATATTAGAAAATACTTATTTGTCATTTGAAAACCATTTTCAATACATTCTTGTGTAAATTTTGTGTTTAACCACTTAGGTTACTTAATCACCCATTTAGCCACGTTCTTTACCCTTTTACCTTACCTTATGGACATTAATATATTTACGCATTTACTTGTCCATTTCACCTTTATCGGAACATTTATTACATTCATTCAAGTTAGGTTGTATTAACACATACCACACAACAAAACCCATTTCTTGACGTGTTCCATATTTCCATTATCGTTTCTCGGATTCTTCCTATGCCTCATACTTCCACGGGCTCCACACTATCGGCTATGAGCACCATATGCTCTGGACAGTGATTTAGGACTTTTCACCCCAAGGGCTCTGGGACCTTCTTGCTTTATCCCGGTGTCATCTTAGTTCCTTTTATGTGTTTTAACATTTTACAAATGTCCACACTATTCTACTTTCCTTTTTACCTGGCCGAAGCCAAAACTCGAGGCTTTACCGCCTTATTTTGTGTTACACTTTGAAAATTTACCATTTCATTTCCTTTACATTTTAACCTTGATTTTATTCCAGAAATTATATTTATTTAGGACCACTTTGTGTAACATCCTTTCCAATATTTTTATTTCATAGAATGTTCCATTTTAAGTAAAATTACCATTTTACCCATTTGTTTCCAAGATCATACTTTACTCCATTTCTCAAGTGTTAATTTCACCAAAAACACTACTAAGTTATTCATACCAAGTTTTTAAGTATTTTAACACTTTAACACCTTTTCACACTTGGAGTAATATCTTTCTTAATTGTAAATACTTTTACACCTTTAATCCATTTTTAATTCCATAAGTGTTAATATTTCACAACATTACTAAGTCACACTCACTAACCATCCCATGTTTACCCAATAACATTTAATGAATACTTTTTATCAACGTTTCCCAAACAGACATTTATTTACTTCTTCATTCAAGAAATAAATTCACACTTAAGGATACTTTTATAAGTGTTGATGTCTAAAATTGGAAGTGATTTATATGATGCCAATTTTATAATCATAGATAAAATAATGAGAGGAAAATAAATCAGACACAAGAATTTTTAAGTGGTTCAATCTGTTGATGTCTAAAATTTGTAGTGATTTATATGATGCCAATTTTATAATCACAGATAAAATAATGAGAGAAAAATAAATGAGACACAAGCACTTTTAAGTGGTTCAGCTATAAGAAACGCCTATGTCCACTGTGATCGTATTTACTGTTGGTGATTACAGAAAACAAGGTATTCTTGATAGAAGAATGACCTTATAACCTTTTACTTTTATCCCTTGACTTTTATGAAAGGAATACATTGTATTTATAGTGACCCGAAGATCAAGGGTTGGAATGACTTTATAAATTTAAGTATTTACACCCATACATAGTAAATGTGACTGTGGATAGTATTGGGCACGTGTAGAATGAATCTCGGTTGATTTCCATGTGATGAATGTTTATCTGTATTAATGGTTTGTATTCTTCAGGTTGGTTGGCTCACTGGCCGATCAACTATCTTCTAAGTCGACTAAGTAATTAGTGACCATGACAGTTGCCACGTAAGGGGACATGTGTCCATTTCTAGTTGGTCCACGTAGATGGATAAGTTTTGGCATCAACAGAGGCCTTCAATGCTTTGTTCTTGATATTTTATTGAGAGGATGAATTATGAGCTATGTAGAGTTGTTCGGGAATCTTTCGTGGTTTTAGTCGACTACCGACTTATAGTACTTGTAAAATTTTCCATCTGATCATGTGACGACAATTTCATGAATAATTTTAAATTTAGTGAACTGCCAAAGGGCACATCAGTAATTTTCTCATCTTTGCACAACCGTCAGAATTTTGACCGTCTATACAGTTAATAATTACCTGCATTACTTTCTATGGAAGCTATAAGAGGTGAGATTATTGATATTTTTATACCGTAAATTTTCAAACTTTTGAACTATCTTTCGTCTCCAAGATTTTCGTCTTCAAGATTTCTTTTTGCATCCATTTCCACTCTTGATTATGCCATCACTTTCTCCGTAAGATTTCTTCTTCCCTTTCCTTTGATTTCTTTATTTCCTGTAATCATGGTGTACATCGTTCATGGGGACTCTTTAGATGAATTTAGGTAGGAAAGAAATATCCTTGATTGGGTAGAATTAAAAATGCCTGTTTCTCCAGTTGATGTTTTATCATTGCTAGAGGGCATTGGATCCCCTCACTGTTTATAACTGAGTGTGGTATTACCGTTCCCCTCAATTGCTTCTTCCTGGAGTTTTATCAATATTTTTATGTTGTCACTGCTAGGGTAACCCCCAATACATTGAGAATTGTAAATGGAATTCATAGACTTAACCAGATATATATATAACCCATATTGGTATTCATGAGTTGACGTTCTGCTACAAGTGGGTTAGTAGTGACAACACCTATTACATGAAAACTATATTTTCCAATAGAGCTTTAGTGGTCAACTTACCAGATTCCAATAAGGACTACTTTGATTATGGGGTAATAGCAAAAAATTATCAACATGATCCACTTCAAAGAGGAGAAGTGTATGATGGGCCCAGGTTCCCTCGGGAATGACATGGCATAGGTTGCAGAACTTGTTATTTTCCTTTTCCTTCTGACCAACTGTTTGATGATATGTTGACTAATATTTCATATCTTGTTTTATACAATTGAGAGCAAGAAAAAGTGTCTAAATGAAAGGGACATTAATCTTCAAGAACTTAAATATTTTTGGAGAATTCATTAGATAATTGGTGAGGAGAACCCCAGAGAAACCTCCTACTTGTTACATTACAGAAGCTTCATTACTTCTTTTGTTATTAGGACAACTGTTGCATCACTTTCAATCCCCATTAATTTGGAAGAAGAACCAATTCCCACTTCTTCAGTCAAGGAGTATGATGGAGTTGAGAATGACCTTAGAACGTTCTCTTCGTTTTAATATTTGGATATTTATACAATCCCTACTTCCCCACTAGCTATCATGGGTAAGAGAAAGATTCCCAATTTGATGGATGGGACTTTGTCTCCCACCACCAAGACTGCTTAAGCTACTGATACCTAGAAGTCCAAATTTATTGAAAAGGGATTAAGGTTGCTAATAAGATTCCCCAAGTTAGGAATACCGAGGAGGGTGAGGCTGGAAGGGGTCACTTGAAGATAATGAATAGAGGACTTCCTGAAAAATTGACGAATACAACTTTTTTTAACCAACTTGAATTGGTTAAAAAGATCTAATCTATCTTGTAAGTTATTGGGTCATCCTCGGTAGCTATTAATCCTGGTTTGTCTAGCAAGTTGATCAAGTCTAGAACTTTTCCTATTGATAGGGAATTTGTAGTTCCTAGATCTTATTTCAGACTGACAGAGAGGGCTTGCCAAACTTTGGCTTTGGTAACCATATTTCATCTATTTCTGACATTTACAGTCTTATTCCTTTTTTCCCGACTTGCTACTTTTTCATTTTGGCAATCTTTGGTGGACTTTAATCAGATGATGGAGAAGGACAATCAAATACGTTCTTCCTCAAGAGAAGTTCAAGAAGCCTTTGAAGGTCTAAATAAATTCTTGGAAGCTAGCCGACATGCTTTCGAGAACAAGTAAAAAACTTTGGAGGAAGAACTACATAAGGCCAATGAAAGGTCCACTACTGTTGAGTGGAAATTGAAGACTACTGAGACCAGTCTAACAGTTGCTGAGGATAGGGCCAAGGTGGCCTAAAACAAATTATTGGAGAATCAAACTCTTCTTTCATCCATTGAGGAGAAACTAAAGGGTCTAACTACTGATCTCGTGGTAGAGAAGGCTAAGAATAAGAGCATCAACGACACTGCGTTTTATAAAGGTAGGAGAAGGCACTCTTGGCCGCTTCATCCCAGATTGATTATACTAAGAAAAAATTATTTAAGGATGGTTAGTCAAAAGCACTCAAGGAAGTTGGT
The DNA here is from genome assembly GCA_949130495.1 of Sambucus nigra. NCBI lineage: Eukaryota > Viridiplantae > Streptophyta > Magnoliopsida > Dipsacales > Adoxaceae > Sambucus > Sambucus nigra. The sequence continues at coordinate 304,872,581 of OX422214.1, forward strand.
GTTGTTGATACCTCCGAGCTATTCCATAGGCATGACCTAGGTACTCCTCCAAACTTGGAGTAATATTTTGATGATGAAGAAGGTTCAGGGGAGTCTTCCCTATAACCTATTGATTCTACTATGGAACCAGCCAGTGGATATGTCCTTCCTACCGAGCTTCCTCTTGAAGCTAATACTCAGGATAAGGAGAAGGTCTAGCTCTTTATTATCTATTTTCTTTGTCAGCAAGTACCTTTTTTTATTCTTATACTAGGATCATCATTTTGTAACACCCCTTTACTTATTAATAAAAAGATTTTACTTTGACCCAACTCGTGTGTTTTCCTTTTCATCTTGCTTGGTTATTGTAAAATTATATTTCCCAAAAGCTTTTACTTGATCATCGTCTTTATAGTCTTTGTATTCTTACCCTTGTGAATTAAAGTTTGATGAAACAAAAAAAAAATATTTTCTGCTAAATTCGACCTACTTAGGCGTAGTAGAAACCTTCTAGAAGCTATTTATGTTTCCCTATCTGAAGAGGACTTAGTTAGATTGCTAGGTCCTAATGTATCCAAGCAAGTCAAAGAGTCCTATACTTATCTTCATTATTTATAGGACATGGTTGTAGCCAATAATGATGCTTATGACAAAATGATACTCCAACTTCAGGAGGATAATAATCAGTCCAAAACTTTGTTGCATGCTGATTATGAAGCTAAGTATAAAGCTTTAAGCGAAGGATGGGGTTTTGAAAAAAAGCTATAAGATATTACTTATGCTTTAAATAAGAAAGAATTATCTTTGAAGCAAGATATGGAGAATGCCCATGGAATTGATGTTATACTGGAGAGGGAGCATAATGCTTTAAGGAATGATCTTGAAATCTTGAAGAAATCGTTTGTCACTGGTCCTGATGAGGGTGCCTCATTCCTGAAAACTGAGAATGTAAGGTTGGTGGAAGAACTTGAAGTATTGCAAAAGACCAGAACTGGGAAAACTTCCATACAAAGGGTGGTTATTCGATCAACAGTTGATGAAGAAAGAACTATGAAAACTCTAGTTGACCAAGCTTCCCAATTAAAAGTTAAAGAATCCGTCCATTGCCAACTCGTCTATCCGACTGGAAGCTAAGGATAAAGCTATTACCGACCAATTTTCCTAGTTGAATGTCAAGAATGATGTTCTGAAGAAATTTCAACATCTGGTATAAATATTGACCTTTCAATCCCATAAGTAGCCACGGGATATCTGTATGGAAGGTTATAGCGAGGCCCTAAGCCATGTGGATGATCATCTAGCACAAAGTCATCGTGAGGGTTATAGGTGAGGATGGACGAACTTGCTTACCTTACTGAAATATGACCAAAATAGTGAGTTACGGTATTATAATGGTCCTGGTTTGTTGAACTATGACAAACCTCCATTCAAGTTGGATGTAACATGGATCCCTTCTTATGCCATTCCCGAATGTTTGATCACAAAATATTTGGGATATTATGGCGTTCATGATGTGCATGAGATAATTCCTCCTCCTCATTTGATCAACATGTCGTGCAGTAGCAATAGCCAAATGCTAAGAGATTTTAATTACACAAATTCCCCCTATACCCTAGATGATCCTCCTACTAGTATGGAGAGAGTACAACAGACATCTTCTAAAATGACCAAAGCACAAGAGAAACGTCCAGCTGAATGATTCTTCTATTTTTGGTAATTTCTTGATCTTAAATGTAATACCTTTAGTATTTGAACAAAAGTATATGTACTTGTTGTCAACTTTGATTAGTTAATCAGTTGGTCGACTAAGTAATTTTCTTGATGATTAGTTATTAAACTATGATTGTATGGCCTTAGATTCTACGAATCCACTTAGATAAAATTGTAAATAGTTTTGTTGATCCAAGTTACAACATTAGTTATCAGTGGCGACCAAGTGTATGAGTAATGTACGTATGTATACCTGTGTTTAGGAATGTATACATATATTCCTACATTTTACCCAATCGAGTAAAACTTCTTGTGTGTACATAAAAATTTACAGGCTTCTTATTCTTTACTTATCAAAGACGAAGTCATATATGATGTATTTGTCATTGGCAACCAAGTGTGTTAATATATATATATATATATATATATTCCCGTTTTTAACTTGGTCGGGTAAAGCTTCTTGCTTGATACACGAGGCTTTGCTGACTTCTTGTTCGTGACTTGTTGATATGAAGTTATACATGAAGTAATAACTTGGTCAGTTAAAACTCTAATTCTTGATTAGTCGTTGGTGCATCTCGAATTTTATAAGTTCAACCTGATTAAGTAGTTGAGTTAAGTAGTTGTTGTTGTCTATTGATCGGCAAGGGCTGAAGACCAAGAGAGATTATTTGAGTATTGTTTTGGGGATGTATATTGCCGTACTCCAAAAAAATTGAAAAAACTAGAAACTAAAATCAATATATTTTATTGAACTTGAAAAACATTTTGTTTAACAAAATGAATTTATTCACTAATAGTATTTTTTGAGGTGTTCGACGTTCTAAGGATTCTTGAATTCTTCCCCATCAGGTGTCTTTAATCGAAAAGTTCTTGGTCGGACTATGACTGAAATGCAATATGGACCATGCCAGTTTGTCTCAAGCTTATATCCTTTCTAGATGACTTTATTGAGGATATAGTCGCCTTCTTTTAAGTTTGTCGGCTTGATCCTTTTATTGTAAAAGTGAGTCATCCTTTGTTGATATGCAACAATTCTGAGGGAGATATCTTCTCAGAATTCTTCTACCATGTTCAAGTCCAATCATCTCAATTAGATCACTCTTGGGATAATAAAAGTTAAAAACTCTATGAGTTGGTAGACCTATCTTGGATGGTACCATGGCCTCTGTCCCAAATGTAAGAATATAAGGTGTTTCTCTAGTGGCTATTCTCAGTTTGGTTCTATAAGCCCAAAGAACAAAGTGTAATTCGTTAATCTAGTTACACTTGGCGGCATAAAGTCTCTTCTTTAGTCCATTAAGAAAAGTTATGTTTTTCACTTCTGTTTGACCGTTGCTTTATGGATGTCCTGGGGCAGAGTGAAGTTTTTGGATTTTGGATCGAACACAGTATGCTTCAAACTTATCTTTATCGAACTGGGTGCTATGGTTAGTAATGAAGATATAAGGCATGCCATACCTGCATATGATATTCTTCCATATGAACTGATATACCTTATCTTAGGTCATCTCTATCAACGACTCTGCTTCCACCCACTTCGTGAAATAATCAACAACTACCACCAGATATTTGAACCTACCTCTGGTGGTCGGCAATGGGCTGACCAAGTCAATTACCCAATTGGTAAATGGCTATGGATAAATAATTGGTATTAAATCAGCGCTTGATGATTTGTGAACTGTAGAAAATCTCTGGAACTTATCGCATTTTCTTGTGAAGGACCTATAATCTCGCTTCATAGTTGGCCAGTAATACCATGGTGTAGTAACTTTCTAGACTAATGACTAACTAGATAAATGAGCTCCACAAGAACCTTCATGTACCTCCTTAATTAAGTCAGCTACTTCCAATTAATGGACATAACATAATAAGGAAACAGTGTACCCCCTTTTGTATATGAGTCCCCTTTCCAATACATATCTAGTTGATTTATACCGAAGCCTTATTGCACCTTTTAGATCAATTGGAAAGGTTTCTTTTTCGATTTAAGATCTAATCGGATCCATCCAAGATGGTCCCAAATCTATAGCAATGAAACAGATCATTGGATCCTGATCTATGCTCTTGGCTGCTAAGATCTCTACTGGAATGCTTCTCCTGAGTTCTATTCTTCTTGCTCAAGACAACCAAGCAAGTGCATCAGCTCGAGCATTTTCTATCCTTAGTATTCTTCTTATCTATAAGGTGGAAATGTCTTTGATTGCCTTGGCCAAGTATCTCACCATTAAGTCTCCTTTGAGCCCTTATATATGAAGCACATGGTTGACGATCAATTGGAAATCAATGTGTGCCACTACTTGCTCGGCACCTAATAATCGAGCTAACTTAAGTCCAACAATTAAATCCTCGTACTTGGCTTCATTATTTAAAGCATGGAATTAAAACTTAAGGGAATATTATACATCAATATTCTCAGGAGTGTTAAGTATGATACCAGCTCCACTACCAATTGAGTAGGAAAATCCATCCATATATAAATTCCATAATGGAATTTCACTTCTAAAGCTTTCTGTAGATAGAATTCCATGGCGGAATACCTTCTTAATTTCTTCTGCATATTTTTGGGACATTTCTTGAGCAATAGACTATTTTGATTAATTGTCTACGACTTTGTATTTCTTTTGAGTTGAGCTCTCTTCTGAAGAAGTCTGCTCGGCAGGCAAATTTGGTTTGTTAGTAACCTCTGGATATGTAAATTTTGTAATAAAATATGCAAAAGCTGGCCCTTTTAATGACGATCTTGGCTCATAGACGATGTCGTATTCTCCTAGCTCTACTGCCCAATACATCAACTTGCCTGACTTTTCAGGTTTGTGAAGTGCTTGCCAGAAAGGTAGATTAATGTCTACTACTATGGTGTGTTCTTGAAAATAAGGCTTCATTTGCTTGGAGGCTTCAATGAGAGCTAAAGTTAAGTTTTCCAAGGGGGGATACATGATTTTTGCTATCCTGAATGATTTGCTAGTGTAGTGGACTAGTTTCTAGATCCCACTCTCCAGCCAAACTAATGCTGAGCTAACTACAGATTCAGAAATAGCTAAATACTAGTATAATTTTTCTCTAAAAATTGGTCGAGACAACAGTGGCGAAGACCCCAAATACTTCTTTAGCTCTTGAAATGCTTCTTCACACTCCTCATTCCTCTTGAAGGTATTTCTAAGAGCCTTAGAGAATGGTAAACACCTATCTGTTGCTCGAGAAATAAATGGGTTTAGGGAAACCACTCTACTAGTAAGTTTTTGAACATCATTTTTGCAGGTTGGTGATTGGATTTAAATAAAAGCTTTGATTTTAGCAGGATTAGCTTATATTCCTATCTGATTTACTATAAAGTCAAGGAACATTCCTTCTTGCACACCGAATACGCACTTGGTCGGATTCAACTTCATTTTATGCTTTTCCAGTTGGTCAAAAGTTTGACTGAGGTCCTTGATATGATCTGAGGCTTTTCTAATTTTAGTCAGCATGTCGTCTACATACACCTCCATATTCCTCCCAATCCGTTCTTAAAACACCTTATTGACCAATCTCTGGAACGTTGCTCCAGCATTTTAAGACTGACGGGCATCACATTATACCAATAAGTACCTCGGTTGGTAATGAAAGAAGTGTTTTCTCTGTCCTCTGGTTTCAGAATAGGCATCCATGAAACTCAATAATTCATGTCCTGCCGTGGCATTTACTAACATATCAATTATGGGCAACAAAAATGGTCCTCTGGGCAAGACTTATTAAGCTCAATGAATCTACACACATGCCCCACTTATAATTTTTCTTCTTGACCATCACAATATTTTCCAACCATGTTGGATATTTGACATCTTGAATGAATTTATCTTTTTATAATTTTTATACCTCCTCTCGAATAGCCTGGTTCTTCTCGGGACTGAACACCCTGCGCCTTTATTTGATCAACTTGGTGTCCCTATTAATGTTGAGTTTATGACAGAGGAAAATGAGATAAATTCTAGGCATATCTTCATGACTCTGAGAAGAGTGCGACTGTGTGATAATTGATTAAATTCACAACTTTCTACATTGACTCACTTATTTAATTAGTGTCTATTTTTAAACCAAAATAAATTATCCCCAAATCATTCAACTTCATGTGTGCATGTATCAAACCATAAAATAAATAAAGCATGCGACACAAGCTTAAGGAAAAATCCCCGCAGGGTAAAACCTTTTATTTCTAGAACTTTGAAACGTTTACAAGACCATTGACTTACATACCAACTTCCATCGCCCACAAGAGTAACGCACGGTGTCTTCGTCAAACCTTCAAATCAACGGCTAGAAATTTGCAGTGGTCACGCGCAGCTATACCACAAGGACCGCAATCCTAGACACGCAGTCTGAAATCTTCACAAGGACTCCCTCCATAATAGTACGCATTTGTCGGTTGTAGAGCTCTCCCCACAAAGAATAAACAAGGGCAAAAGTTGTGTTCTTGAACACCAAAACAATTCACTTAAAGCATATGGGAGTTTTTGTGAATTGAAAACCAAAAAGGATTAAAACCCTAAAGGAAGAAGCCAAAAAGGATTCTGCTTTTGCAGTTTTTCTGTTCGTCAAAACGCTGTGACTTCTTAATGAAAACGGAACCAGAGAATGAGATTTTATAGAAAATCATGTCGCCTCGAAAATAGAGCTCGTTCGAACGAGATCATCATGTCGCTCGAATGAAGGACAACAGTCGTTCGAACGATATCGCGCGACATGCTACCTCGGGCGAACGACATGCTATGTCGCTCTAACGACTGTTGCGAAAAAATATTATTTTAATGTCCGCTTCAACACTTTGAAAAAATATTCATTCTCAAATTTTGACGAAAAAGTCCGCTCCCACACTTAGAAAATATTTTGTAAAAATCTCCCAAAAGATCTATGTGAAAAGTAAAGGTATTTAACACATAACCTTACCAAAGTAAACTTCGCGGAGCCTTGAATGATGAAGAACTTGAATAATTCAGATCCGTCTTTGATGTAGATTGCTCTTGAATGCTCTTCGACGGTGTATCGGTATATGACATAACAAATTGATAACGGACCTATGAAAATATGTCCTTACAAATCTCCCCCTATGTCTATGCCAGTACATACATAAAAAATTCGAATTATCAAAAATCAAATTGCCTATACAAATTTACCCTCCCATGAATAAATTTGCAAGACCTCAAAACTGTTCTTCAATCATCTTCGTCAAATCTCAAAAGTTTTCTCATCAGGGTGTGCAACATCATGATCTTTAATATTTTTACCTACACACATGAGATAAAGCAAAAACCTTCGTGATGCATCGAGATTGAAATGATATAAGAATAAAGCATTAATAATCAAATCTCCCCCATAACATGATAATTCTTTCTCCCACTTTTTATGATGTCCACAAATAGATAGATAAGAAGAAACAATCAAAACATGGAGTGTTACGAAAAAATTCATAGCAAACACGGATCAAACTACGCGCATGCAAAGGAGTATCTAAAAAATCTCACCAACTATTTTTGGTTTTTTCAAATTTTTCGTACAAAGATACGATACAAAAAAAATATGCTACAAAAATCACACCATGAATTTAGACTCGGACAACCAAGTCATCGAAATGGAATGTATGGGTGTGAACACATTCGATAGGTAAATAAACTCAATCAATCATATGTGCACGATGAATACGTGTACCCCTAACGAATGAACATCAAAAGAATCCTTAGGTGTAAAAATTTGTTGAATTTAGATGACATCGTCTTATGCAAATCAACAAATCAAAGTCAAATGATTTCCACACCAATAACGTTCAAAACCTTTTTTTGGCTCATTTTCAAGACTTTTAAGGATGTGCAAACCCGTTTAAAATCTCCAACCAAACATCCTCATATATATTTTCTTTTAGAGGTAATATAAATTCTCAAACTTTGGAGAATTGGTGCAAAAACCTAAATGGCTCATAATTGGCATGAATTTCTTTTTATTGCCTTGTAAATTTTTTTCGAGATCTTTTAAACCCCTCTTTGGACCTCGGATAATAAAATTCCTCCATTTTTTAGGTCCAATTTAACGGTGGCTTAGTATTCGCAAAGGCAAAATGAACCTTTCGCAGCCCTTCCCCGTTTTCAAACAAAACACACAAACTCACAAAACGGTTCTTAAATGCACAATTTCTTTATGAAAATTTATCGCGCTTGGTTCGTTTTAAGGACAGGATTGAAGTGAAAACACCCAACCAACATGTGATAAGACAAGCACAATAATCAGATCAATCCGTGCGTGTGTGCAATAAAGGAAACATGAGCCAAACAAGTAGGAAGTAACACTTAATTACATCTTAATGACTCCAAACATTATAAAGCACAAGAATGAATTGACCTATTATCTCAAAACACTATCAAATAGTCACACGAAAAATGGAATGATGTTGTGACTCGGTCATCCAAAAGTTTTATCCATAAACGGTGCAAACAAAATACAAAAATCTTTTTGGATTTTTCTAAAAAATTTATCAAAATAAAATCTTTTTGTATTTTTCAAAATTTTTCAAAAATAAAAATCTATACAAAAAGTACATGTCACAATGCTAGCAAAAATATATCAAAAAGCATAACTAGCGTATGACAAACATGCAAACACAATCATCTATATGATATGGAAAGAGAAGAATCGTGTGCAAGCAAATGAGAATCAACTATTCTAAAATCTAGTGTATCCAAAAGTGATTTCCTAACCCAAACGGATGTAACACGTCAACACGGGGTTTTGGGAACCAACAAAACACTAGACTTCGAATTCCTAGGATCTCTTCCAAGATCAAAACAAAATCTCTTAATGTGACCTTTCCTACCACAGTATGAACATGTGTAAATGGGTGGAACGACACCTAAAGTGTGATCCTTTCTAAAATCCTTTGGAAAGGTTGACCCTTTAAAACAAATAATGGTTTTGGCTTTAGCACTAGAAGCATGAGAACAAGATGAGCCATTACCATCACTATCAAACCTACTTGAGTCAGTCAAATCATTTTTTAACTTCAAAATTTTTGACTCAAGCAAAGAATTAGACTCTTCCAAAGACAAGGATTTCTATTTCAAAATTTCAATTAAACTTAACAGTTTATCACGCTCCCCCTCAATTAAAATAAACTTATCCATAAGAGTCTTTTCACGTGCCGTGAAATCATCGATTAATTTTTTATCCTCGACGGCACAAACGGGAACCCTAGAATTTTTTAAGTCCTTTAATTCCTTCTCTAAAACTAGGACTTTCTCATCACTCTTCTTTTTGGCAATTTTTAAAGAATCAAAATCAATAGACAAATTTCCAAAGTGCTCACGACAAATATCACTTTGAGTTTGAAACGCTTGCAAATATTCAATCTTACTTTTAAAGAGAGAATTTTCTTTTTCCAAAAATTTAATTCTTTTGCAAAGTTTCAAATTCAAACTTTTTAAATTTTCAGCATGGTCGTGAATTTTTTCAGAAATAAGCTCCTCATTAAATGGGCGTTCTATTGAAAAATTGCGATTTTTCACAAAACTGATTTTTCAAAAAAAATCAATATCACACGATTTTGCAGAAAATAGGATCACTCGATAATTTAGAGTAACCTGCTCTGATACCAATTTGAGAAGAGTGCGACTGTGTGATAATTGATTAAATTCGCAACTTTCTACGTTGGCTCACTTATTTAATTAGTGTCTATTTTTAAACCAAAATAAATCATCCCCAAATCATTCAACTGCGTGTGTGCGTGTATCAAACCATAAAATAAATAAAGAATGCGACACAAGCTTAAGGAAAAATCCCCGCAGGGTAAAACCTTTTATTTCTAGAACTTTGAAAGGTTTACAAGACCATTGACTTACATACCAACTTGCATCGCCCACAAGAGTAACGCACGGTGTCTTCGTCAAACCTTCAAATCAATGGCTAGAAATCTGCAGTGGTTCACGCGCAGCTATACCACAAGGACCGCAATCCTAGACACGCAGTCTGAAATCTTCACAAGGACTCCCTCCACAATAGCACGCAGCTGTCGGTTGTAGAGCTCTCCCCACAAAGAATAAACAAGGGCAAAAGTTGTGTTCTTGAACACCAAAACAATTCACTTAAAGCATATGGGAGTTTTTGTGAATTGAAAACCAAAAAGGATTAAAACCCTAAAGGAAGAAGCCAAAAAGGATTCTGCTTTTGCAGTTTTCTGTTCGTCAAAACGCTGTGACTTCCTAATGAAAACGAAACTAGAGAATGAGATTTTATAGAAAATCGCGCCGCCTCGAAAATAGAGATCATCATGTCGCTCGAACGAAGGACAATTGTTGTTCGAACGATATCGCGCGACATGCTATCTCGCGCGAGCGACATGCTATGTCGCTCGAACGACTGTTGCGAAAAAATTATTATTTTAATGTCCACTTCAACACTTAGAAAAAATACTCATTCTCAAATTTTGACGAAAAAGTCCGCTCCAACACTTAGAAAATATTTTGTAAAAATCTCCCAAAAGATCTAAGTGAAAAGTAAAGGTATTTAACACATAAACTTACCAAAGTAAACTTCGCGGAGCCTTGAATGATGAAGAACTTGAATAATTTGGATCCGTCTTTAATGTAGATTTCTCTTGAATGCTCTTCAACGGTGTATCGGTATATGACATAACAAATTGATAACGGACCTATGAAAATATGTCCTTACATACTCCAAGTGAATACATTGGTTCGTTCCCTTACGAACGCAGCCAGTTCCTGTTTGAGAAGTGGGGCCAATGTGGAGCCAATTTGGGTGGTTCTTTCTAGTTTTTCATCATCTAAGATTAAGCTTTCTATAGATTCCACTATCTGTCCTTTGACCAGATTTGTTTCATCTAGATGATCTAATGTATCAACTTCTGACTCGCTATTAGTCTCTAGAGTGTCAACTAGATAAGTGGTGGTCTTATTTTTCAAATCGACCAAATATTCCTACTCGGCTGAAGAGTAATAGCATTCTTTGGCCACCTTCTGATCACCCTTTACTACACCGACATCAAAATGAGTAGGGAACTTTAAACATTGGTGGACAGTGGATGGTATAGATTTAAATTTATTTAATCCCACCCTACCAAGTATGACATTATAAGCTAACTAAACATTTTTATCCATAACAAATAAATATATCTTCTCAGTGTGGCTTGTTGCCCACGTGTCGAATGGCACTTCCAATTTGACTGTTCGTAAGGGATAAACTTTTTCTCCTGAATAGCTAATCAAGGGTCTGTGGTACGGTTCTATTTGACTAAGCTTCAATCCCAAACTCTAGAAACAGGGATAAAACATGATATCAACAGAACTTCCTATATCTATCAGAACCCTAGCAATGATGGCTTCCTGGATTCTAAACTTAACTACCAATGGGTTGTCATAAGGATACAGTAGTCTGGAGAGATCATTTTTGGAAAAGATGATGATAATCTTATCTTTCTTTACTTTCCAAGGCCTATCATCATCATTCAAATTGATACGTTGTATGTAAGAGCATGCTTTTGCTTCATTCAGATAATCTTTTCTCTCAGCAATCTGACATCCTCCTCCTGCATCTCCTCCTGTGATGACATCATAATTAAAAGAACCAAAACTTATCATAGCTACCTCAAAATTTTGTTACTTGGGCTTTTTAAGTAAGTCCGGATTGTCCTTATAACCATCCTCATAGCCTCGCTTCTTATTATCTCTAGGTTCGAAGGGAGAATTTGGCATTCCTCCTATTTTTTATCTTTCATGCCAATAAAAAAATTTGCTCAACTTTCCTTGGTGAATAAAGGATTCAATTTTTCTTTGAAGCAATACAATTATCGGCTGTGTGTCCATGATCCTTGTGGAATTTATAATATTTGGATTTATCTCTCTTGTTGGGGGGTGCCCTCAACTTCTCAGGTCACTTTAAATCTTTATTGTGCCTAATTTCCTCCAGGATATAGTGGATACTGACCGTCAGTGGAGTGTACACTTTATACTTTCTAGGCTTATCCTCTTTCTTCTGAAACTGTTCCTTCATTTTAGGCTTAGTGGAAGGACTTTGCTTTTTAACCATTGCTTCCTCGGCATTCGTTATTTTTCTATCCTTAAGTGTGAGTTCATGGTTTTTGGAGGATCTTTTGCTAATGCATAATACATATTTTTTGGAAGTAATCCACTCATCAAGGAGGTGATAGCTATTTTTCTTCATAATTAACCACTTACAGTTTCTCGTTATTGACACGAGTGATGTATTCTCTGGTGGTTTCGCCTGCTCTCTGCCTAACACTTAGAAGATGAGCTACTATTTTAACTAGCTTGGTCCCAAAATAGAAGTTGCTAATGAACAACTCGACAAGTTGATTAAAAATGGAAATTTGTCCTCGGGGCAAGTTATTATACCATATTTGGGCTGAACCAGTGACGGTGCTCGAAAAAGCTCTACATCTCATTTCATCAGGAACAAAATATATATCAACAACTTCCTGATATTGCTTAATATGCAAAATGGGGTTAGTCTTACCATAATATTTAGGGGTAACCACTGGTGTCTTAAATTTAGATGGTAAAGGAAAATCAACAATCGCTTCGATGAAAGGAAACCCTTTAAGAAAATTACGTTGTAATGGGTTCTTCGCCTTATCCATCTCCCCTATCCAATCTTCTAGGCATTGAATTGACCCCTTTCATGAAGGATTTTCAACTTAGTCCTATCAGAGGTAGCTCGGACATCCTTTCCATGATTTTGTGTTGATCTCTCTTTTTGAGAAGTCTGCTCGGCATGCATGGATCCTCGGGAACTTAATCTAGATCTAACTAATTTTTCATGATGTTTGATATGTTGTTCTCTTGATCAGGATGGTTATTGATGATGCCCACTATTTACTCAAGTTCCCAAATGATTAAATGTTGATGCCCTACTTAATCTCTCCAAAGCACTTGGACGTTCAGGAGTAAGAGAGAAACCATCATAGTTATATGTTCATCTAATTGAATAACTGGCCCCATAGACGATAAGACATATCACGTGAGGTCCTGGAATAACTATTCCTCTTAGGAGGAGGAGGGGACATTTCCCTTCTGAGTGACGAATCATTAGTATTCCAAGATGGAGCGATTGACATAGCTTACAAGGTTAGAGCAAATTGCCTCATAGTTTCTTACATTGCTTATTGCCCTTTGGCAAGATTAAGCAGAACTCTATTGAGGTCAGTCGTGATAGGAGGATCATTACCTCCTGTAGAATTATTGCTTTCACGAGTATCATTCATATTGTGGAATTTTTCAAGAAACCCAAATGAATGTTTTTTGGTGGTGAATGATGATAGACAATAAGTTTCCCACAGACGATGTCAATCTGTTGATGTCTAAAATTAGTAGTGATTTATATGATGACAATTTTATAATCACAGATAAAATAATGAGACACAAGAATTTTTAAGTGGTTCAGCTATAAGAAAAGCCTACGTCCACTGTGATGGTATTTGTTGTTGCTAATTACCAAAAACTAGATATTCTTGTTAGTAGAATGACCTTGTAACCTCGTACTTTTCTCCCTTGCCTTTTGTGAAATGAATACATTATATTTATAGTGACCCGAAGATCAAGGTTTAGAATGCCTTTATACATTTAAGCATTCATAACCATACATAGTGAATGTGACCGTTGATAGTATTGGGCATGTGTAGAATGACTCTTGGATGTTTTCCACGGGATGACCATTTATGTGTAGTGGTGGTTTGTATTCTTCAGGTTGGTTGTCCTGCTGGCCGATCAACTATCTTCTAATCCGACCAAGTAATTGGTGAGTATGACAGTTGTAACGTAAGGGGACATGCATTCATTTGTAATTATTCCACGTAGATGGATAATTTTTGGCATCAACAATAAGAAAATTACCATTTCTTTTTGTTTAACATGAAGGCTTTTAACCTCATTCTCACCATATCTTCTATTTCTAATTACACATACCTTGAAGACTAAAATTCTAACTTTTATTCTTTCATGTTTAAACCCAACAAAACCTTCTCTAAGCTTGTTTATACATTTAATATCAAAATACTACAAGTTTATATGCATGAGAAGATGGATTTTAAACCAAAAAAATCCTATTACTTGGTTTAAACATATTTTCCATTCAAAAATTTCATAAGATTTGCAAAAATTATATTTTCAAACCACAAAGGACATTTAATTCCTTCAAATTCAACAAATGTCTATTTTTAATAAAATCTTCAGTTTTTCAAGAACTTATTTCATTAATATTTACCAAAATATGTCATTATCTTCAAACATTTTATTTCATAAAATGATTTCATCAATATTTCTAGAAAATACACCATTTTCATAAAACATCAACTTTCATTATTTCAAACCTTAAAATAATTATCCATTCCTTATTTTTAACACAAATAAGATTTCCAACATTATTATTTTATAAAAATGCTTGTTGTCTTCTACACAACAATTATACCATCTAATTAAATTCACCCTACTCAAATAGTCTAACTACAAGACTACAATGTGCAAAATAACTATTACACGAAAAGTAAGGTTTTTCCCACCTTTATTGGCTAAAATGGAAGTGTTGGTGTAGGAGGATCAACCCCCACCTCCAATGGTGGCCTCAAGTGTTTACCAAATGCTTCCTCCTAAGCTCCAAAGAAAGATCCACATCAACTCCATTAAAACCCACATTCTTCTTCTCCAAAAGTCCCAAAAATCTTCCACCAAAATTCGTAGCCCTTCTTTATCAATGGTGGAAATTGGTATATTTCGTACAAATGTGGAGCAATACATCTTAAAAGTGGTGGTTTATGGTGAAAGAATGGTGGCTTGGTGGGTGGTGGAAGACCGCCCATCTCTCTCGTTCTCTCTCTCTCCCAACACAAAAATAAGCTTAAACACACCAAACAAATCCTTATAAAAACCCCTTTAAGCCCCAAAATCCCATTTTACCCTTTCAGGGATGATCTGGGCTCGACAACTCAAAGATCCAATGCTCCAAGTTGTGACAGCGCACAAGGGCAATCAGGTCTAAAAACTCGACCAACATCATTTGAATGACTTCCCATTGTCGTTCGAACGACTTATGCTATGTCGTTCCTTCCCAGCTTCACGTGACCCTTTGCTCGACCCGCTACTGTAAGTCAGTAGCACGTCATTATAAGTATGTATCTCATGACCTGTATGTCGTTACCAACAACAACCTATTGTCGTTTGAATGACCCTGCTTCATCCTTTTATTTTCTTCTAATTTTTATCCATAATTCTTTCTTAATCTTAATTAACTCCTCTTTAACTTATAATACATATATAATTTAATTAATTTACTAGGGCGGGATATTACAAAAATAAAGGGGAAGAGAAGAAGATAGAAAAGGAGAGGAAGAGGAAGAGGAAGGAGACCAAGAGAAAATTGATTTTGAAGGCTTCTATAGTCCCCTTCCTTGCTGACGAAATTGAGGGGGCTATTGTGGGTAATACCCCTTCCCTTGCCCCCGATTTTCTAAAGGATGACATGTTCGCCGCTGATCGTGAGTGTTTTTTAAAGTTGGGGTCATCCCAGCTCGACCTCAAATCTGCTCAGGGGATGGCGCTGGTAACTTTCTTCATTATTTCCTTGAATTAATTTCTCTTCTACATTTTTCCTTCTCTGTATTAATCTGTCGTTCTTTCTTATGTACAAATTTTATCTAACTTCATAACCCTACTGGATGACCATGATGATCAGTCCAGAGGCAAACAAAAGCTGAGAGGTGGTCTATAAAAATCTGAGAAGGATTTTTTTTATTCTCTCCTGGCTCGGGATCAAGAGATGGAGAGTTTGGCTAAGACCTATACTGATCTCGAGGCATCGTAGAAGGTGGTGGTCATTGAGAAGGAAGGTCTAGCCAAGGGGTTCCATGGTATGTCTGATAAAGTCCTGAAATTGGAGCAGGATCTCCCTTGTGAGAAGGATAACAAATTTCTAGAGGGCTGATACCGAACTCTAGCTTGCTTATAGGAAGAAGGCAGACATCAAGAAAGGTTGGGACTAGGCCTTGGGAGCTATGGGATCTCCTGTTGACTTTGAACTATTTGGCCTTCATTCTCCTGGTTCAACCCCTTTATAGAGGAAGAGAAGGATGCTAGTTAGTCTGCCATCCAGATTAAGGATGTACGTACTGAGGTCGAGGTGGATGCTGGATAGGAGTAGAGGGCTGCTGATAAGGGGAAATAAGTGGTTGAATTTGAGTAGGTAAAAGAATAAGGCTTCTATATTAGGAGTTTCTTTTTTATACAACCTTTTTAAGCCTTGTAATTTTTCTTTGCTGCTTTGACTGTACTGGCCTTTGGCCCCCTTATGAATGAAATGAAAGAGAAATTTCTTTGGTTATGCCCATTTTCTCTCTCCATGTATACTGATATCTGTTTATGGCTTTACTTATTGTTTTATTTGTAGGCTAATGAGGACTACATTCCACCTAACTCACTGTTCGAGATAATCCTTGGTCCTAATATCAGTGTAAAAGCTCGCTAGGCAGTTGTGAAAATCAGTAAATCTCTGAGGGTGATGACTGAATAATATAAGGATCAGTTCAAACTAGTCTCCAAGATGAAGGATGATCTTTAATCTATGGAAGAGATTGGTGTTTCAGTCCAGGATGAAGTAAATTCTTCGAGGGACAAACTTATGGAGGCCAATGAGGTGGGATAACTAGGTGAAGTCCTCGAAGAAAAAATATAGATCTAAGGAAGGATGACACTAAGATAAAAGGTGATGTCCAAAGAGCATATGTGATTGCTGCTGGACTTTAGATAGATGGCATAAGGATGAGGAACCTATTTCGAATGGGACCTTAAGAAGCCTAGGCAGATGGCTACAACCAAGGCTAGACTAATGACCCATAAAGGTTGAAGGAGGCAAAGGATATTGCTTTTTCTCAGGGATGGATCCATGCCCTTAGATATGTTAAAATACTTAAAGAGTCTAGCCTAAGGTATAAGTATCAGGTCGAGTGTCTAGCTTATCACCACACACTTTATCGAAGAACGATAAGTGGATCCCAATTGATGATATTCTTGTTCAACTCTTGGAACATTACTTGGAAGACGATGCAGATATGTTTACCCTTAACCCAGATAATAGCCAAGAGCATGCGTTGCAGGCTATCTTACTCACCATCTTGGTCCATCTTAGGTCTTTCGTGTATTTCGGTCTTGGTGTAATTGTAATTCCAATTTTTTTTTAATACAAAGCTTAATATATTAACTTTTTCCATATTTTGAGCATGTGCTAACTTTACATGAGTTAATAAATATCGCTTATATTTGAACTGGAAAGAGCTATTGCTCGTTAATTACTTAAAATCTTTGCCAACTAAGCAATATTGTTTGACCATCTTTGTCCCTTTTCTATTTAAATAGGCTAGTAGTTAGATTTGATCATTTTGGGTTTTTTAGCCGACTAAATGATATTAAGAATAATTGTTAGCCATTTGATATCATATGTTTGAACATTCTATCAGTACAATATGCCTTAGCAATATCATTCCATCTACTTTACCTTTTAGGTTGTATTGTCACACTCCTTTAGGCCTAAGTGAGTTGATGGCATGAATGTACCTAGTCGATGGGCCATCAGCCCGAGCAGGCTTTTTTACGACCAACATAGTTGGCGACCAACCTAAGTTGGATTTTTTGCCTAAGGATCCTTTATAGGGATTTTGTTATTACCGGGGAAACTCATGAGGTTCATTGTGTTTGCAACAAAGACTTAAGGGTTGTTGTAATTGTAACACTTTCATTAACTTGTCATAATTAATGTGAACCCTACTCGACACATGAGACTCCTTGATTGAAACAAGTTGAACAACTTGCTATAATCCCATGAGTTTTATTATGCATGAGGGATTTTTAATTTAGAAAGTGTGCATAATGCTCAGATGCGATTAAGAAATTATAAGCAGCCAATTTATAATATCAAAGTGCAAGGGAAAATTGGACTTTAGTCATTGAATAACAACTTGCAGGCGATATAAGTTTGAAATGAAAATTTTCATAAACTTAACAAAAAATAAAGAAGACTAAAAATAGAACTTATTGAGATTGGTTGCTTTCCATGCTCTTGGTATCTCCCTTCCCTCCAACGTTTCCAAGTGATATGCTCCTTGAAGGTCGTCCCTTATCACCCTAAAATTTCCTTCCTAATTTAGTCCTAGCTTTCCATCTAATGATTTTACGTCACTACCAAGGACTTTCCTTAGTACGTAGTCCCCTATAAGAAACTTCCTTAGATTGAATTTCTTGTTGTACTGCTTGGCTAGTTTCTATTGATAGGAAGCCAACTTGATAATGGACAGTTCTCTTAGCTTGTCTTCTAAGTCAAGTTCGGTGCGTAGTGCATCATCATTAAGGCCTTGGTCGACCAAGGTGGTTCTCGTTGTAGGAAGACCTTCTTCCAATTTAATGATAGCTTCCGTTCCATAAGAGAGTGCAAAGAGTGTTTCCCAATTGGGATCCTAAGAATGGTGCGGTATGCCCATAAAACATGAGGGAACTCATCCACCCAGGAACCCTTGGCTCTTTCCAGCTTCTTTTTCAGTCCATCAATCATAGTTTTGTTGGAATCTTTTTCCTAACCGTTGCTTTGGGGATACTCAATAGAACTGAAGTGGTGCTTGATGCCATGCTCATCACAGAAACCTTAAAAGAAACTTCTTTCAAATTGTGTGCCGTTATTGATGATGACAATCCTTAGTATCTCGAAGCATTTTATAATTATTTTTCAAATGAACCTGGTCATGTCGTCATCGTGAATGTTCTCTAGTGGTTCTGCCTCTACCCATTTGGTGAAGTAATTTATGCTGAACAGTAGATACTTACGATTTCCATATGTGGTAGGTAGTGGTCCTATGATATATAGTCCCCATTGCTTGAATGACCATGGACTTGTTATAGATTTAAAGTTCCTAATAGGATGGTGGACCATAGGAGAGTACTTCTGGCATTTTGGTTACTGGTGGCCTCATATGCAAAAGGACGTAGGCATTTTTCACACTTGAAAACATAAATGCCTACATCCTTTTACATATGAGGCCACCAGTAACCCTCTTTAATATCTCGAAAGGATAATGAGCTACCTCCTTCGTGACTCCTAAAAATTCCATCATGAAGTTCTCTAAGTACTTGATCAGTGTCATGTGGGTGGACGCACTGGAGGTAAGGGCATGTGAATGAATTATTATAGATCTTCCCCTTGGGGTGAGGTAAAAATGGGTAGCTTTCATCGTTAGCTGATGATCCAATCTCTTATCGTCGGGCAGTATATCGCTCCGAAGATAGGTGACGATAGGATCCATCCAATTGGGGGCCTTATCTATGAGGAGGACTTGCTCGACTACGTTTGTCTGGTCAGTTATTGGTTGGTTGAGGAAATCTATCTGGATAGTTCTTCTCAGATCAGAGTCCACTACAGAGCTTATGGCTGCAAAGGCGTCTGCGTGGCTATTCTACCCTTAGTGGAACTGGTGGATGTCAACTCTCTCAAATCCCGCCATAAGACCTCTTACTACGGCGAGGTAGGCTTCCATTTTGTCATCTTTTGCATTGGAATCTCCACTCACTTTCATGGAGACCAATTTGGAATTGTTAAACACGTTGAGGTGCCTTGTCCCCAGCAGTTGGGCTTTGCGCAAGCCAATGATCAGTACGTCATATTAAACTTCTTTGTTAGAGGCCTCAAATCCTAATCTGATTCCCTGTCTGATGACAATATCTTCTGGTGTGATGAGGACAATTACTACTCCCACCCCCTTGGAATTGGAGGCTCCGTTAACGTATAAGGTCCAATCCTTATACTGTGTTTCCTCATCTGTTGACCGTTCCATTTCCTGTTGGTTGATAGGATAATAGCCCATAAATTCGGTGATAATGTCAGCTAATATTTTTCCCTTAATTACCATTCTTAGCTAAAAATAGATGTCGAACCACCAAGCTCCACCAACTACTATGAGAGTCATCCCTAGAGGTTATCTTTTATAAGAACAACTTTTTCAGCGTTTAGAAGAATAACATTTAGAAGAACAATGGGATAGAAAGTGATTACCGTTATTAAGTGAGTTTAAAAGTAGTGGTTTTTCTTCCTTGAGGCAACCATCAATGTATAAGAGAACTTTTTGAGGGGAAAGTAATGTTGTTCAAAATTCGAAAGTGTCTTACTAGCAAAATACATGCGGTGTTGCCCTCCTTGTTTCTTGCATACCAGAACTGAGCTTATAATGCGGTTTGATATTGTGAGATAGAGATATAGTGGGTCTCCATCATCGAAAATCACCAATAGAGGTGGTTTGCTAAGGTAGGAATTAATCTCCTCCAAAGCTTTTGAATAATCATCGTTCCATATGAGGCCTTTGTCTTTCTTAAGGAGCCGAAAAAATAGTCAACATCATTTTAAAGACTTGTAGATGAAATGATTAAGTGCTGCGAATATACCAGTGATCTTTTGGACGTCTCCTAACGTCTATAAATATTGGACCTTGGTCATTGCGTCTATTTGATCTGAATTGGCTTCAATTCTTCTTTTGCTGACCAAATAGCCCCAAAACTTTCCTGATTGGACACCGAATGAACACTTACTTACATTAAGTTTCATTCAATATTTCATGAGGATCTCAAAGGTCCTTGCTAGGTCTATGAGGTGGTCATCTTTATTCTTTGTCATGACTAACATCACATCGATGTAGACCTCCATAGTGTCTCCCATATATTGCTTGAACATCTTCATAACTAGCCTCTGATAAGTTGCCCTTGTGTTTTTTAGAGGAAACGACATGACCTTGTAGTAATATAACCCAATAGGGGTTATGAAGGACATTTTATCTTGATTGAGGCAGAACAATGGAATTTGATGGTACCCTGAGTAGGAGTCCATAAAATTCGATCGAACAACAAAATTTGATGGTACCCTGAGTACGCATCCCGAAAACTCATTCTTTAATGTGTTTCCATAATGTCAACAACCTGATCTAACTTAGGTAATGGGAAGTTGTCTTTGGGACATTATCTATAGAGATCTGTAAAATCAATATAGACCCTAGAACTGTCGTTGCTCACTCGTACCACCACTTGGTTGGATAGCCACTTGGGGAACTAAATTTCTCTAATGGATCCTGTATCCAGGAGCTTCCCTACTTTCTTTTCCATCTCTTTAGCCTTCTTGAGGTTATTTGGTGAGACTTTTGAGTGATTGGCTTGAAGGTTGGGTTAATGTATAAATAATGTCGGTCTAAGTCAGGATCAATCCCAGGGAAATCATATGGTTCTCGAGAAAAAATCTATATTGCTTCTTAATAAGGCGATTATTTCTTTCTTTTTCGGATCGACAAGTGTGGTTTCAATTAGAAACTTCCTTTCTGGCACATTGTCATTGACTAGATCTTCCTCTAAGATTTTAACGTCCCTGTCGATGGGGTGTAACCTAGTCTCCTTCACCCCTGGTCGGCCTTACTGTAATTACTATGTTGAGGGCGTATCCCCCTCTTGGTTTTCCTCCTGAGTATACTTTGGTTCCTTTTTCTTCTCCTTCCTGGGGAAAATGGACGTGATGAAGCACCTCTTGGAAGTGGCATGGTTTCCACAAATTTTTTACCATGCCCCGATCGGTGATACACTTAGTTTTTAGTCGTAAGTCGAAGGTGCGACCCTCATGGCATGAAGCCATCCCCTGCCCAGAATGGAGTGGTAAGGGGACTCAATGTCCACTACCAATCAGCTTTGAGATGTTTCCTGCTCTGACTGGTAGGACTATCTTTCCCAATGACATTATGATATTCCCCGCGAAGCCGACCAATAGAACTGTGGCCTCCTTGAGGTCGGCTAGGTTGAGCCTCAACTTGTGTAACAACTCCAGCTACATCACCTCTGAAGAACTTCCCTAGTCCATAATAAATTTTTTGCATACCAATTTGTAATTCTAAGGGTAATTAATGTGCGTCGTGATGTGGGGTCCTCACTATGACCTAATAATCTTCAGTGAAGATGATGTGATTGGTGCAGTCGACATCTTCTGGTCATCGACGCTTGCCAGCTTGGGTTTTAGTAGGGTCAATCTGGAATTCTTCCATGATAACAGTGACCTCTTTTAGCTTCATTTGAGCAATATTTCCTTGGATATGCTTTAGGTCTGATGTTCCATGGATCACTCAAACCCCTATCCTATGTCGTCATCAAGGAAGTTTTCCGTCTTATGGTCACCATTGACTATGACCTTATCTTGTTTCTTCTATGTTCACTCACTGAGATTACCGACTTGGGTTAACTCTTCCAAGTGTGATTTTAAAGCCTTGCAATTCTTAGTTATCTTGTCACCCTCCTTATGGAATGTGCATCTCAGTGTGTTATTCCTTTTCGCTGGGTCACCACCCATCTTACTGGACCACTTGATGAATGGTTGATCCTTGATCTCACTCAGGATCTTGTAAATTGGTTCCTTAAAGACTTTGTTATCAGCCTACAATGCTTTTGAAGGATCGACCTTGTTCCCATTATTGGAACCATTCTGGACCCTTTCTTGTTCCCTTTCTTTGGAGTATCGCTCTTGTCTCCTCCTTTGTTTACTTTTTCTCAACCATTTCCCTCTATATTAGAGTGAACCACATCTTCGACCTTGGCGTATTTTTCAATACGAGCCATGAGGGCTTCGATGGTGGTGGCTTCCTTCTTGGTTATGGATTGGTACAAGAAAGATGTTTTTGATTGACTAATCTTAAAGGATGCTACGGAGACTTGCTCTGATAAATCCTTCAATTCATTTAAAATCTTTCATTATGTCTTAGCGTAGTAGCAAACGCTTTCTTGCGGCTTCTTCTTCATCGCGAGCAATGAATGCATCCACTTGGGGTGGGAACTGTTGGTTATGAAGCGAGAAGTAAAGGCCTCTGCTAGGGCCTTAAAGCTCCTGATCGATCTCTGTGGAAACTTCTCGAACCACTTTTGTGCTACATCATGTAGTCTAGAAGGGAAAATTTAACACATCAAGGCATCGTTATGGCTCCCCGGGGTCATTGTCTGCCTGTACTGCCGGACATAGTCGATGGTATCTATCTTCCAATCTTAAATCTTAAACCTGGTAATGCCAAACTTCTTTGTGGGTTTTCCTCCTCAACTACCCTTAAAAAAGGTCTTTTATCTAGGTGCTGAGAGATCTTCTGGATAACTCCCGGGTAGACTTGGCTCCTTGATGGGCTAGATATTGGTCCATCTCTCTATGAATAAAAATTCTAATGTCCTTATCTTCATGATCATTTCTACTGTGATGCCTGTATAGTCGGCCATGTTTCGATTGGTCACGCTTCGACTTGCCACGTTATGATCTACTAGGGTTGTGCTTGGAGATCCTCCCTCGGTTGCGAGTGTTACTCGCGTGAGTACTAAGAGTCTTATTACGACGCTTCCTTGTGTTTCCATGGAGATATATCTCCACCCTTTCAAGTTACCTTTGTAGGCAAGCATTTTCTTCCACCTAGAGGCATGTGGCCTCTTCTTATTCTCGAAACATGACATCGTAAGTATCGACCAACCTGGAGATCTGGGTAAATCTAGGTGGTCCCTGAAAAACCTAGAATTTGGTTGTTGGCGAATAACTGACCTTACCCTAGGTGGGACTAGGTCCTCCTACACATCGCCAGCCCGAGGAATATTGCCGTTATGGTGAGACATCCCGAGCTTTTTTGTTAACGAGTGTTTTCACAGGAATAAAAATAGTTTCCCGGAGATGACACCAATTGTGAGTACAAGAATTATCACAATAAAGATCCACGAAAAAAATCACAGAAATAAAATATAAAATAATGCACACACCAATGATATATGTGGTTCGACAACTTGCCTATGTCCATGGAGAGGTTACTATTTTATTATAGTGTCTCTCAATGCTCGAGATTACATCCCATTACCCGGGGCTAGGGTTTACAATTTATAGATGCATAAAAGTAAGAGATTGAGTAGTACAAGGAACTCAATTAATATATGGATAATTCGTGGTGTCCCTGAATATCTCCTCCGAGATTTTTGGTAATCAATTTGAATGTATTCGTAAGTGTTCCAGCGTATGTTAGATACACGTGTGTTAATTAAATATCTGATTTGGGCTGGGCATCTCTCTAGGAAGATTGGGCTGGTCAACTACTCTCATGGAACATAATAAATGGGTCCCTACACCTTCCTTTACTAATCTCTTTGACTTACCATTTAATTTTTTAACACCATCAACTTTCTGTTAAAAAATTCTTAATTCAAAACTAGACTTCACCCTCATATATTTTTATCAAATAAATTTATCCTCACTTCATCTTCTTCCCCCAAATTAAAACCTAATCTTCAAATAAAATCCAAATAAATTTCAACAGTGGAGTCATTAGTGACTGATTTAATTTATATTGTTGGTTTATATACAACGAATCTAATGGTTTGAAGGTTAGTTTCATATATGCTTTCCATATTACTATTTCATTATTCTTATTATGACTTAACCCCTCATGTATTTTTATAACATAACTATCATCCTAATTTTATCTTCTTGGCTTAAATCAAAATTTAATCTTCATATTTTACCTTTGAGTAAGGCCATTGGACAAACATCGTACTTATTATACCTTTGAGTATGGATTAAAAGAGATAGTGAAACCAGTTATTTCCATATGTTGTTGTTATGATTAAATGCTCAAACTTACATCAACATCACTTTTATTATGCACATCCCTATTTGATTTCCCGTAGTCGGATTTGAATTGCTCAATCTAAGAGAGCACCTAAATAAACTAAGCGGTACACAAATTGAGGTGAATACCCAAACAAGTATTTAAAAAAATAAACACTGCCAAACACACATAAGAGGGAACTTGAGATGTAAGTGGTTTAGAAACATGGGGGATATAGTTTTTTTAATTGTTCGAATTTCATAGTTTCCCCTAAGGCATTGTGGCCTTTGAGAAAAAATTCTTGATAAGGTTAAGGGCCAGAACGTCCTTTCAACTTTGTTTCCAGGAAAAAAATTAACCATTAATGGAAAGATATACCTAATCATGGTCATTCTCTTGGAATTAATCTAAGCCTATTTTTCCTCTAAAGCACCTAAAGTGTTTTAGACACTATTCATTTCAGTTAGAAAGGGTATTCAATCAATGTATATTTAATTCATCAATCTCTCAGTGTAAGTTAATTTCGTTCAGCTTTTACTTTTATTTAATTATCGTTCTTATCTTTTTTAAATATTATGTATATCAGCACTTAATTGACTATTGAGGATTTAAAGAGACGGTAAATTCTATAGTGGTTTACCATTGAATTACAAATGACTAGTATTAATTGTTGTGACCCTCATGAGGGCTAATGGATTTTTTCACAAAGATTGCTAAACTTGTGATCATGTTTTTCCCAAACCCCTTATTCTTGTGATTTTGTGCATACTTTCGGGTTGTTCCAACTCAGTGTGTCTTCAATGCGAAGAAGGATTCTTGATGACATTTGTAAGTACATAATTTTATAAATATCCAGGGTAGAATCTAGGAATTTTCTATTTGTACTAGATCACAGTATGTATGTCTGATACCACTACATTTGGCATGTCAACACGATCATCCACGACGACCTTTATCCGAATCCTTGCATCCATTATCTTCACACTGCATCATGCTTTATACGACGTGATGCTCAACCGTTCCCACTACTCCACGATGCATTATTGGTAAAATGATTTATTGGAGTTATTTATATTCACATAAATATTTGGGAATTTTTTAGAAAATATTTTTCGAAGTTTGATTATTTTTTAACTCAAAAGGAAAAAAATTTCTAAATGTAGAAGCAGACTGTCTTGGTCGACGAGCTCGTTCAAACGACATAGAACTGTCATTCGAGCGACATACGCATGTCGCGTAATCTCGTTCGAGCAACACATGTACTTCGTTCGAGCGACATGCTTATCTCGTTTGAATGACACCACCGCCTTGATTTTTGTGTAGATATCTGGTTTCATTCTACACATTTTATAAGTCTTTTTCTCACACGATTTTTGCGATTAACACCCCATAAAATAGACTTCATGTTTTAAGGTTTCATACCTTCTTTATTCACATAAACACTCCGATCTATGTATGTGAATCTTTAAACCTTCAAGAGGATCGTTTTTACTCATATGGGGTAATTTTTGGAGAACTGTCTCTTCTTCATTGCTTCCCATCTGGAGTTCTTGCGAGAGATTCCCGCCGACGACATCGGAACCGACGCCTGAGGGTACTTTATATGCCACTCTTATTTTTATTGTAATCCGTGTAATCGTTCTTTACAAATTAGAGTGAAAATAAAAGGTTTTTCCCCTTTGGGGGATTTTTCCTAATTTGTATGTTTATTTGTGATTGAATGTTCTTGCATGATTATATTGTCTTCAATCATGCCTAGATGCATGTTTTAAGATTTCATTGAAAAACTGAGTTTAATTAAATAATTTCTTTATTTGAACAAAAGAGCACTCTTCAAATTGGTATCAGAGCCAATTACACAATTATACCGTGTAATTTTCCGCAAAATTTTTCTAAGATATCAATTTTCTGAAAAAATTGATTTTTGAAAAAGGGCATGTTCAAAATGGAGAAATTATATAATAAAATGCCAGTTTTTGATGGAACAAATTATGCTTACTGCAAAACCCGCATGAAATCTTCTTTAAAATCCATTAATGAAAGAGTTTGGATTTTGGTTGAAAGAGGGTGGACACCTCCCTCTGCCACTGTTGATAACGTGAATAATTTAAAAATTTTGACTGCATGAACTGAAGAAGAATTTAAATGGTCATCTTTTAACTCTAAGGGTTTAAGTGCTATTTCTGGATCCGTCACACCTGACGAGTTCCAACGGATAATGACGTGTTCCACGTCAAAAGAGTCATGGGATGTTTTACAACTAACCCATGAAGGAACTAATGCCGTGAAAGAGTCTAAATTGCAAATCTTAACAACTCAATTTGAAACTATCCCCATGCTTGAGACTGAATGCTTTGATGAATTTTATGATAGGTTATCTGATATTGTAAACGCTAGCTTTAATCTTGGTGAACACATTCCTAATGCTAGAGTTATTAAAAAGATTCTAAGATCACTGCCTAAGCATTTTATCCCTAAAGTCACTGTGCTAAATGTTATGGATAATTTAAACACGCTTAATTAGAGGAACTTGTAGGATATTTACAAACATATGAAATTGATATGTTTCCTAAATCTGTCAAGCCTAAAGAAAAGGTAATTGCACTTAATGCCCAGGATAGAAAGAGTGAGGGGTTATCAAGAAAGAAAGTTGAGTAATCTAGAAAAAGGGAGATAGAAACATCAGATTCCGAGTCTGACTTTGATTTAGATGATTTGGCTTTATTCGCAAAAAATTTTAAGAAAATTCTCAAATTCAAGAAAAATGGAAATTTCAAAGATAAAAAGAATTTTGAGAAAAATAAGTTTGAAAAGAAAAATGAAAAAGATTTTAAAGACCCTCCTAAGAAAGACGGTGAGAGATGCTATGAGTGCAACGGTAAGGGTTATAGAGCTTTTGAGTGTGCTAGTAAGCTGAACAAACTTGCAAAAGAAAAGGGCAAAGCTGTCCTTAATGCTACCCTTAGTGACGACTGTGAGGTCAAGTCGATGGATTCTGGAGATGAGTCACCGCATGAGGGTAACTTCACCGCATTTATGGCTTGTCACGTGAGTACCTCTAGTTCTCCTCACGCCGATGAGGATGCTGATTCACAGGGACACCTCGACAGTGAGAACGATGTGAGTGAGGGGGAGGATGATGAAAGTGAGAGCGAGAGTAATCTTCAACGCTCCTACGCTGAGTTATATAATGAGTCATTTAAAACTAAAAAGCGTAACAAAGCATTAGTTCTTAGGATCAACTCTTTAGAGGAAGATTTAGAAGAAGTGAGAGAAAGAGAGTCCTCGACCTGCACTACCTTAAGAGAGAGAGAGTATGTCTCTGTTAAGAAAGAAAGTCAGTTTAGGGACAGAGAGACTATTTGGAGTGAGAGAAAGTTGTTTTGAGAAAGAGAAAGGGGACTTGACTAAACAAGTGGCTAGTCTTACGAGTGAGCTCCATTCCTCCCTGGAGACTCGGAAGAAACTTGAAGCCCTTGTAGCCCAGCTTACTCATGATCTTGAGAAAGCACCAGAATTCAAGGTTCAAATTAAGGACAGATCTGTAAAGATGGGAAAGATGCTCCTCGGTCCCGCTTTAGGTTTTGGTGATAGGTAAGGAATAGGTTTCGATGGTGCTTCCATGTACTAAATTGCACCTGGACCAGTTTCTGAGATTACTACGACTCCATATGTCCATCGTCAAAAACCACGAAGGAGATTTCGACCAAGAAAAGAAAACCAAGGCCCGTCTAAGACTGTGTTCTTTTGTACGTACTGGAAAAGAAAAGGCCACCTCAGGGAGTTTTGATATTGTTTGGGTCAGACACGACTTACTACTGCTCCACCACATCTTACTGATGATTTTACCAGTCTGAGAGAGTATGTTGAGTTTTAGCTACCACATCACAGAGTTTGATGGAGCAATTCATACGGATGTCTTTGTCGTCAGTGAATGCTTCCCGCATCCCGGCTAAAACCAACAACAAGAGTAAAGAAAAGGTTACCACTTCATGGGGTACCTAAGAAAGATGAAAAGGCCCTTGTTGTTCATGTCTCTCTCAAAGCACATAATACCTCACAATTGTATTTTGATAGTAGGTGCTCCAAACATATGACAGGCGATGTCTCATTTTTTACCTACCTAGAGGATTATAAGGAAGGTAGAGTCACCTTTGGATACAAGAGCAAGTCTAGCATCGTAGGACAAGGTACAGTAGAGTTACAAAGATTTCTTAAGCTAGAAAATGTTTTGTACGTCAAAGGTTTGAAAGCAAACCTTCTTAGCATTAGCCAACTGTGCGACGCTGACTTTGCTGTAAAGTTTGACCAGGACGCATGTAATGTCTATAAGCAAGCCAGTAAACTTTTAGTGCAAGGGGTGAGGACAGAGGATAATTTTAATGGGACTATTCCCAAGTCCTCACTTGTCTGCAACAACACCACGATCAATCCTACGGACCTGTGGCACCAACGTCTAGTTCACATGAGCTTTAGAGATTTGACATGTTTAACTAAAAAGGACCTAGTACGTGGCTTACCAAGACTTGGAAAGACAACTTCCACGATTTGTGGACCCTGTTAGTTGGGAAATAAAATTCGTAGCCCCCATAGGAAGTTGCATTCCACTACCACCTCCCGTGTTCGTGAGTTGATTCACATGGATATTATGAGTCCTACTCGTACTGAGAGTTTGGGTGGTAAGAGGTATATCCTCTTGATGGTGGATGATTTCTTCAGATACTCGATTGTAGGTTTCCTGAGAGAGAAATCCAATACTGTAGAGTTTTTAATGACCAAGTGCCGTGTCCTTCAAAATCAACATGGAGACACTATTAACAGGATACGTAGTGACAACGACACGAAATTTAAGGAAGCAAAGGTAGATCTTTACTGTGATAGCCTTGGGATTAAACATGAGTTTTTGGATGTAAGGACTCCTCAGCAAAATGGTATTATTAGGAGGAAGAAGTGAACGATTCAGGAAATGGTTGGATCTATGCTTTTGGGTCGTAAGATTGCTAGGAGATTTTGGGCAGAGTTGGTGTCTACCGCGTACCACACGGTGAATAGAGTTTACCTGCGTCCATGCACACTTAAGATGCCTTATGAATTATGGACTAGAAAGAAACCCAACCTTGTAAATTTTGCTTATCTTTAGGAGTAAATTCTAGATCCTACGGGATAGAGAGCAATTAGGAAAGTTTGACTCCCGGAGCGACGAGGGAATATTTCTAGGATATTCAACAAATAGTAAAGCGTACCGAGTTTTTAACCTGAAGAGATCTAAGGTTATGGAGTCAATAAATGTAACCGTGCAAGATGACGAACCTTCGACGTTTATTGATCCTAGTCTTCAGTGTGAGGATGAGGACTTTTTGGGCAGTGATTTACTTGTCCCTCACCCACACCCTGTGGACCTTACTCCTGTGTTATGGGACACACCTGCGTGGGTTCGCAAGAGTTATGATCCTTCCGCCATTGTTGGAGATCCCACTTTAGGGGTCAAGACTCGTGATCAGCTAGAGAATGTTGTTATCCATGTCTGCTACACATCCAAAGTCGAGCACAAGAATAAAAAAGATGCACTCAAGGATGAACACTGGATATCTTCTATACGGGATGATTGCTTCAGTTTAAAAAGAACAATGTTTGGGAACTTATCCCCCGACCTAGTGAGACTAATGTGATAGGTACCAGGTGGATTTTTAAGAATAAAATGAATGAAAATGGTACCATAATCAGAAACAGGGCTAGGTTGGTCTCTCAAGGCTACACACAGATAGAGGGTGTAGACTTTGGGGAGACATTTACTCCTGTTGCGAGGCTTGAGTCACTCCACTTACTACTCGCCATCGCATGTCATCTGTGCTTTAAGTTATATCAGATGGATGTCAAGAGTGCCTTTCTAAATGGCATTCTATAGGACGAGGTTTACATGGAACAACCAAAAGGGTTTGAAGACCCTAAGCACCGTGAGCACGTCTACTATAGGAGGAAATCCTTGTTTGGTTTGAAGCAAGCACCCCGTTCTTGGTATGAGAGATTTACTTCCTATCTCTTTTCCCATGGCTTCAAGAGAGGGTGACTTGATATGATATTGTTCCTCAGGAGATATGACGGTGCTATTTTGGTTGCCTAGGTCTATGTGGACGACATAGTCTTTGGATCCACGTGATGCCAGTATGCTCACCACTTTGAGGAGGATATGAAAAGTGACTTTGAGATGAGCATGGTAGGTGATCTTACTTTCTTCCTTGCTCTCCATGTTTGTCAGCTAGAGGATGGGATGTTCATCTCCCAATATAAGTATGCTAGAGACCAGGTGAAGAAATTTTGTTTAGACTCCGCTAAGCATGCATGTACACCTATGAGTACTTTTATCAAGCTTAGAAAGGACACTGTAGGAAATGACGTAGATCAAACCTTGTATCGGAGTATGATAGGTAGTCTTCTCTACTTCACTGCCAGTAGTTCAGACATAGCCTTTAGTGTTGGAGTATGTGCGTGATATCAGGCATCCCCGAAAGACTCACACTTACTCGCTCTAAAACATATTATCAAATACGTGAGTGGGACTCTCTCATACGACACCTGGTATTCCTTTGATACTGATGCCCGTTTATCCACCTATTTGGATGCCGATTAGGCCGGGGATGTAGATGGTTGTAGGATCACTTCTTGTGGGTGTTTCTACTTTGGTTCTGCTCTTGTCTCTTGGCTGAGCAAGAAGAAAAACTCCATCTCTTTGTCCATTACATAGGAAGAGTACATTACCATCGGGAGTTGTTGCACGCAACTTTTGTGGATGAAATAAATGTTGGAGGATTATGGGATTTCACAGGACACCATGACTATCTCCTATGATAACATGAACGTGATACACATATCCTGCAATCCAGTCCAGAATTCGCGCACAAAGAACATCAGGATACGCGAGCACTTTATATGACAGTTAGTTGAGGAGAAAGTCGTATCCCTGAGTTTCTTACCCACTGACCTTCAATTAGTCGATATTTTCACGAAACCTTTTGATTCCCTTAGATTTGAGAGTCTTAGGAAGTCTTTAGGGATTTGCATAGTTGACTAAGAGGTTGGTCCGTGTCTAGGTTAGGATGCATTTTCATGTTCATATCATATGATTCCTATTGCTAGTTTGTATCATTCGTATTCTTATTTTTGCTTTTTATATTTTTTTTAAAATCCAAAAAGATTTTCTTTTCATAAAAATTTTAGAAAATCACAAAAAAAATTTTGTATTTTCTTTACACCTTTTATGGATGAGCATTTAAGATATTTGAGTCACAACTTTCATTCCATTCATCCATGTGACTGCTTGTTAGTGATTTGAGACGCTACATCATTGCATCCATGTGCTTTACATTGTTTGGAGTCTTTGAGATGTGATTAGTGATATCTTTCTACATGTTTGGATCCTTATCTGCTTTATTGCACACATTCACGACTTTATTTGATTATTGTACTTGTCAATCACATATTGGCTTGAGTGTTTTCATCTCAATTATGCCTATACGACAAAACTTGACAATATTGGAATGCGTGTAAAAAACCGTTTGGTGAGATTGTGTGGTATTTTATCAACGGTGAAGGGCTACGAAAGGTAATTATCTATCCTTTGCGATTAAGCCACCGTTATATCGAACCTAAAAAATTGAGGAATTTTATTATCTGGGGTCCAAAGAGGTTAAAAGATCCCAAAAAAATTTAACACAATAAAAGGCAATTCATGCCAAATATAGACCATTATGTTTCACCATCAATTCTCAAAAGTTTGAGAATTTAGATCACCTCTATTCAAAATATAAATCTGAGGGAGTTTGGTTGGAGAATTTAAACGGGTTTTCACTTCCTTGAAAGTCCTGAAAAAGCATTAAATCAATTTGGACATTATCGGTGTGGAAATCACTTTGATCTTTGATTTGTCGATTTGATTGAGTCAATGTCTCATATTTCCATCTTTTTACACCTAAGAAAGATGTTGAGTTCATTCGTTAGGAGTATCCGATATTCATCGTGCACATATGCCATGTGTGTATGCATTGATTTTCCTATCGAATTTGATCACACCCCTACATTTACGCTATCATCGACTTGGTTGTTTTTATGTGATTCTTTGTTGTATATTTTGTGTAAAAAAATTTGAAAATTTCAAAAATAGAAAGTTTATCACCTTGTGACATTTTCCATATTTATGTTTCTCACATCTGTCTATTTGGGGACAACATAAAAACGGGGAGAATGAATTACGGGGGAGAATATTTTTGTTGATTTATCAATGACTTGCTTACGCTTAATTGATCTTTGATTTTTTCATATCATTATATTTCAATCTGTTATGTGTCACGGGTATCTGCTTTATCTCATGTGTGTAGGTACAAAGTTGATAATTATTTGATTGCACACCCTGACGAGAAAAGCTTTGAGAGTTTCTAAAGAGCTGAAGATTTGAAGATGTTGAAGTTTGATAGGCGACATGTCATTTAGTATTCTCATTTTGAGGGTTTAATGGAGATATTATCATGTATGTCACTTGATTGAACAATTCAAATTTTGTATGTATGTACCGACATAGACATAGGTGGAGATTTGTAAGGACATAATTTTATAAATGTCCGGGGTAGAATCTAGGAATTTTCTGTTTGTCTTAGATCACAATATATATGTCTGATACCGCCAAATTCGGCACGTCAACACGATCATCCACAACGGCCTTGATTCGAATCCATGCATCCATCATCTTCACATGTGCATCATGCTTCATGCGATGTGCTGCTGAATTGTTCCCACAAATCCATGACGCATTATTGGTAAAATGATTTAGTGGAGTTGTTTATATTCGCATAAATATTTGGGAAATTTTTAGAAAATATTTTTGGAAGTCTGATTATTTTTTAACTCAAAAGCATAAATTTTTTTAAGTGTAGAAGCGGACTGCCTCGGTCGTAGAGCTCATTCAAATGACATAGCACTGTCGTTCGAGCGACATACACATGTCACGTGATCTCGTTCGAGCGACACATGTCCTTTGTTCGAGCGACACATGTCCTTTGCTCGATTTTTGTATAAATATCTAGTTTCCTTCTACACGTTTTCTAAGTCTTTTTCTCACACGATTTCTGCGACTAAGAACCCAGAAAATAGACTTCATGTTTTAAGGTTTCATACCTTTT
Source organism: Sambucus nigra (assembly GCA_949130495.1). Taxonomy (NCBI): domain Eukaryota; kingdom Viridiplantae; phylum Streptophyta; class Magnoliopsida; order Dipsacales; family Adoxaceae; genus Sambucus; species Sambucus nigra. Next base: position 304,906,109 of record OX422214.1, read on the forward strand.
TTATTCACATAAACACTCCCATCTTTGTTTGTGAATCTTTAAACATCCAAGAGGATCATTTTTACTCATCTGGAGTAATTTGTGAAGAAGTCGTCTCTTCTTCATTGCTGCCCATCTGGAGTTTTTGCGGGAGATTTCAGCCGACGACATCAGAACCGATACTTGAGGGTATTTCATATGTCACACTTATTTTCATTGTAATCCGTGTAACCGTTATTTACAAATTATAGTGAAAATAAAAGGTTTTGCCCCTTTGGGGTATTTTTCCTCATCTGTGTATTTATTTGTGATTGAATGTTCTTGCATGATTATATTATCTTCAATCACGCCTAGATGCATGTTTTAAGATTTAATTGAAAAAATTGAGTTTAATAAAATAATTTCTTTGTTTGAACAAAAGCGCACTCTTCAACATTCATCTCCTAGATAATCTACATGGTACCAGTTTAGGCCTTCTTGAGATATAATACTTCTATTAGTATATCTTAATATCTGATATATTTAATTATTTGAAATTGATGAATTCTTGGCACACTCTAGTTTTAAACCTTATTAATTCTAGTAAATATTATTAGGATCATGGTACATAGTAAATATTTGGGATCACTTGCCGATCCCTAAGGGTGACCCGACCCAAACGTGGGATGATAATATGTCGAGTGAATATTAGGGTTTCCTTGAACCCTATATCGTGAATATTTGAGTTGATTTATAATAATTAGTCTATACTATGTTATTTATAGTTGATCATAAAAAGAAAAAGACAAGTCCTAATGAGATAAACTTTTCCAATCTCAAGATCATATGGGTAAATTATCAAAGATTGGGTGAGGCCAATCACCCCAAGGTTACTTATCTCTTCCTTTCCTATACTTATTCCACCACATATTTTGTTAGTTTACTTTTTGATACGGAACTAGAGGTCAACGAAGGTTTTGCTGATCACATCCCTACAACCCCTCCACTTTGTGAGGGTGTTTCTGAATTTTGTGTTCAATCAGACTAGGAGTTCATCTTCTTTTAGTCATTGGACATTGAGTAAGTCAAAATTGATGACCATCACTCTCTCCTTATTGACATGGGACCCAAGAGGGTCATTCCAAGCATAATCAACAAGTTACTGATTCATCCCCCTTTTATATTTCGAAAGAGTCAGAAGACAGAAGGTCCTTCCAACCTGGTAAAAATAAAGAGGAATCTTCACAGAAAAATCAAAAGGCTCATGCCTAAAAAAAAGATAATCCCGCGGAGGGTATCGAGATGACCCTAGCTCAGGAGAAGGAAGGAAATGTTTTTCACAGATTCCCAACCTAACCATGGGCTTGTAAATGGGTTCCTACTTTCTGTGACACCCCGCCTAATTAAATACCGAGTGATCAGTCCTTTATTAAATTAAAATCAAGGTGAACGGTTGGTTCACTCTTAGCATCACTATCGCAAAACAAATATTTCCAATTTAAACACCCTAAATAATTAAGCCAAGTGTCAAAACAATTTAAAGTCTTATTCCATTTTATTAAATTCCAACGTGAAAACCTTTTTAAATAAAAATCAGTTTAAGAATAACATAAATGCTAAGGATAGCAATCAACTCAAAAGAATTAATCCATCTAGATTAACCAAACCAATTCAAAGAACCATAAGTGAAATAATCATAACAAGAATTTACTCCCAATGAATACTGAATACTGAATACTGAAAACAGAAATAAATACAAAATCTCTAATAAGTCTAAACTGAAATAGGAAATCGAGCGACACATGCCCTAGCTATGCAGTACTAAATCAAAAGTTGAATCAAGGAAGAGGTCATCTAGAGTAAGGGCCTACAACTCCCACATAAGCTGCAGCACGTCCAATCCAAATAACCTATGCCTGATACCCCTATGGCTGGGCATCTGTAATACATATATATATATATATATATATATATATATAAGAGAAAAATGACAAGAAACGGGTCAGAGCCCGAGTGTAAAATATTTTTAAAAATAGTTTATCAAGTATTTGAAATTCTTACCGGCTAATGTAACAACCATGTTAGTATGTGACACTCTCTTGAGAATTCTCACCTCTCATCTAGTGTGCACGCCTACCGTACTACTAAATGCCTCATAAGTCTATCTAACTTATCTCCGAAAAATTCTATTTCAAGAGGTCACAAGGATATGATATTTAGTTTAGAGATCAATCTCTTAATGATTACTTACGTTACGTAGTATATCTCAATAATGTTATAATTCTTGAACACTTACTATAAAATTTGGAGCATTTATTCAATACTTCACTACTTATACACATAGTAGAAGGTTCCCATATACACGTATATATATAAATCACTCATATAATATATATACTATCGGCACCCCACATAAAATCTATGGCGCTGGCGTATTCTGTTATCAAATCCCCGTATCTCTCGTACTAAGGGAAATAATAGTTCGGAATCACTCTCGAACTGTATTAACATAATACACACAAAATGGAGGTGAAGCATAGTTCCAAGTCACTAAGAGGTCAGCACATACTCCTCACGTCTCTTATGACCTTCTGACTATCATTCTCAGATAGCCTGTACCAAATAATCCTATGTTCTAGGGTACAAGTTAATATCCCCTATAAAGGTCCCATCGAGATAAGACTGTCCCGACGCGACAACCTCCGTGATAGCAAGTAGCGTGGGTATGATTATTCACATATATAATATTTAGTATATGCACACAGTCACACAACCATATATATAAATATTCACATTTTCCAATTAAGTTTGCCCACGACCCATAATTATTACTATTAACCGTACTTAGTACAATTTTACCCAATTATCTCACATAAAGGATTCATCTCTTTTATTTTTAATTATAATCATTTCATACTTTCTCATCCCTCAAAGTATTCTCTCTTACTAAAGATAATTTCAGTAGGTACACCCTCTCTAACATTCTGGTCTAAGTCTTTCACAAGTCTCTTAATTCTTTAGTGAACGTATGCACAATTTCCAATATGTGATGAAACCCCCCGTTAACCCACGATTTGATCCCATATAAATTTCACTCAATCGAGTCGACTTACACCCTACTGGTCCTCTTCATGACCCATTATACTCCTTAAATGATATTCAAGGGTTCCTACGTATTTTATTTTGATTAAACAAAAGGGGGAAAAAACATGCAATTTTTCAGGAAGGTTCGATCGATCGAGGAAAGGTGTTGATCGATCGATCAGTCTATCGATCGACATTCTTGGGTCAATCGATCGATCGACATTCTTGGGTTGATCGATCGATCGAAAAGGTATTCTGAATTATGCTAATGTTAACTATGGTTTTTTTTCTTCTACCTCAACCAAAACTCCATAATTGAGTCCTAAACTCCCAACCAATTAAACTAATAGTCATATTAACCTACCTACATGATTTCCTACGTAAAGCATGTACGAATTTCATAAAAATTATAGAATTAAAGGCCCAATTCATAATATTTATCAAGAACCCTAGTTTTATTAAAATTTCCAATCTTCTACTTCTTTTTTCAGATTTCTCACTTCTAAACCAATACAATTCATGGGTAATCCTCTACATAAGTTGAGATTTCCAGAATATACTTTTTTCCTATAAAGCATGTGATTTAAATTCCCTAAATCATCAAATTCTTCCATGAAACATATATTTATCAATCCTATTATAACATGGGTGAAAAATTAACTAGAAAAGCATCAAAATAGATACTTTCCTGGGATTTGAAGATCTGATTTATTGGTGATAAGGATATGGTTGCATTCCTCGTCTTACGATCTATGCCCCGGTGGTGTTAATGTAGAAAAAGGTGTTACGGTTTGTGATCAAGTCTTGAAACTCTCTTTACCTTTCTTCTCTAATGACCGTTCTATGTTTCTGTGATTGTTAACCCTAAAAGTTAAACTCTAATAGTTGAAATAACGTAGGAAAATTCATGGATTTAATTACCCAAAAATACATAATGACTATAATACCCTCCCGGGATGCCTGGTAGGCCAAAAAAGGCCCCGAGACCCAAACTAAACCCCCGGGTACAATTTTCTGACTATCTCAATCCTTTCGGACACGTTGACGCACTCAAAATGACCATACGGGATACTTATAAGTTACTCACTTTTTATAATAATAAATTAGTCCCGACACGGCATAGGCGCGTCCCGATTTAATTTCCATAATTGTAATATTATTCACTCGTGACAAATTTTAATAAATTCAATTCTACATATTACTTTACTCATTAAGTAATATTCAACAAATTCCTAATAATTACTAACTCTCATCGCGATAGTAAATATTTAAAATAAATTTTTGAATTAATATTAAATTAATATCTCAATTTAAATTTTATAAATCCCCAAATTAAAATCCATAAAAGTACGGGATATTACACTTTCCATATGACTGATCCATGGTCAATGGTTTGAGTAACAAGGTGTGGGCCTAACTTGTGGCCCCATATCTCTCTTTGGTAGGTGAAAACTTAATGGTTCCTCTTTGCATTATGTTTGCCTCCAGTTTTGCTGACATGTGCCTGTGTTTTTTAGTTAATCTTTGACTTTACAGCCATAGTGAACATATGTGTAGATAACCGCACTAAATTCTATGAATAGTCATGGCAGGTGGGTCACAGATGTGGTCCGTGACCAACTCACCACGGCCTAAAGTTGAGACTATGTTCAATAAAGGCGTGACCAATTCCATAACCAAGTGTGGTCATGGATGCACTTGGAACTAGTCACGTACTTCATCCATGACTCGTGTGGGTCACATACCTTAGTGTTGACCACTATGTGACCATTATGGTGTCAAATTCGTGCCAAATTTCCCTTCAAGTTGGGTCACGATCTAAGGCCGTGTCCATGTCCATGACCGATGCCAAACAACTATCAAGTTCATAAAAGGTCACATGGATTTTATGCATCTATGACCAGGGCATTTAAATAGTTGTGGTCACAGGGCATTTAATCTCTTTCTCAATCTCACTTTTTTGACTCAGTCTCTCTCTCAATCAATAAAAGGTAACCCTCAAACCCTAACATTTTGTATTTATGTGTTTATATGAGTGTATTTATGCATTTGTATATGTATATATGTATTTATATGTATTTATATGTATTTATATGTGTGTGTATGTGTATATATGTGTGTATTCGTGTATCTGTGTATGTCTATGTGTGTATATTGTATGTATGTGTGTGAATTTGTGTATGTGTTTATTTAATTTATTTTATTTAGTTTCTTTTTAAACTTGAAGGGTATAAAATGTGGGATGCAAACTCCAGTCATAGTGTAAAATGTAGGGGGCAAACTTGCAAACTTAAAATTTCTAAAGCTTTGAAATAGCGTCTGAAAATATAAAACCCGGGTCAAAACATAGGGTGCAAAACAAAAATTTCCCAAAAGAAAATTAAAATTTATTTAGAATACTTTTAGTCTGGTCATCATGATCATACGGTTCAATTTTTGGTATAAAATTTTAGGCTAACATATTCTGATTTTTTTTATTATTGTTAGTAATTGATGTGTGTTGACATTTTTATTGAATATATGTGGAATTTTAAGATATTAACTAAATAAACCCCCAATGTTCTTACAAATGCAACCCCCACTCATTTGGATTCCTGTATCCATCCATAATCTTCATGAGTATTTATTTTCACACAAACACACATGTATATGTTTATGTTTATTTATTTTAACCCTAGTTAAATTTGAAACTTTAATCTTCATATATATGTTTATGTTTATTTATTTTAACCCTAGTTAAAATTAAAACTCTAATCTTCATGTATATGACTGTGTATTTATTTTAACCCTAATTAAAATTGAAATCATAATCTTAGTGTATATGTTTAATGAGAAATGACCCTACTTTAGTGAGATATTGAGATTATGGGTATGTGTTTTACCACGTAGATGATAGAAGGAATACGAGATAATTATTAGTTGTTGGTTGGTTGTTGGATAGTATGTTGGATTTCTTGGATTGATAATACACATTTACTTTTAAACTCTCTCATAAGAAACCCTAACAAAATGTGTCTTAATACTTATGATGGGTTTCTTTTTTGATTTCACATCGGTGAGATCCAACATGCACGGGATTAAGAGAAGGCTAGTGACGAATCAAAACCTTAATCAAACTAATATACCCTTATACCTCATATGTTAGAATTAATAGTTATTAATTAATTGTAATGCCCCGAACCAGATATATGGGTTACCCATGAGTCAACCCGGTCTGAATCGAGCGTTAGGTGTTAAGTGCAATGGAACAATCTATATAATGTTACTAATTTGATTTGATTTCAATTATTATTTGAGTTATTTTTCATGATATTCCAGTTTCAAGATAAACTAAGTATGGGACCCACAGGGAGCACCCTCAAGTCCAAGTAAACACAATCACTAATGTAAAATAAATAAAGTACTTACCTGTACAACACTCTCGAAATACGAAACTGCTACAAACCTGTCGTGACAAAGCGAAGGTGTGAGCCGACGCCCAGTGGGAATATACAAAGTAGTATAGAAATGAATGACAGAAAGAGACTCAACATGTTATATATATAAACTTTAATACGTGAAACCGCTTTATGCAAGGCATTGCTTACTTAGATTAATTCATCTTAATCTCACAACGAATCTTTTGTTAATACTTAACAATTATTTCTGCATTTAACTCATGTGGTTGAATACCTAACAACTATATTTATTTAAATAAAAAAAGTCATGCCTTTACCGAAACTATCCTTTTTACATAACTAGTCCACTTTAGTATTTTAATAGAAAACACCCATTCGACACACGCGACTACCACATTGGAAAATACTTATTTAACCTCTGGAAATTATTCGTGAACACATTATCTTGTTAATTATGGGTTAAACCTCTATGGTTTCTTAACTCACCCATTAGCCAATATACCTTATGCTTTTCACTTTATGGACATTATTCACTTTGCACATTACTAGTCCACTTGACCCATAAGTGGAACACTTATTACCCCATTCAAGTTAGGTTGTACTCACACGTTTTACCATGCAACCCGTTTCTTGATATGCTCCACATTCCATTACATTATTCTCGGAATTATTCCACTTAACCACATATTTTAGTGGGCTCCACACCGCCAGCTATGTGAACCATATGCTAAGGCCAGTGATTTGTGACAACCCGCTATCCGAAATAAAGGGTGGCCAGCCCTATACCTCGATAAAATAGGAAATCATGGATAAATATCATCCTCAGCATCACAACCATACATAAAGCATAAGGAATAACCACTCTATATTCCAGAAAACGGGTTATCAAAAACTTTGGTTATGAAACAAAAGAAAACATTTTCAACAACCCATAATAGAAATAGAGGGTGGAAACCCCCACAAGCGTATATAAGAAACCCAAAAGATACAAAAGGACCGAATGAAACGTCGGTCAATAGTACCCATACAACATAGAATTAGTACCAAGACTTACATAATAGATCCATTATACAATTACAACGGTTTGGGCAACATGCCCAAATACACTGATCATAACTAGAAAACATAAACAGAGGCGTCTATACAAAATCCCGTGAAACCCGCACGATGTCACGGCTCCTCAAAACATGTGGAAGGAAAGGTCATTACGGGCGACCGTGCGGCAGAACACCAGAACGGATTATATGTATATATATACAACAAGAAAGGAAAACCGGTCAGGGCCGGGTATATGTGATCAAATAGATAAATGACAGGTATGATAATGATGCGCAAGTAAGCATGGATGATAGTCGAGCATGGTAACATCATGAAAGGAACTAAAACCGATAAAGGACTACATAGAGTGAGATTCATATTAAAACAGAATTAAAAGTACTTATGAGCCTTTATCATCATTCATCATATTTCAATTTTAATCTTCTTTGATTTTCCTTATCAGGAATACAAGTATCATCATGTGCTCTTTATGGCACTAATCTCAATAGCATGCTCTTTGTGGCATAAATTTGCTCTTTATGGCATTCATGTTCCATCGAGTCCAACTCGATAATAAGAATAGTCATAAATATAAATATAACGATTCTAAGACCGCCCGTCCGGGTTTCCCCACTGTGCGCGTCCCTAAATAACCATCATCTTCCAGGGCCTAACATAAGACAACCTGGGATCCTATCGAAATCGTCGGGAAGCGGTCATATGCCTGCGGGGTAGTCAAGACCACACCCAGAATCTCCTACCCATCGCAGAAAAATAAAACAAGCGCTCATATGGCCTAGGACTATATCCACCCTGCATTCATTAGCCAGGGGGCTTCACCTATCGCACAAACTTCCCTTAAGATGGTATTTAGAGAGGTGTGTAACATCCATTTTATTAATTTCCATTACATGATTTAGTAAATTATCATTTACCTAATCAATTTCCCATTTTAACCAATGTATAGGCTTAAGTCGGGACTATACGTATTAAGCACTGTCATAACATCCTCGATAAGAAATTTAGACTCCAAAGTTATTTCCAAAGCCTCCTTTAGGCTTTAACATAAACCTTTAAGTCAAATCTAACTCAAGTCAATTCCTAAGGTCTCCAAAGTGACCTAAAGATGTTCTAGACCCTTATAGAACTACAAGATAAAAGTAATGCTTAAACATCACTTTAAATCCCCCTTAAACGAACCCTAGATGAACCCTTTCGAGTCTAGGATGTCGACCCAACTCAACTAATACTCTAAACCCTATGTTTACTTCATTTAAGAAGGTCCCTAATTACTAATCCTAAAGAAAAAGGGTTAAAATTTAAAAGAAAAATTTTGGAAAAGTGCAGGGCTACCGAATCGATTCGCCCCCTTGGCCGAATCGATTCGGCCAGAAAATTTGGGTTTCTGCATAACTACCGAATCGATTCGGATCAATTTCGAATCGATTCGGTTCACAAGACCTGAACACTGGACTTAACCAAATCGATTCGCCCAGGGGGACGAATCGATTCGGTCCTGCGATTTTGCCAAGAAATTGGCTATGGAGTCTTGGACTCCATTTTCTACCCCAACTCAAATTTATTCAAGCCAAAATTATATACCAACATCAAAATAACATCAATGATACTATTGACCATCTTAAACCTCATAAATCATCCAAATCATCTTTGAGTGAATCAAAACCCATAAATACATAAGAAAACCCTAAGTTTGCTAAACCAAAATCAACACATCATTATCACAACAAATCATCTATCTCAAGACACAAATAGCAAGTAAAAACTTGCCTTGATTCAGCAAATTGCAGGTCTCTTGTTTGTAGGAGAAAGAATCTCTCTCAATCTCCAAATCTCCAAAGCTTTCTCTCTACTCTTCTCTTTCTCTCTTTGGTTTAGGAAGGAAATTAGGGAAATTGGAAGACTTAGAAGACTTAAGTCGTGACCTAAGACAAAATCCCACTTAATTAACTAGTAGTGCGATAAAATAATACGCAATAGCATAATTAAGGCACAACCAGTCAAAAATGCCCAAAACTACAAAATACAATATGGTACATTATCTGACTATTTCGCACGTTCCGGAATCAACTGCAGCCTCCAAATTATCATTTGGACATTTTAAAATTCAATTTAGGTTTCGGTCTCATAATTAAGCCAAATATCATTTTGAATTCAGATGATATTTATAAGCATGACATAGCAATATTTACCCATAGATATGATATGTATGCAAACTCACAATAAATATCAACTTTCTACATTGAATTATCATTCAAATCATAACCCAACACTTGTCTCTAATTACTATACTAAGTAATTACTAGAAAATACGGTCTCATAAGCGAGGGTTAATACATACTCCCCCCCTTATGAGGGAATTTTGCCCAAAAAATTCAGGCGTACCTCATAAGAAAAGATGTGGATATTTCTCCCGCATCTCGTCCTCTCGTTCCCAAGTTGATTCGTTAGCATGATGATGACTCCAATGAACTCTCACTAGGGGCACCACACGAGATCTTAACTTTCGCTCCCCAAACTCAAGGATAGCAACCGGTTGTTCTTCATAAGAAACATCGGGCTGCAAATCGATATCTTCGAAAGGAATGTGCCAAAGGGCACCTTCACACCTTCTGTACTTCTTCAAAGAGGAGACGTGAAATACATCATGGATTTGTTGTAAAGGTTCCGGCAAGGTGAGTTGGTATGCCACGGGACCAACCTTTGTAATCACCGGGAAAGGTCCAACAAAACGGGGTGCAAGCTTTCCTTTCTTCCCAAAACGTTTAATACCCTTCATCGGGGACACTCGCACTAACACTTGGTCTCCAACCTCCAATTCCATATGTCTCCTACCCGCATCGGCATAGCTCTTTTGACGATCTTGGGCTATCCGTATGCGATTTTGAATAAGCTCAATCTTCTAAGAAGTGTCTTGGATCATTTCAGGTCCGAGGAACTTGTTATCACCCACTTCCAACCAACAAGCGGGCGACCTACAAGGCCTGCCATACAGAGCTTCATAGGGTGCCATTCTGATAGTAAATAGGTAAGATTTATTGTAAGCAAACTCAACCAATGGAAGGTATTGTTCCCAACTGCCCTTAAAATCGAGTATGCACATACGAAGCATATCCTCCAACATCTGGTTTACCCTTTCGGTCTGACCGTCTGTTTGAGGATGATAGGAACAGCTTAACTTCAACTCGGTCCCCATAGCTCCCTAGAAACTCTGCCAAAAGTGGGACACAAATATTTTATCCCGGTCGGAGATAATATTCAAAGGTACCCCGTGGAGTCTGACGATCTCCTCAATGAATAACTGGGCATAACGAGCGGTATCATAATCGGTGCGCACGGGCAAGAAGTGTGCCGACTTAGTCAAACGGTCGACAATCACCCAAATTGAGTCGTGACCCTTTTGCGATCTAGGCAAGCCCGTAACAAAGTCCATCGAAATGCTCTCCCATTTCCATACGGGAATCTCGAGCGGTTGTAACAAACCTGTCGGCCACTGGTGGTCAATCTTAACCAACTGACAAGTAGTGCATTGAGACACAAACTCGGAGATATCCCTCTTCATACCCGCCCACCAATACAAACGACGCATATCTTGGTACATCTTGTCCCCGCCTGGATGCACCGTGAACTTGGACCCGTGGGATTCCGCCATTACTGCACGTCTCAAATCTCCATCGTCGGGAACCACAAGTCTTCCATGGAAGCGTAGTCCACCCTCAGAACCAATTGAGTACGACTCTGCTCCCTCAGACAACAACTGGTGTGTATGGTCTTGACAAACTTTATCTCTTTTCTGAGCTTCCACAATCTTTGCTATAATCGTGGGAGTAACCGTCATCACAGAAAGGAATGCTCTCACCCCTGCATCCTCCAGGCTGAGTTCTTTCCACTTAGCTTTCCACGCCTCAGCTAAGTCTCCATCAAGATTTCTACTCAAGGCATCTGCTACCACATTCGCCTTTCCGGGGTGATAATGAATATCAAATTGGTAGTCTTTCACAAACTCCAACCAACGACGCTGGCGCATGTTCAAATCCTTTTGGGAGAATAAGTATTGCAGCGATTTGTGGTCGGTGAACAGACTAAACTTTTCCCCCAAGAGATAATGCCTCCATATCTTCAAGGCAAATACAACGGCGGCAAATTCCAAGTCATGTACCGGATAGTTCTTCTCGTGAGGCTTCAACTTACGAGAAGCGTACGCAATGGGTTGTCTCTCTTGTTGAAGAACACCTCCTAACCCCAGAAGAGATGCATCAGTGAAGACAAGATATTCCAATCCCGGCTTTGGCAAGGCCAGGACTGGAGCCGAAGTTAGTCTATCCTTGAGCTCATCAAAAGCCGCTTGACATGTACTGTCCCATACGAATCTTACTCCTTTCCGGGTTAAATTCGTCAATGGGCTAGCAACCTTGGAAAATCCCTTAATAAATCAACGGTAATAACCCGCCAAGCCCAGAAAACTGCGAACTTCAGTGGGCGTCGTGGGTTGACCCCACTCTTTTACCGCGATCACCTTACCCGGATCCACCGACACGCCTTGGGATGACACCACATGCCCCAAAAACTGAACTTCCTTCAACCAGAAGCCACACTTCTCAAACTTTGTATACAATTGATGATCCCTCAATCTCTGCAGGACCAACCGTAAGTGAGCAGCGTGATCCGACTCTGTCTGAGAATAGACTAGGATGTCATCGATAAATACAATGACAAACTGGTCAAGGAAATCCCGAAACACCCTGTTCATAAGGTCCATAAACACTGCAGGGGCATTGGTTAGCCCAAAGGGCATAACCAAGAATTCATAAGATCCATAACGGGTCAGAAAGGCCGTCTTGGATACGTCTTGCTCTCGTATCCTCAATTGATGATACCCCGTCCTCAAATCAATCTTGGAGAAGTAGGAAGCTCCCCTAAGTTGATCAAACAAGTCGTCGATGCGAGGTAAAGGGTATTTATTCCGGATGGTGACTTTATTCAACTCCCTATAGTCCACGCATAACCAGAGAGAACCGTCTCTCTTTTTCACAAACAATACCGGAGCGCCCCACGGTGAGGTACTACGCCTAATAAAGCCCTGCTCCAGTAGCTTCTGAATCTGATCTCTCAGCTCCCTCATCTCCACAGGAGCCATTCGATAAGGAGCTTTGGCGATCGGTTGAGTTCCCGGCATTAGATCTATCACAAACTCTATTTCCCGACTTGGGGGTAATCCCGGTATCTCCCGAAAAATATCTTCAAAATCTCTAACGATTGGAAGAGAATTTAGGGGAACCTCGACATCTCTCGATGCATCTTCTACAATACAATATAGATAAGCACTCGTTCTCCCTTCCATGAAAGGCATAACTACCAGGAACATCTCTTGTCCCGGAACCGCAAAAACTATACTCTTCCCGTAACAATTTACTATAGCACGATACTTCACTAGCCAATCCATACCCAAAATTACATCGTACCCGACCATATCAAGGACGAGTAAGTCAGCCTCAAAACACAAGTCACCAAGGTTAATTTCTACATTTTTACATACGAAGAAAATCAAAGAACCGTCGCCCATAGAGGATTCGACGCTAGTGAAGGTACTTTCGGCAGATTTTATCAAACCTGTAGTCTGGGCAAAACTTCTAGAAATAAAGGAGTGTGTAGCACCCGTATCAAATAGAATTCGACCCATGTGCCCATGAATGAGAAACTTACCCTCGATCGCTGGTGGTGCCGGAGGAGCTGGAGGAAGCAGAGCCTCCTGAATATGGTAAACCCGTCCGTACTGCAATTGCCCCTGTTGAGGAGGAGCAACCGGATTAGGCGCTTGGGGCGGAAACTGTACATACGGCTGCTGAAGATGCCCTCCAACCAACTGAGGACACGCCCTTTTGTAGTGGCCCAGCTCCCCACACTGGAAACATTTATTTGTCGTATTATCCTGATTCCTGCCTTGGTTATTTCGGAATTGCCCCGCACCTCGGACCTGCTGGCCCCTACCTCCATTTCCACCTCTACCTCCCTGTGGTTGTGGACCACCTTGACCCTGCCTGTTATTATTGTTGTTGCCACCAGCATTAAACCCACCGAAATGTTAACGCTTGGACGAATCCCCCTGCTGAGGATCCCTCTCAACCTGCTTGTTCCCCGAGGATTGGGATGAAGAGGATGTTCCCCCTCCACTCCCAGTTCCTCCCTGTCTCACTGCTTGCCCCGCAACCACAACCTTCTTCTTGTTTTGCACAAACAATCTATGCTCTTGACAGTGAAGTAAAGCAGCATTCATCACATCCCCAAAGGTCACCAGAGATGGATTTCCAAGCAAATGTTGTTTTATTCACCAGTGCAAACCTCCCACAAACTTGGAGATCCTCTTCGCTTCTGGAGTTACTTCATCCGGTATAAAGCTTGTTAACCGGGTAAACTCCTCCTCGTACTCGGCAACCGATCTCTTCCCTTGTACCAAATCCTAAAGCTTCCTCTGCATTTCCCTCTGAACTGCAGGAGGAAAATACTTTCCATCAAACAAGGCCCAGAAATTTGTAATGGACATAGTATCCCTTTGTTCGGGTGTCGTCATTGACTCCCACCAGTGTAAGGCCGGTCCGACCAGCTTGAAGGTAACGAGAATTTGCTTTTTCTCCTCACTACATTCGACCATTCTAAGATGGCATTGCATATCTCTCTTCCACTGGTTTGCCTTTATAACATCCGAACCTCCCTCAAATTCCGGGGGATGTCCCTTAAGGAAAGACTCCCTCACCCGTTCCCACCGAGAAGGTCCCGTAGGAACTAGTGCTTCTTGTCACCTCACTTGAGCTTGTGGCATTTGTTGGGCCACTGCAGTCATCGCGGCGTTGACAGCTTGGGCCACAATATTTGCCACTTCGGCGGCACTGATATTCCCCTGCTGCGGTGGAGGACCAAACTCATCCTCAACAACCCTATTACGTCTAGCGGGACGTCCTCTCTTCGGCGGCATCTGAGATAAAGACGAGATAGAGTTAAAACATAATATAAGACAATCTATTTAGCAGAAGATCGCATACATAGGCAGCAAAACATTCCTAACATTAAGTTCTATATCAAAGAACGCTACGGTAGAACGTGACAAGTCCGCATAGATCCTAAAGACTCTAGAACCCGATGCTCTGATACCATCTGTGACAACCCGCTATCCAAAATAAAGGGTGGCCATCCCTATACCTCGATAAAATAGGAAATCATGAATAAATATCATCCTCAGCATCACAACCATACATAAAGCATAAGGAATAACCACTCTATATTCCAGAAAACGGGTTATCAAAAACTTTGGTTATGAAACAAAAGAAAACATTTTCAACAACCCATAATAGAAATAGAGGGTGGAAACCCCCACAAGCGTATATAAGAAACCCAAAAGATACAAAAGGACCGAATGAAACGTCGGTCAATAGTACCCATACAACATAGAATTAGTACTAAGAGTTACATAATAGATCCATTATACAATTACAACGGTTTGGGAAACATGCCCGAATACACTGATCATAACTAGAAAACATAAACGGAGGCGTCTATACGAAATCCCGTGAAACCCGCACGATGTCACGGCTTCTCAAAACATGTGAAAGGAAAGGTCATTACGGGCGACCGTGCGGCGGAACACCTGAACGGATTATATGTATATATATACAACAAGAAAGGAAAACCGGTCAGGGCCGGGTATATGTGATCAAATAGATAAATGACAGGTATGATAATGATGCGCAAGTAAGTATGGATGATAGTCGATCATGGTAACATCATGAAAGGAACTAAAACCGATAAAGGACTACATAGAGTGAGATTCATATTGAAACAGAATTAAAAGTACTTATGAGCCTTTATCATCATTCATCATATTGTAATTTTAATCTTCTTTGATTTTCCTTATCAGGAATACAAGTATCATCATGTGCTCTTTATGGCACTAATCTCAATAGCATGCTCTTTGTGGCATAAATTTGCTCTTTATGGCATTCATGTTCCATCGATTCCAACTCGATAATAAGAATAGTCATAAATATAAATATAACGATTCTAAGACCGCCCGTCTGGGTTTCCCCACTGTGCGCGTCCCTAAATAACCATCATCTTCCAGGGCCTAACATAAGACAACCTGGGATCCTATCGAAATCGTCGGGAAGCGGCCATATGCCTACGGGGTAGTCAAGACCACACCCAGAATCTCCTACCCATCGCAGAAAAATAAAACAAGCGCTCATATGGCCTAGGACTATATCCACCCTGCATTCATTAGCCAGGGGGCTTCACCTCTCGCACAGACTTCCCTTAAGATGGTATTTAGAGAGGTGTGTAACATCCATTTTATTAATTTCCATTACATGATTTAGTAAATTATCATTTACCTAATCAATTTCCCATTTTAACCAATGTATAGGCTTAAGTCGGGACTATACGTATTACGTACTGTCATAACATCCTCGATAAGAAATTTAGACTCCAAAGTTATTTCCAAAGCCTCCTTTAGGCTTTAACATAAACCCTCAAGTCAAATCTAACTCAAGTCAATTCCTAAGGTCTCCAAAGTGACCTAAAGATGTTCTAGACCCTTATAGAACTACAAGATAAAAGTAATGCTTAAACATCACTTTAAATTCCCCCTTAAACGAACCCTAGATGAACCCTTTCGAGTCTAGGATGTCGACCCAACTCAACTAATACTCTAAACCCTATGTTTACTTCATTTAAGAAGGTCCCTAATTACTAATCCTAAAGAAAAAGGGTTAAAATTTAAAAGAAAAATTTTGGAAAAGTGCAGGGCTACCGAATCGATTCGCCCCCTTGGCCGAATCGATTCGGCCAGAAAATTTGGGTTTCTGCATAACTACCGAATCGATTCGGATCAATTTCGAATCGATTCGGTTCGCAAGACCTGAACACTGGACTTAACCGAATCGATTCGCCCGGGGGGCCGAATCGATTCGGTCCTGCGATTTTGCCAAGAAATTGGCTATGGAGTCTTGGACTCCATTTTCTACCCCAACTCAAATTTCTTCAAGACAAACTTATATACCAACATCAAAATAACATCAATGATACTATTGACCATCTTAAACCTCATAAATCATCCAAATCATCTTTGAGTGAATCAAAACCCATAAATACATAAGAAAACCCTAAGTTTGCTAAACCAAAATCAACACATAATTATCACAACAAATCATCTATCTCAAGACACAAATAGCAAGTAAAAACTTGCCTTGATTCAGCAAATTGCAGGTCTCTTGTTTGTAGGAGCAAGAATCTCTCTCAATCTCCAAATCTCCAAAGCTTTCTCTCTACTCTTCTCTTTCTCTCTTTGGTTTAGGAAGGAAATTAGGGAAATTGGAAGACTTAGAAGACTTAAGTCGTGACCTAAGACAAAATCCCACTTAATTAGCTAGTAGTGCGATAAAATAATACGCAATAGCATAATTAAGGCACAACCAGTCAAAAATGCCCAAAACTACAAAATACAATATGGTACATTATCTGACTATTTCGCACGTTCCGGAATCAACTGCAGCCTCCAAATTATCATTTGGACATTTTAAAATTCAATTTAGGTTCCGGTCTCATAATTAAGCCAAATATCATTTTGAATTCAGATGATATTTATAAGCATGACATAGCAATATTTACCCATAGATATGATATGTATGCAAACTCACAATAAACATCAACTTTCTACATTGAATTATCATTCAAATCATAACCCAACACTTGTCTCTAATTACTATACTAAGTAATTACTAGAAAATACGGTCTCATAAGCGAGGGTTATTACATGATTTAGGGCTTTTCATCCAAGGGCACCGGCCCCTTCTTGATCATCTCTTTATTGCATCTGAGTCCTTATTAATGTGTTTAAGATTTTACACATGTCCATATTATTTCACTTATTTTACCCGACCGGAGCCAAAATTCAGACTTAACCGTCCGTTTTTCCATTAACACTTAAAAAATTATTTATTTTTCCTTTAAGTCCCTTACACACACACACAAACACACATGATTTATACTAAAATTATTCATGCCCTAGGACTTAATTCATTCTTTATCCATACTAGTCTAAGACGTTCTTTTGACATTTTTACTCCATAAACATATTCCACTTTAACTAAATTACCAATTTACAGGTAATTTACTCCATAAACGTATTATACTTTATTCCTTTAACAGGTAGTATTTCTCAAAATGGATATTAAGTCTGCCACTTGATATTTAAAACATCTTTAGCCATTTTAACACTTGTTAGTACCTAACCATTACCTAATCCTCACACTTGACACTTTTACAGCTTGAATATATGAAATAACACCTATACATGATAAACGCCCATTTGTCTTATTTCATGTTTAGACCCAACACAAACTTTCCTTAAACTTGTTCGCAGATTTATTATCAAAATACTACAAGTTTAAATGCATGAGAAAGTGGACTTTAATTTTCTAAAAGGATTTTACATGGTTCAAATATATATTCATTCTAGAATTTATACCATCTGCAACAAACATGCATTTTCCTTTTATTCTAAAAAAGAATAATAATTCCTTACATTTTTATTCCGTAAAAATGCCCATTATTAGTTTTACTAGAAAATACACTAAAATAGTATTTTTCACATATTTTTATTCCATAAAAATGTTCATCATTCCTTTTTACTATAAATACATCAAAATGAAATTGTCTGACATTTTTATTCCATAAAAAAGTTTACTATTTTCTCTTACTAGGAAATATATTGGAATAACATTTTCTTACATTTTTATTCCATAAAAATGTTCATTATTTTTTTACTAGAATAACATTTTTATACATTTTTATTCCATAAAATGTCCTTTATTTTCTTTTACGAGAAAATATAATAGAATAACATGTTTATATATTTTTATTCCATACAAATGTCCATTATTTTGTTTTACTAGAAAATATACTATAATAAAATTTTCATACATTTTTATTCCATAAAAATGTCCATTATTTTTTTTTACTAGAAAATATACTAGAATAAAATTTTCATACATTTTTATTCCATAAAAATATTTATTATTACATTCTGAAATTTATTGTGTTTTCAAGACCTATTTTATATCATCCGTGTGGTACCATTTTATACAAATACTAACATAGTGATTTAATCAGCACTAGTATGCAAGCCAATAAACTACACATATATATTTAATCTAATATATGTAATAACATGCTGAAATATACTACTCATTGAACTTTAAACTAAAGTTATTTTATCCCACCTTAATGGAGCTCAAATCAGTGAAAGGCAAGAAATATCTATGGATGCACCACCAAGTTTAGCTCCAAGAAACACCATTTAAAACCCTATACAAAACCTCCATAATATATTTTTATCTTCTTCTAAGAATACCTCCTCAAAGACCAATCAAAATACTAACAAATAACTTCTCCATTTTCGTAGCTTTTATCTTAACAGGGGAGGGAAATGGTGTTCTACAGGGTGAGTGTAATCACTATAACTTAAATAAAATGGTGGAGGCTAGTCGACATAAAATATTGATAGTTCTTGAGAGAAGTGAGAAGACAACAATACTGTGTAGGTTTATTCCGAAAAAACCCCCCTCTTCTCTCGACAATAAGGTCTACAAAATCTATATAATATTCTCCATTTGTTTCATGCGAATTTATGAATCTCTAAGAGCTGACACTGGTGCTTAATCGACAATCCTAAGGGTGACAACAAATATGGCAGGCCTATTGTAGGTAACATCATGTTCCACGTCTCTCTTTCTGATGTAAAACCAATACCCCAGAGTTCCACTCATCACCCTACCTGAGTCATCCAATTTGTTAAACTTCCACGTACTAATGAAAAACATAAATCGATGGATGAGAAAGTAACAACAAAGAGGGCGTCAGATTTGGTGAGAATCATTTGAATGATTTCACCGGTCATTCAAACGACTTCACCCGTCGTTTAAACGAGAGTTGTTCCTTTTTCGAACGGAAAACTTGGTCGTTCGAACGACTAATTTTTCTCAAGTCCCCAACTTCGCTTCTACTAATGTTTGTTTCCTCGTAGGGAGATATTTGATTGTGCACATGAAATAATATGAGTTTCTAACTAACCACATCCTAACTTAATTTAACCTTTTGCCCTTAATTTTCCAATAATTGAGATCAAGCCCCCACATTAATTTAATTAGGGATATAATCCCGTTATACTTATCCACAATCCAATAATTTTCTTCAACTCTAATTTATACCTTATCATATATAATCCACATATATTATTTATTTAATTTATCGGGGCAAAATATTACATTAATTAAAGCCCTTATTTATAAGACTCATATTCACGTGCTCGTATATTTTTCTCAAGAAAAATGAGGCACGATGATAATCACTGGCAATTAGAGTACGAGAGGTTGCAATTGGACCGCATATGTACCTCATTTATTAGTGCATTCCATATAGAGGGTACTCTTATTTACAGGTATGGGAATAAGAAAATCGAACAATTTAACTACCTTGAAAATATTGTAATTGATCTCCACCAAGAGTATTTGTTCGATCGTATTCTATTTTCCCCACCAGAAAGCTAGGATGACGCTATAGAGGATATATTGAGCACACATAATCCCGATATATCCCTGAACTTGCTTATATTATTAGATAAGGAAGATAAAAGAAATCACCCGTTATGGATACAATTGCGTACAATGAGCATTGATCTAGACTGTGATGTCTCGTTCCATATGCATGGAAAATTCAATCTTGCGAACAAGTTATACATAAATTATTGATATGCTCCCTCCCAGTTGGCCACGTGAAATAATCCATAATCGTTTGAAAACTAATACCGAATGGATGGATATCAGGCACATCGAACATATTCTAAAGTCTTACTCTGAAAAGGCATATATATATATAGTCGTAAACTTGATTAGTTATTTATAATATTCATACTGTTATAACTATTTAGTCTCTTATGGTTTTTAATTTTTGTAAATAATGTCGGGAGGCAATGGATAAAATCTACCAAGTGACGAGGTGACACCCCCATGAGGATCCTCATCTCATGCACAACAACCAGAATTCTCATCACCAATATATGATCAATTCACAGCTCCACCTCTGGTTCATTACCCTACTCCAAGTAAGACTCCAAGTACGAGTAGGCAACAAATCCATATTGTTCCAACGCCCCCATCCAGCGCTCCTGACACCTCCCGCTCAAATGAAAAGAAGCCCATTGGGTTCTTCTTTCTCAGGAATAAATCCACGAGTGATAAAAATGACCTGTTGAACTTTAAAGACCAGTGTTTTTCATCGGGAAAAATGAATGTGAGAGTTAAGGGAGTAAACAATTGGTACCTTGTTGATCAAGTCATAAAAAATGACATCAATGATCAACTCTGCATACAGTTTACAATTCCTGAAAATTCAAAGCATACGGTTCTTTCTCGGGTTGCTGAAAAATTGAGGGCATATCGGAGAAACCTTTGGTAGAGACATTTCTTGAAGGATGCATTGAGCTCCGATGTTTTGTCTCTGAAAGACAGGAGGCCTCGCAATGTTAAAATGCAGTGGAGCAATGGAATGATTTTTTGGAGAATGAGTCGAAGGACAAGAAGCTTGTGTAGAGGGAGAAGAACAAACAAACATGGAAAAAAATTGATGTGCGCATGTCGGGCTCCAAATCTTATGAAGATTTGAGGAATGAATGGTTGAGTAGGACAAAGGATGGTCCAGAAGCTGATAAACAACCAAATTCGGCCATCTTACATGTTCATGCTCGATGGGGCAAAGATAATAAATTCCCGCCTCACATGGTTAAAACTATGCAATCAACAGAGTCCATTAGTAGTCAGTCAAGTTTGAGGCCTTCTGATAACATAGATAATGATTCCCTGACCCATACCTTTGGAAAGGACAAAAGGGGGAGGACGAGTGGTGTTGGATCACATACGCCAGTAATAAAATTGCAACACATCACACCTCCCTTGGACGAACTTTATTTAGTCTGGAGTCATATATCATCCCAAGAGGAACAATAGTTTGGACCAATGGGGATGTCCATAAGATTAAAAATAACCTGGGACTCTTATCTAATTAAATTGGAAAATTTTTGCTTTTCACTAAAGGCTATGTGCCCCCAATTCCTACAAAATATTTCCTTTACCCTACTCCTCAAGGTTTCCCTTTTTTTAACTCTGGAAGTTTCCCATCCCAAATGCCTCCTCCTTCAATATTTCCCTCCCTAATGTTGTTTCCTTCAACATTCTCCTCCCTAATGTTGCCTACTATAATATTCCCCTTCTTAGTGCCTTCGCCTGTCATAGGTCTTGGATCATTGCCAACCACTCACGGTGACTATGGAGAATCATTAAATTTCAAGGACTTGTGCAATAGTTGAATTATAGACACGTGCACACTCATCTCCATAGCTATCGAAACTAAAGTACACGACCGATCTTTGTAGAGGGGTGAGGCTTAAATAATGGTTGATAAAATATACAATGGCTGCGAAGATGAATGTGTACACGTTGACAGCAGGGAAGGGAGAGAATTGAGGCATTATGAAAATTCTTTTACCACTTTGCCAGTTTATCTGATGGTCAAGTTTTGAAAGTGTCCTTTAATATTTATTTTTTTGTTTTAATTGTAATAATAGTTTTTTTTCTTTTAGTTGTAAGAATATTTTTTTTTGTTTTAGGCATTATGATTGTGGCATGACCACCTTATGCGCACCCAATGACACATGTAGCAACTAACCGAATAGGCACAGGACTACTGGTTAGGTAATAGGACATGAATTTGGAAACATACACACTTGGGCTTGAAAAAATTCTGCGAGGGGGTGGACACCACCAACTCCCCCCAAACAGCACCGCGAGTGCTACAACCACCTCGTGCGCATCCAACGTAACACGTAGTAACTGGTCACTTAGTCTTGGGACTCCTGATTCGAGAATAGGACACGAATTTGAAAACATGCACACTTGGGCTTGAAAGCGTGCAGTGAGGCGGAGGACACCCCCAACCTCCCCCAAACAGTACCACGAGCGGCACGAAATGTAATGTTCCAACCTGGATTCATGGGTTACTCGTGAGTCAACTAGGTCTGACCCGAGCTTTAGGTATGAAGTTCAATGAAATAACCTAAATAATTTCGATAGTCCAGTTTTATTTTAATTAACATTTCACTTGCTGGCATGCGATTCCAAATTTCAAGATAAACTAAGCGAGGGACCCATGGGAGCACCCCGAAGTCCAAGTAAACAGAGATACTAATGCAAACATAAATAATACATATTTAACTGTGAAATGCCTTCAAAATACGAAACCTCTTCCAACCTGCCATAACAAAGTGGGGATGTGAGCTTATATCCAATGGGATTTATACAACAGTATTGAAATGAATAGTAGAAAGGAATACTCACATGCTATAACCACATGCATGAAAAAAATATTTATATATCTACATACGTATACCTTTGAAATACACATGCCAATGCTTTAACCATTTTATTTTCGAAATCCTTATTTGCCCAGATTAATTGATCTTAATCTTATTAAATGCTTTCATTATTCATATTTACCAATTTCCACTTCATTTAACACACCCGATTCAACACTTGAAAGCATTACAATTTATTTGATTTGAATCCATTCATTTACCAAAATTTAACCATTTTATTCATTTGAACGTACTTTAGTATTTTTCATTGAAAATCACCATTTCAACAGACACATTCTTCGTGTTAGAAAATACTTGTCACTTTTTGAAAATCCCCTTTTTACAGAAAATTCTTATGTTAAATATGAGTTTAACCATTTAGGTTGCTTAACCACCCATTTATCTACTTCTCTTAACCCTTTTCATTCCTTTATGGACACTAATAGATTTACACATTTAATTGTCCATTTCTCCTTCAGTGGAACACTTATTACATTCATTTAAGTTAGGTTGTTTTAACACATTTCCCACACAACCCATTTCTTGATATGTTCTATATTTTCTTTATTTTTTTCTCAAAATCTTCTTATACCGCATACCTATACATGCTTCACACGGAGGTCTATACGCACCATATGCATTGGCTAGTGATTTAGGGCTTTTCACCAAAGGACTCCGAGTCCTTCTTGCTTATTCCCAGTTGCATACGAGTCCTTATTAATGTATTTAATGTTTTACACATGTCCAAATTATTCCATTATGTTACTTTTACCGGTCGAAGCCAAAACCTAGACTTAACCATCCGTTTTTCATTAACACTTGGAAAAATTATTTCTTTTCTTCTTTAAGTCCCTAATCCACACACACGTGAATTATACTAAATTCATTCACGCCTTAGGACTTAATGCATTTTCACACATGTTAGTGTAAAGACATTCTTTAACATTTTTATTCCCTAAAAATGTTCCATTTTAAGTAGATTACCAATTTATCCTTTGTTTATCAAACTTGCAATTTAGTCCTTTGACAAGTGTTATTTCTCAAAGTGGTTATTATGTTTCCAACTTAACATTTAAAACACTTAGCCATTTTAACACTTGTTTAATACCACACTTTTGCCAACTTTCACATTTGTTACTTTAGCATCCCACGCATAACACCTTTTGTACGAGACTGCTTTTTATTTCTTAGAAATTAACAGTTCTTCTATTTAGCACTAGTATTTTCATACTATACCTTATTCAATATTTTGTTCCGCAAAATACCCATTTGTATTCCAAAGTTTTTCATTATTAGTCTTATTAGAAAACACACTAAGGCAATAATATCAAGCATTTTTGTTTCATAAAATTCTTATTATTTCCCTTTCACTAGAAATATACTAAAATAATATTTTCTAGCATTTTTATCCCATAAAAATTGCTATTTTCAGATTTATTAGAAAGTAGACAACAATAATATTTTCTAGCGTTCTTATCCCATAAAAATGTCTATATTCAGATTTATTAGAAAATACACAACAACAATATTTTCTAGCATTTTTCATAGAAGCTCCAAAATACTCCATCAAACCCTTCTTCCAAACCCCCCAAGAACACTGTCTATTTATCTCCTTTGAAACTCCCACAACAACTCTATACATTTCGTGGATTATTTTAACAGTGGGAAAATATGTGTATTTCTTTGGTGTGGATGTATACACTATACAGTCTTGACACGACCATGGTAGATGGTAATAGGAGAAAGGGAAAATAGTGTGTTTTTTGGGAGAAAAAAGGTATTGTCATGGTTTTCTCCCTCCATCTCTCTCTCTCTCTTATAGTCCAATAGATGATAATATTTACCAACAAAATAAACCCTATTTTCCCAACAATTTCTCTATATCAGGTATTAATCAACCCTTTGTTTGACAGCACATAAACTGATTTGATCAAGGGCCATTACAAAGACATCGTCTAAATGTAAGCAGATGAGCCGACGTAAGAGAGACGTCGTTTGAACGACTGAGATGCCGTTCGAATGACACTTGTATATGTTTAAAACACACAGTAGGTCGTTTGAACGATGCTACTAATTTCCTCCCAACGTCCTAACTTTCTTTATTTTCACTTTGCCCCTATCAGCTTCCAAATTCTTAAGGAGGCATACTTTTATTTCCTAAAACTTTTATAACCCTTATATAAGACTTTTATGAATTCCATAATTCAATCATTTTCTTCGACTCTAATTTGTACCTTAGCATATATAAATCCACATATATAATTAATTAATTAATTCATTGGGTGGGGTATTACACAAACACTCTTGCGCATCGAACGTAACACGTAGCAACCAATCGCATACTCGCGGGACTCACGATTTTCGAATAGGATTTGAATTTGAAAATAGGCACAGTTGGGCTTGAAAACGTGCCACAAGGGGGCGAATACCCCCAACCACCGCCAAATGGCAACGTGAGCAGCACGAACACCTCGACTATATCCAACGTAACACGTAGGAATTGGTCGCTAGTCGCGGGACTCCCGTGTGACACCACACCTATTAAAATAATGGGTGGCCACCCCGTTATGAAAATAAAACTTTAGTCTCATATGGCTCAGTCTTAGTATCACTGTCGAAAGTTAATTGATTACTAGCCACCTATTGGTTTAACAACAAGTTTCAAATTTTAATCTTTAATTAACATGCCAAAACAAAATCATTCAATCATAATCCAACAAAAACAAAGCTTGATAAACAATTCACACAAAATGAGGAGGTCTAGATGTATAATATGAAATGGGGTACCGAATAAACCATTGGTTACCAAATCTAATACCAATATCTGAACGCAATAAACAAATAAAATAACTGAATATGGAATATAGGGGAATCGTGCCCAACTGATAACAGAAATAAAGAGCCTAATCTATAATGAAATAAAGGAAACGACTACTCTATACTCTGCGAGCCTCAACATTCATTGCATTTACCTATCCCTGGAAGGAGTAATCATCCATGGCATCCCTGTGGCTGGACACCTAAAATTTTTTGGAAAATAATTTTGATAGGGGTCAGATCCCAAAAGCTTTGAAAATTATTTTCATGTAATTAAGATGCAGTAAATAAATACGTTGTAAAACTTTCAATATTTAAGTCGGTGTCGCACTCCCATGAGATACCCCTCACCTCTCAATTATTGTGCACACCTAGCTCATACATCTTACCCCGCCTAGTTACACTACCCTGATTAACTAGTCCAGTTGCAAATCTCAATAATACACCACTCTCCCCTGAGCATTGTTTATCGTTCATTCCTTTTCCATTTCTCTCCTTAGCTAAATTAATCATTTCATTATTTATCATTGTTATTTATATCATTCTCTCTTAAAGTATTAATCCCCTATATAATTACCACACTAACATATATACATAAAGTTATACTATAATAAACACACATAACTCACATATAGTCTCCATCCCCCAAATAATATCTCATTGGATGCCATCCCCGAGTATTAACTCATTGGATGCCGTTCTCTACAATGCTATCATCATCGAGGGGAAATTCACTTCATCCCGATTATTAGCAGTCAGACTCTCATACTAACTCGGTAAAATCACAAACGTATTAGAGGCGCCCATAATCCTTTGATGGTGAGTCCCAACCATACCCTAATCATCTCACTTCGAATAACCATCACACAAGGTATAAACACGACGTTATGACCTGGGGTCGATACTTTGCCTGCTGTGTTTTTCTCGGGAAGATCACTCACATCGACCAACCTCCGCTGATAGCACTAGAGGGGTATGTTTCACATAAATATCATGCACACCTATATTATTCATAGTCATATATATACTGTCTTAATATATATATATATATATATATATATCAATTCAATTTAGGCTAAATCGTGCCTACTGCTTAAAGCACTAGCCTACTATCTCGAGTCTACACCCCCGACTCTTAAATTTATTTTAGTTCTCACTTATTAATTAAATAAAATATCATCACTCCGCTAAAATACTCAGACTTACCTGACCATCCCGATCATCAAATATTTACGAAATCACGTGACTTAATTCGTTATTTAAATTACTCGTCAATTATCTCTCTCACTTTTTTCCAATCCAACTTTAATAACCCAATTACTCCTAGGCAATGTAATATTTATAAATAGGCCTAATAAATAACCCATTTATTGAACAACCCATTCTTGGACTTGCCAAAAATTCGAACCAGTTCGGCTAGACTGTGAATCGGTTAGCCCAAAAATTTGAACCAATTAAGCGGGAAATGCGAATTGGTTCGCTACCCCTGTTCAAGGAACCTTTTTCTCCAATTTCGACCCAAACCCCTTCCATATGATATTATATCTCCATTAAGATGCATATAACCTAAGGTAATCAATCTTAGATGATTCTAAAAGTAAACAACCATTCTAATACAAGAGGTTTATCTAATTTCATCAATTAAATTCATGAATTGGTCTTATGAGAGTAACATTCCATCATAACCCTAGATTTAGTTTCAAAATCCTCAAATAAACATAATCATTCTCTATATCTCTAACAAGACTTTAATTCCAGCATTATAAATTTAATTTCATCATCAATTAGTCATCTAACCTACACATGATACAAATTTCACCAAAAAACCCATTTTTATGTAAAAACCCTTCCCAAAAATGGTTTTATTCTACACCTACCATGATATGAACACGAATCACCTTAATTTAATTTAAATCAAGTCAATTACTTACCTTCAATTGATTGTAAGGCCTGATCTCTTTTGAGTGTGATGATTTGATGCTAGAACCCCTTGAGTTTTCCTCTCAAATTAGCCTCTT